>CM031241.1:36563555-37163555 GCA_018340775.1 Taxus wallichiana var. yunnanensis
GTAGGAAACAAAGAAGGGTTTCTCAATGCTAACACAATGTCGACTGAAGATGATCCTGTCTCTCAGGCTGAAGAGGGCAAGATTTTGCCTTCTAGCCGCGGTATTCTTCCTACCCCGCCAATCCGCAATCTAAATCTCAGTTCGAGCGCTTCTGTTGGGCGACCTTCCAAGTCACGTTCTTCTCTCAAAGGGGTAGCTTACGCAATCAATCCCAACTTGGTTCCCTTTTGCAATCTCAAGTAGGAAAGGCGAGTCCTCTCTGAACAAAAGATGCACATCCTTTCGTGGAATGTGAAGGGCCTCAACGCCCCTAACAAGCAACGTCTGCTCAGGTGGTATGTTGCAGATTTGAACATTTCTATTTGTTTGTTACAAGAGACCAAGATGTCAAGCTCGGCGTGTTTAGATGGATGGTTCTGAAGTTGGCGAGGTTGGGAAGGCCTCTTTGTGGATTCGAATGGAGCTTCCAGTGGGTTGGGACTTCTGTGGAAGTCCTTTGTTTGCAAAGTGACCTCCCTTTCTTCGCAATCCAATTTTCAATGGTGCCAGGTATGTATTAAACATTCCGAGGAGTCTTTTTCCTTTGTAATGTCTACGGTCTGAATAATCCCATTCAAAAGAGGGAAATGTGGAATTTTTTTAGGATTCCTTAAGTTCCCTTTCGGATCTTAAATCAATAGTGGCAGGGGATTTTAATGCCACTATCTCTACAGAGACAAAAATGCGGGGGTCTCTATTGGCATCCCCGCTCTCAAGAAGATTTCATCTCCTTCGTCCATTCTTCCAAGCTGGTCGATTTGGAACCACGCTCCGGGTGGTTCACGTGGAACAATTGCCACTCAGGCTTTGGGAACTTGGCGGTTAGACTTGATAGATTCTGGTTTGAAATCCTAGCTCCAGCAGAATTTTCTCCTCCAAAGTTGTGTTTCACCTCTGTTTGGTTTTGATCACTTTCCTATTTTTATGTCTATTAATTTCGATCTCCCCCGGCGCTCGCCCTTCAAGTTTGAAAGTATGTGGATGCAGGATCCCAACATTAAACAGTTGATTAAATCCTGGTGGGATTCATTCTCTGTTACTGGTACCAAAATGTTTATTCTTTCTAAAAAGCTCTCTTTGCTCAAAGAAAAACTTCTTGCTTGGAATTCTTCTTCCTTCAAAAACATCTTTCAAGAAAAATTAAGAGTGGAAAAATCTCTACGCACTCTTAATGAAAGGGTCTTCAAGTTTGGTATGCATAGCGATGATTTCTTATTGGAAAAGTCCCTTCTCAGCGAACTAGGGGATCTTTTATTGAAGGAGGAATCCTTTTGGCGTCGAAATCCAGGGAAATTTGGCTCAAAGATGGTGATAAGAACACCAATTTTTTCACGCCTCGGTTAAAGCTAGCAGAAACTCTAATTATATTTCTGCCATCAAGCAGTCTGATGATTCATGGATCTCCTCCCAACCAGCAATCAAAGAGGAGGTGGTTTCCTTTTTTCAAAAGATTTTAACCAATGAAACACATTCTTCTTTGGCCTCCCAATCCCCTCTTCTTGAGAAAATTCCCAAATTGGTCAACGAAGCTGATAACGAGAGCATGTTCTCTCCTTTTTCCTTGGAGGAGATTCAAAAATTGTTTTCTCAATGGCCTGGACAAAGCCCCTGGTCCGGATGGTTTCCCAGCTGCCTTTTATCAAGACTTATGGGAAGTTATTGGTACCTCTGTTTGGCACGCTGTTGAAGAATCTCACTCCTCTGGCAAAGTCCTAGGTTCTCTCAATCACACCTTCATTTATATGTTCCCCAAAAAATCCCCACGGATAAATTTGATGATTTTTGCCCAATCTCCCTCTGCAATACTTCTTACAAGATTATTTCTAAAGCCATTGCTTCCCGAATCATCCCCTCCTTTGCTCCATCATTTCGCAAGAACAAAGTGGCTTCCTCTAGGGAGATCTATCTCTAAAGGAATAATCATTTCCCATGAACTCATCCACACCTTACATCATTCGTCTTGATAAGGGATAATGATTAAGTTGGACTACATCAAAGCATATGACCGGATCAATTGGCGATTCCTTATCAAATCCTTGCAAGCTTTAGGATTTAGTAATCCTTTGTGTGATTGGATCTTTAATTGCATTTCTTCACCCTGCTTCTTGGTTCTGGTGAATGGTTCTGTAGAAGGTTTCTTTAAGAGCAGCAGGGGCCTAAGGCAGGGAGATCCCCTCTCCTCCTTCCTTTTTATTTTGGTGGCCGAAGCCTTAGGCCGTTGCATTAAGTCTGCTATTGCCTCTGGTTCTCTTTCGGGACTGTTGTCTTCCTCCAACCTACCACCTCTCACTCATCAACAATTTGCAGATGACACTTTTCTCTTTGGGGTTGCTACTTATCCACGAAGCGCGGCCTTGTCTCGATATTCTCAATTCCTATTCCGTTGTAGCGAGTCAAGTGATTAACTACCATAAATCTGTCATTTTCTTCTTTAATGTTTCTCCTAGGCTCCAAAGAATGTTTTTCGTTAGAGCCGGCAAAGCCACCTCCAGTCGAACCTTCTGCACGATCTTTTTTGCTCATGCTCCAATCTTGGAAAGGGAAATGGCTTTCCTTAGCGGGTCGTTTGCTTCTGATTAAGTCAGTTCTATGCGCTCTTCCTGTGTATATGTTGTCTGTTCTGGCTCTTCCTCATTCGATGCTTTTGAAATTTGAAAAGCTCATCCGCACCTTCCTCTGGGGGAACAGTGAGGAACATAAATTTCATCTTGTCAAATGGGAGGTGGTCAAATCCCCATTTCTTCAGGTGGTCTGGGGATTGCGGATTTAGCTTTGCACAATATTGCTCTAGGTGCCAAATTAGTATGGAACTTTCTTTCCTCCCCCCTAAAATTGGCTCACCAGGTTCTTTCTCATAAGTATTAAGTGACTAGCGATGGAATTTCTCATTTCCGGTGGAGAGCTTCCTAAAGGTTCCCACATTTGGAATTTCATGTGTAAATGTAGAACCCTTATTGCAGATTCAGTCTCCTGGTTCGTAAACAATGGTACTAGGGTGAAATTTTGGGAGGACAGTTGGAACAGGTGCTCTCCACTTAATCTGGTTTCCCCTCTCAACAACATTATGAATAAAACCAGCGAAACATGGGGCCCTTACATTGCCAATTATGGCTCCCAACATCCGGACGGGTCTCCAACCTGGCCGTGGAAAGATCCCTCTCCCTTGGAGGTCCCGCCCTCGGCATGCTCTATCTTGGCGGAGGAAATTCTCTTGAGAAGAGCGGCATATATGGATTGCGAGGACCATTTACTTTGGCTTAGCTCCGCATCTGGTAACTACACAGTCAAAGAGGTTTATCGCTCTCTCCTCTCTCAATCGGGTTTTATCGATCTTCCTAAGTTAAATTGTTGGCACCACTCTCTTCTTCCAAAAGTGGCAATCTTCGGTTGGCTAATTTTAAAAAACAAAGTGTTAACTCAACTTTGAAGAAGATCTTGGGGCTATGCCGGCCCTTCCAAATGCGTTATGTGCGGTCAGCGGAAGAAGACCTCGATCACCTTTTTCTCCATTGCTCCTTTGTGGATTTTGTTTGGAAATGGTTGTTGGGAAAACTAAACCTTTCGTGGGTTCATTTTAACAATATTGGTGATTCTCTCCGGTCCTGGCAGTCCATGAGGTTCAAAAGTTCCTTAAGTTCAATCTGGCCTTCTCTCGGCCTTTCTGAACAAATTGGAAATTGCTATCTCAGAAGTCGTCTCCAAGAATAGCATGAACATCTTTGAGTTTTCTTCTGTGGATGCTAGAATTTCCAAGGCTTGGACTCTTATCAAAACTCCGAATCCTAGAGCCATAGTCAAACAGGGCCTCTCCCAAGTGGAAAAGAGTATTCACAGGCAACATGCTTTGTGGAAACCTCCTCCCCAAGGCTTTTGGAAACTTAATTTTGACGGAGCCTCTAGAGGCAATCCGGGTTTATCTGGGGCCGGTTGTATCCTTCGTGACGCGGATGGTTCTCTCATTGCGGCGGGCTCCTTTCCTCTGAGCAACTGTACGAGCAATCTTGTGGAAGTGCAAGCTCTTGTAGAAGGGGTTAAACTTGCTCTAAAATTTGGAGGGGATTCTCTTATTATCGAAGGTGATTCTCAAATCATCACTTGGCAGATCTCCAAGGGCTCTGTTCCCTCTGGCGAATTAATCCGCTTATTCAAAACATTCTATTTTGGCTCGGCAAATTTAAATATTGGAGCATCTGCCACATTTCCCGAGAATCCAACTCGGCGGCGGATCTTCTAGCCAATCTTGCGATCGACTTCTCGCACGCTGCAATTGTCTCCAGTGACGTTTCAGCCTGGACAGGGCTCGCGTCAATCCTTTCCAAAGAAAGATAACTCTGAGATTTAAGCGGTATGGTTTCTTTAAATTTTTCTTGTATCTTCTTCCTCGCCATCTTTCATCTTGCATGTCCTTCTGGTTTGCTGCTTTTGGCTCCCATGGCTTTTGTTGGCTTCCCGTTTGTTGCCCTCCGTGGTCAATTCAGGGAACTGGCAGACTCTTCTGCCATCGACCGTCACTGCCTTTCCATTATCTTCAAGTATTCCTCGCCGGAAGAAGCGGAAGCCATAGAAACAATTTTGGGAAATTCTTATCGTTTCTAAGCCCATCGTCCCAGGATAGAATCGAAATAGATTTTGCCTCCACTTGCACTCCCCGATCCGGCCGTGGTCAAATTCATAGTTGTGGACAAAATCTATGTTGTTCATAGGGTTGGCTTGCATGAACAACTAGTGGACTTCTCTCTTCCTGATCCTCTTCTGTGGGTGGAGGAAGTTGACGAACTTGCTTTGGGCTCAGGATGAGGCATCCAAAGGCTCTGCGGTCGGTGCAGAGACCTGGTCACCTTCGCCCATAATTTTCATCCATCTTTGGATCGGTGTTTTCTCCCGTGGTTGACATCAACGCCGCGCTTTTTCCGGTACATTCGGTTATCGATCATCACATTGAACTAAAAGATTGTGTCGTGCGCCTTTGATTTCTTTGCTCGGGGCAACAAACACATGTGCAAGATCTTCCTTCACTAGCCAATTCACCCTTTTTGCGCTTCTTGATGTCGTGGGTGCGTTTTGTCTTCGTTTCCACGTTCGATTCAACGCATTCATGCTTCTTCCTTCCTACTTCCTTTCTGCTCACAATCTTTTCCTCTACTTTTCCTCCTCCTTCTCTTCTTACTTGTAGTTGGGTAGGGGCCCTTACCCCTCCGGTTCATAGCTCCGGTCAAAAGCGTTTATCAATAAAATAATAATAATAATAATAATAATCACAAGATAAAATGATTCACTTAACACATAAACAACTTTAAAAAATTTACCCTCTAATATATTCTCTAGTGAGTCTGAATGATGAAGAACTCATACTTTTGAAAAAGAAGTTCCAAGTTTGAATCACACGAAAGACACTTTATACAAAGTGGTCACATATAATATAAAATATCTTCTATATACCAAAAATACAAAATATAGACTCTTATATATACCAGAAATACAAAATATAGACTTAAATACTAAAAATAAGAAATAGTCTCATATACTCTTAATGACCTTATAAACCTTGACACTGAAAGTATATATTAATTTCATATACTATAAACTATCTTACAATTTCAAAACAAGATACACCACATCAATCTTTAGGGTATTGTATCAGTCTTTAGGGTGTTAAATTAATGTTTAGTGTATCCCAATTATTTTATGTGGGGTGACTAATTAGTGTTAAAGGTGGCATATAAGTGTGTAAAGTGTCCAAAATTAATTGAATGTGGGTGACTTAATATTATTTATGGTGAGAGAATTAGAATAAGTATAGCTAATATTATGTTTCCATTCATCATTAGATTTAGAATACTTTTAGCTAATACTTCTAGAGATGTTATGTTAATGTTATAAACAATTTGTATATTTATTGTTCATTTTGTATAAACAATCATGCAAAAAAATCAAATGTTTTGTTATATGGAAGGAATACAAATCAAATCTACAATATTATCTAAATGAAGTTAGTGATCATATAATCTTTCCAAGAATAAGTAGGAATTACACTAGTATGTTAATAAGTGAGATCGATGAAAAATATCTATTACCTAATACAGTGAAAATAGGAACAAATTTATGTTCTCGATATACACATGGATGGCTTAAGAAAACACTTGTGGCAAATTTTTACATAGTTGCTTGGGAATGCATGGAGGATGGCCCAAGATAATGGTCTAGAAAGATGGCACAAACAACCTGAGAGGCTATGTTCTATGGTTAGTAAATTTAAATAAGTTACATCAGCTCAACATGTGATGTCGATATATTCTGCTCCACATGTCTTGAACTCTATAGTGTCATGTGACATGCGCAAGTGAAATCCCTTAAAATTATTGTGTTCTAAGTAACTGCAAAACACTAGGAGTGACATTACAAAAAACAACTAAATAGACACTAAATAATATTGTGAACTATTTTATTATTGTAATATTTTGTTTAGTATATAGACACTAAATAATAGTGTGAACTAGTTTATTATTACGGTATTATTGTATTCACATGTTTGTTAATAAATGATAGAGGATTCGGTAATTTCTACAATTTGCGTTTATTAATCATTGGTATGAGACTAGTTAATTATGTTGATATTATGTTGGTATTGGTTAAATATGCATGCGATCTTCAAGCTGTTAGTTGTGATTTCATTGCTCTTAGCTGTTTTAAATTAAATACATTAGGAAAATTTTGATTTCTTGGATGCATTATAGTTGTAAATATTGTGAATGTGGATATCATTTGTATATATATATATATATATATTAGTTGTTAAATATTGGTAATTGTAATGTTGTGAATGTTTAATGAAAGTTGAAGATATAAAAATTATGTGATATCATACTCTAACTCTCAATTTGGCATATGGGGGCAAGTGCCTCTACAAAGACAAGAATCGGTGTGTGTTGAAGGGGCTTGCCCTTAGGATGCCACATCGATACGCCCAACTATCGTTGCATGATGAAGGGGTTGCCCTTAGGATTCCGCATCAATAGTTGGGTAGTATATTGTGATGAGCAGAGGTTTTTAAAGTCGCCCAACCCTCCACTCAGAAATGCACCCTCCTTAATATCACAACCGTCCCTTTTGTAATGGACGGTTGTGATATTATGGCAGTGTGCATCTTGAGTGAAGGATAGCCATTGGCATTTTTTGATACTTGAATTTGTCATGGATATTGTGATTATTTTATCATATTGGATGACGTATATTTGATTTGACATGTATCGTACTAATGTTAATTGTATATTTTTGTTTTGTACTAGTTACTCTTTTGTGCAGTGAATATGAATACCATGAGCCTAATTTCTCCCGATCCTGTTTGTAAAACGAAGAGATACAAAAATACGAGCTTCCACATAAACTGAAGATGAAGGGTGTTCACATAAAAAGTTTGAAAATTGCAAGAGTTCCTAAAAATAGTCATCAATTTATTAACAATTTATAAATTATATGTATATTATAGATAGTTCAGTATGCCAATGAATACTAGTTGTTCATAATATATAGCAAATAATTTTTATTACGATTCAAAATTTTAGCACCAATTCTTATATTCAAATAAAAGTGTGAAAATTTCGAATTATCTATATTCCTCAATTTTAGTTTGTAAGTTCAATTTTTTGAAAAAGAACGGTATGTGGGTGTTGCGATAATTATTATTTTATTGTTGTTTAATTATTATGTTTTGGCATGCATATATATATATATATATATATATATATATATATATTAATATTTTAATATTTTAATATTATTTGTAACTTTCTGTTTTAAATAAACATGTTCTTGTTTCGATAGTTTTTATTGTTTTTAGCTAAATGTAATAATATTTTATATGGAAGTTTCTCTCCACATTGAATAAGTGTATTTGACATAATATTAATTTTGTAACAGTCTTTGTCTCATTATATTTATTATGTCGCATTCTTTGTCACATTATAGATGACCATATTGTGATATGCTTGTGCACTGGAAGCAGTAGGCAATCCTATAAATTGTTATTTTCCTTGCATTTCAATACTATCTTTTATACACGTGGCTTTTGAATTAGACAAAAATTTGAATGCTTCCAATGTTTTAAGATGGTATTCATGTTGATGATGATGAATCACAAGTCAAAATTTATTTTGGTAAGTATGAAATAATTATTTCATTAACGATACAAAACTACATGTAATAATTTTTAGGATGGGAAGGAGGCCCAAATGGCAGAGCATGATCGATCTTCATGTCCAAGAGATTACAGAGGAAAAGAGTCAGTTTTCATATGATGACCTAGAATGGACACCAATAGGGGATGAGCCGAACGTCGACATTTGTGTCACCATACCACTCATGAAGACTACATGCATTTCTAAAGGGGGAAGGTTCTAACGAAAATTTTGAGACTACCTTCGCCCGCACAAATCACAAGTCAACAAATATAGAAAATCCAAAACCGCATACAACCAAGTCATATTCTAGGTTTGGAAATTCACTAACAAATTATTTTTTTGTACGTTCTTTTCGTAAATAAACAGTTGTATAGCATTTGATGTTACCATTTTTAATGTAGCTATTGGTGTTTGTATGGTCCAGACGACAATAGAAATAAGTCAGTAACAAGTGACAAAGTGAGTAGGTGTATAATTAAAAGGGGTTGCCAATGTCATTTCAATGTGAAGGTTTTTTATGGGAGACCGACAACGGCCATAATATTATACAACCATCTATTTCATTGTGATGTAAATGGTGAGTGTTGTCATGGGAGGAACGAAAATACCATTAATGATCCTCGTCTGAATGTTGCCCTGTACTTATCAAATGAATGTAAAACTTATATCGAGAGTCTTTTGTTAATGGGAGTCACCGTGGACATGGTGTACAATAAATATATAGAGGATCCATCAAATGTGGGTATGTAGGAGGGACGAATACATGACAAGAAAGGACATGGTGAACGCATGTAAAAGAGTTCGCTATAGAAGCTCTCAAAAGCATGTTGATGATGCCATGAGCGTGAACTTATGGCATGTGGAGGAAAGAGACATATTTTTCTACTATCAATGCCCAAATGGAACCATCGTTCCATTCATTATGGGGTTGCAAACACCGTGGATGTGTGAGAGAATGGTTTAACATTCACACAATTCCATAATCTCCATGGACTCGACGTTTGCTACCAACAAATATGGCGTAAGTAATTGGAATGAATTTTGAAATGATGTGTAATTTATGTATCATTAATAATGTTCCCTTTCTATTATATTAAACCCCATGTTACCATTTGATGTCATATTTCTTACAGTACCAATTATACACATTGTTTGTTTTTTACGAGCAAAAAGTTGGGGTGCCTGTAGCATGGGCCATTTATTCAAGGAATAAAATTGAATATATTTACGGGTGGTTGGCGGAAGTCCAAAAATGAGGAAAACACCTTCGTGTTGATTGAAAAATCAATGCGTTCATTACAGATGATACATCAGCTGAAATCCAAGCCATCAGGCATGTTTTTGGTTGTCGTGTAGTGTTATGCCTATGGCACGTGCGCATGGCATGGTTGAAAAACATGCACAAGTATTGTAGCAAGGAGGCGGAAGATTTTCGAGAGACTAGGTACCATCATGTATGGTTCTGAAATGCATGACGAGCACACATTTCGAATAGTTCAAGACATCTTTAATGAATTCAAAGAGGAAACTAAGTTCCTCGAGTACTTCAAGAATACATGGTGTGAGAGAAAAGAACGTGTTGGTGAGTGCGATCCTTTATGTGTTTCCTTATTAATTATCATCAATTATAACTCTTGGTTTATAATGTCACTGATTGTCAATCGTGTGTCGCAATAAGCTGACATGACTATGTGGGCAACAAATTTTAGAAACTTATCCCATGCAAATCAAGAAAAAAATGCATCCATTGAGTCCTACCATTGTTTTTGAAGACTAGATACTTGTGTGATAGACAAAAGAAATGTACTCGCCGGATGGACTATTTTTTCTACACACTTGTGTACAAGGTGGAGCCATTTTACAAACATAAGAGGAAGTTGCAAAAATCTAGCTTCTTGACCAATTTCAAAAAATAAAGACATCTATTGACAATGGTTGAGAGAGCAAAGAGTATTCTTGATACAGATTGCCTTGCAATTACGCCTAATTGCAATCAATTGTGGGTGAGGAGCCAAACAACTAGAAGCACATGGTATTTGGTAAGGCAATGCGGAGCCTTGGACGTATGTGAATGTGCTTGGGCTATCAGAGGAAACACATGTAAGCACGTGTTGAAGGCGTTGGATTTTCACAAGCAATATGTGTCGATGTCATCATATCAAGCACTAGAAGTGATAGGTAATTCAATGCCATCATATGTTACCGATGTAGATTGCTAAGCATAAGTCGTAACGAAATAAGCATCGTGTTGAATTTCTTTTCATTTCACGTGCAGGAGGCAATACTTATGGGGAGACAAGCAGGGTAAATGAAGACACATTCTGACACGGCCCCTCTTTGTCGTATCCAACAGTAGAAGTTGAAGGTAATTTAATGTCATCGTATGTGGCAAGTAGTGATATAGATTGCTAAGCATAAGTTGTAATGAAAAAAGCATCGTGTTGAAATTGTTTTCATTTCTCGTGCAGCAGCCAATACCTATGCAAAGACAAGCACTGTAAACGATGGCATGTTATGGGATGGCCCCTCCTCGCCACCTCGACACTCACTGACAGTTGATGGTTAGTTGTTAATGCCTTCAATCAATTAATCGATGCCAATGATAATGTTTGTCACACATATTTATGATTAGGTGGCATTGTGTATTCATGTGTACAATGATATTGAAAAACCTAGTGTATAAATAAATAATTTTCTATAATGTCTTATACGTCATAGAAACTCCTAAAATTCTTTGGGGCTGGTGGTTTGATGATAGAAAGTGATTCAGATTTTATGGAACACACATCCAAAGAATTTTTGAAGTCGACTCGATACACGACTGAGTACAGATGAATAGAAAAAAACATTCTTTGAATGTGTTCAAAGGTTTAGGAGAGACCTAGAAGCATCAAATATGTTGGATGTTGCTTTCAAAGGAGATGTCAATGAGATTGCCACCACCCGCATGCGTCCATGGTTTAGTGCGAGTAAAAAATGCCACCGCAGTGTGAGTAAGAGGCCAATCATTGTAGAATATTTGAACAATCACGTTGAAGACTATGAATGCTTCCAATTTCCCGACGGCAATCGTGCAAAGAGGAGACAAACCACACAAATGGAACATACAGGTTAAAACATTGAACTATTAGTGTGAACTATTTGCAAGAAATTTTAATTGTGGAGGCGAAGACTAACATATTGATCATTTATTTTGCAAGTGGTTCAAATGCAATGAAACGACTCCCTACTCCGCTTATCTTTCAACAATTTAGCGTCTGCCCCTAAGGTGTGTATTGAATGTCCTTAATATCATAACATTTATTTACTATATGTAAGGTAAAAATCCTTTGATACCTTGTCTAATATTTAATTCATTGTGTTGCAGATGCAACGGATATGCAAAGAGATGTATCTTACGGAATGAGCAGGTTGAGCTTTGGAAAGTAAATGTATGGCATGTTGAGTGGGCCTAAATTATAATTATAAACATTGCCAATTCATGTATATGAGATTGTACATTGCGTATATTTAAAATACATAAATATGGAACATGTACAAATGACATACTCTTTGAATATTTTTAGAGCATTTAAAAAAATGCGATGGAAAAGTGGGTGCGTTTTTCACCACGTTGAAAAACACATGGTTTTTTTCAGCACTTTGAAAAACACGATCATGTTCTCCACAAGGTGCAACATGTGGTGCTCTTCCTCCTTGTTGTAAACATTGACTCCACATCAACTACTTGTCAGGTGGATATGGGTTTAATTTTTCCAATGCGATGGAAAGTGGGGTGCATTTTCCACCACGTTGAAAAATACACAATGTTTTTCAACACTTTGAAAAACGTGACCCGTTCTCCAAAAGGCACAACCCACGGTGCTTTTCCTTCTTGTTGTAAACATTGACTCCACATCAACTACTTATCACATGGATATGGGTTCAATTTTTTCAAAGCGATGGAAAAAGGGGTGCATTTTCCGCCAAGTTGCAAAAAATGCACAGTGTTTTTAACACTTTGAAAAACGTGATCACATTCTCCTCCAAAGGCGCAACCTGTGGTGCTCTTCCTTCTTGTTGTAAATATTGAATCCACATCAACTACTTATTAGGTGGATATGGGTTAAATTTTTCAAATGCAATGGAAAGTGGGGTGCATTTTCCACCACGTTGAAAAACACACGGTGTTTTTGAAAAACATACGGTGTTTTTCATCACTTTGAAAACCCAACCCCATTCTCCAAAAGGTGCAACCCATGGTGCTCTTCCTCCTTGTTGTAAACATTGACTCCACATCAACTACTTGTCAAGTGGAGAAGGATTCAATTTTTCCAATACGATGGAAAGTGGGGTGCGTTTTACACCATGTTGAAAGATACATAGTGTTTTTCAGCACTTTGAAAAACGCGACCCGTTTTCCAAAAGGCGTAACCCGCGGTGCTTTTCCTTCTTGTTGTAAACATTGACTCCACATCAACTAATTGTGAAGTGGATATGGGTTGAATTTTTCCAATGTGATGGAAAATGGGGTGCATTTTCCACCACATTGAAAAACGCACGGTGTTTTTCAACACTTTGAAAACGTGATCACGTTCTCCAAAAGGTGCAACCCGCGGTGCTTTTCCTTCTTGTTGTAAACATTGACTCCACATCAAATACTTGTCAGGTGGATATGGGTTGAATTTTTCCAATGTGATGGAAAGTGGGGTGCGTTTTCCACCACGTTGAAAAATGCACGATGTTTTTCAACAGTTTGAAAACCCGACCTCATTCTCCAAAAGGCACAACCTATGGTGCTCTTCCTCCTTGTTGTAAACATTGACTCCACATCAACTACTTGTCAGGTGGAGAAGGGTTCAATTTTTCCAAAGCGATGGAAAAAGGGGTGCGTTTTCCGCCACGTTGAAAAACACATGGTGTTTTTCAACACTTTGAAAAACATGACCTGTTCTCCAAAAGGTGCAACCCGCGGTGCTTTTCCTTCTTGTTGTAAACATTGAATCCACATCAACTACTTATCAGGTGGATATGGGTTGAATTTTTCCAATGCGATGGAAAGTGGGGTGCGTTTTCCACCACGTTGAAAAACACACGGTGTTTTTCAACACTTTGAAAAATATGATCACGTTCTCCAAAAGGTGCAACCCACGGTGCTTTTCCTTCTTGTTGTAAAACATTGAATCCACATCAACTACTTATTAGGTGGATATGGGTTGAATTTTTCTAATGCAATGGAAAGTGGGGTGCGTTTTCCACCACGTTGAAAAATGCATGGTATTTTTCAGCACTTTGAAAAACGTGACCCCGTTCTCCAAAAGGTGCAACCTGCGGTGCTCTTCCTCCTTGTTGTAAACATTAACTCCACATCAACTAATTTTCAGGTAGAGAAGGATTCGATTTTTCCAAAGAAATGGAAAAAGGGGTGCGTTTTCATCCACATTGAAAAATGCACAGTGTTTTTCAACACTTTGCAAAATGTGATCACGTTCTCCAAAAGGCGCAACCTGCGGTGCTTTTCCTTCTTGTTGTAGACATTGACCTCATATCAACTACTTATCGGGTGGATATGGGTTGAATTTTTCCAATGCGATGGAAAGTGGGGTGCATTTTACACCACGTTGAAAAACATATGGTGTTTTTCAACACTTTGAAAAACGTAACCCCGTTCTCCAAAAGGCGCAACCCGCGGTGCTTTTCCTTCTTGTTGTAAACATTGACTCCACATCAACTACTTGTCAGGTGGATATGGGTTGAATTTTTCCAATGCGATGGAAAATGGGGTGCATTTTCCACCACGTTGAAAAATACACGGTGTTTTTCAGCACTTTGAAAAACCCGACCCCATTCTCCAAAAGGCGAACCCGTGGTGCTCTTCCTCCTTGTTGTAGACATTGACTCCACATCAACTACTTGTCAGTGGAAAAGGGATCAATTTTTCCAATGCGATGGAAAGTGGGTGCGTTTTACACCACTTTGAAAATCGCACGGTATTTTTCAACACTTTGAAAAATACGACCCCATTCTCCAAAATGTGCAACCCGTGGTTCTTTTCCTTCTTGTTGTAAACATTGAATCCACATCAACTACTTGTCAGGTGGATATTGGTTGAGTTATTCCAATGCGATGGAAAATGGGGTGCGTTTTCCGCCATGTTGAAAAATGCATGGTGTTTTTCAACACTTTGAAAAATGTGATCACGTTCAAAAAGTGAAACCCGTGGTGCTCTTTCTTCTTATTGTAAATATTGAATTCAATTCAACTACTTATCAGGTGGATATGGGTTGAAATTTTCCAATGTGATGGAAAGTGGGGTGTGTTTTCCACCATGTTGAAAAATGCACGGTGTTTTTCAACACTTTGAAAAACGTGAACCCGTTCTCCAAAAGGCGCAACCCGTGATGCTCTTCCTCCTTGTTTTAAACATTGACTCCACATCAACTACTTGTTAGGTGGAGAAGGGTTCAATTTTTCCAAAGCGATTGAAAAAGGGGTGCGTTTTCTGTCACGTTGAAAAACATATTGTATTTTTTTAGCACTTTGAAAAACGTGATCACGTTCTCCAAAAGGCGCAACCCACGGTGCTTTTCCTTCTTGTTGTAAACATTGAATCCACATCAACTACTTATCGGTGGATATGGGTTGAATTTTTCCAATGCGATGGAAAGTGGGGTGCATTTTCTACCATGTTGAAAAATGCATGGTGTTTTTCAACACTTTGAAAAACATAATCACGTTCTCCAAAATGTGCAACCCATGATGCTTTTCCTTCTTGTTGTAAACATTTAATCCACATCAACTACTTATCGGTGGATATGGGTTGAATTTTTCTAATGAGATGGAAAGTGGGGTGCGTTTTCCACCATGTTGAAAAACGCATGATGTTTTTCAACACTTTAATAACCATACCTCGTTCTCCAAAAGGTGCAACCCGTGGTGCTCTTCCTCCTTATTGTAAAAATTGACTCCACATCAACTACTTTTCAGGTAGAGAAGGGTTGAATTTTTCCAAAGCGATGGAAAAAGGGGTGCATTTTCCGCCACATTGAAAAACACACGGTGTTTTTTAACACTTTGAAAAACATGATCACATTCTCCAAAAGGTGCAACCCGTAGTGTTTTCCTTCTTGTTGTAAACATTGACTCCACATCAACTACTTGTCGGGGGCTTTTCTAATGCATGGAAAATGGGGTGCATTTTCCACCACATTGAAAAATGCATGGTGTTTTTAGCACTTTGAAAAACGACCCTATTCTCCAAAAGGCGCAACCCGTGGTGCTCTTACTCCTTGTTGTAAACATTGACTCCACATCAACTACTTTTTAGGTGGAGAAGGGTTCAATTTTTCCAATGTGATGGAAAGTGGGGTGCGTTTTCCACCACGTTGAAAAATACACGGTGTTTTTCAGCACTTTGAAAAACGCGACCCCATTCTCCAAAAGGTGCAACCCATGATGCTTTTCCTTCTTGTTGTAAACATTGACTCCACATCAACTACTTGTTAGGTGGATATGGGTTGAGTTTTTCTAATGCGATGGAAAATGGGGTGCGTTTTCCACCACGTTGAAAAACGCACGGTGTTTTTTAGCACTTTGAAAAACCCGACCCCGTTCTCTAAAAGGCGAACCCATGGTGCTCTTCCTCCTTGTTTCAACATTGACTCCACATCAACTACTTGCCAGGTGGAGAAGGGTTCAATTTTTCCAATGCGATGGAAAGTTGGGTGCGTTTTCCACCACGTTGAAAAATGCACGGTATTTTTCAACACTTTGAAAAACCTAACCCGTTCTCTCTAAAAGGCGCAACCCGTGGTGCTCTTCCTCCTTGTTGTAAACATCGACTCCACATCAACTACTTGTTAGGTGGAGAAGGGTTCAATTTTTCAAAGCGATGGAAAAAGGTGTGCATTTTCCACCACATTGAAAAATGCACTGTGTTTTTCAACACTTTGAAAAACGTGATCACGTTCTCCAAAAGGCACAACCCGCGATGCTTTTCCTTCTTATTGTAAACATTAAATCCACGTCAAATACTTATCAGGTGGATATGGGTTGAATTTTTCCAATGCGATGGAAAGTGGGGTGCGTTTTCCACCATGTTGAAAAACACACGGTATTTTTCAACACTTTAAAAACGTGATCACGTTCTCCAAAAGGTGTAACCCGCGGTGCTTTTCCTTCTTGTTGTAAACATTGAATCCACATCAACTAATTATCGGTGGATATGGGTTGAATTTTTCTAATGCGATGGAAAGTGGGGTGTGTTTTCCACCACGTTGAAAAATGCACGGTGTTTTTCAGCACTTTGAAAAACTCGACCCGTTTGTAGTGCCCACTTCCCTTTAACACCTTTTTTATACTAATCATGATACTACTGATTATATTATGGACATGATTATGGACTTTATTATAGTATAATGTTAGATGTTAGATCATGGATTATTGTTGACTTGATTCAGTTATGATGCATGATGATTATTAGAGGCATTTTAGATATTGATGTTGATATACTGTTTGACATGGTTATACTATGGATGTTGTTCAGACATGTGATATTTAGATATTGTGAGTAGACCTAGAAATGGAAATTATTTGATGATGATATAGTTGTTGAGTAAAATTGTAAATGATCTTGTTGATTGCTTAGATGTTGTTGTGATCCATATATCTAGATGATTTTGAAATTTTAATTATATTATTTTGGATGTTCTGATATGGCCACGAGGCCGAAGGAGGTATTCGTGTTTTGCAGGTTAAAATATCACAACAAACATTGGGGATTGGAGACCAACCACATTGGAATTCTAGATGAATTCAACAAGGTCACCATGGCAACTAGTATTTGTTTGTGTGTGTTAGGGATTCCCATGGGGGTCACCTTTAAATGTGACCAAGGGGTTATGTGTATTTATTTATTGGTTCCTTTGTTTATGTTTGCATGTGTTTATTTTGTGGTGCATTGACCCTTTCATTATTCATTAAATGGTGTGTAATATTGTGAGTAATCATGTTGTTAAGTTAATTAATTAAAATATGTCATAAGAAAGTAATTAATAGAGTTGTTGGCCTTGAATTAAAGTGTTGTAAGAGATGTGTAAGTTAACTTTTGAGTGTGAAACACTTCACCTTCTTGGAAATTCAAATTTTTCCTTGGAGGATGATTTTGGAGGCTTGTGGGACAAGTTAAACTTGTCCCATACCTCTTAAATTTAATTACTAACTATACCTACGGTTGGAGAATTGAAATTTGATTTTTATAATACTTTTGAGAAGGCAAATTGTAGTTTTAATTGCACTTTTCTTACCTGATTTAATTTCAGTCCTTTGGGGTGTGGATTGGATATGAATATGTAAATAAACTGTCATATTATTCACCCACCTATTTATTATGCATTAGAGAATGAAGTTGACTTTTGGGGTTGGGGTTGAGGATGTGTGATGTGACATCCTACATGGATCCACCTCATCCTCTTCCCTTCCCTCTTCTATAAAATTTGAATTCCTTGCCTTGTTTTGGGTTGTTGCTTCACTTTATAGACTTTATTCTTGGGTGAATTCCTTGTTGTTTTGGGAGGTCTTGTTGTTGGAGAAGTTTAAAGATTGTTGCATGCTTGTTGTTTGGTGGATTTTTAGATTGTTTGCTTGGAAACAACTTGTTGTTTGGAACTTGGGAAACTCCATCATGGAGAGGTAAGAGCTTGGCTCTTGAAATGATCTTATTTTATGAATGTAAATGTTATTGTGTGAATGTTTTGGCATGTTTGTGGGTTGTTGGGTAGATGGCCTAGGTATGGTGTAGGAGAAGACTGTGGTTCATTTTGTGGGAGGCACAAGTGTTTTGGGGAGGTATAAGTGTGGAGGGAGTTGGGATTTGGGTTCCACCTTACAAAGAAATAGCTTGCATTTATTTACTCGTTATGGGGTGTCATAATAGGTTGGGGAGGCATAAGGAAATGTGAGGAATAAGAGGTACTTGGGGAGGCATAAGGAATGTCAGGGTTTTGATATACTATATTTTGGTGGTTTGTAATTTAGGTGGTGATACCCATTTTCCCTTTTGGGAGGCATAAGAAGCATCCCCATAGTTTCTTGCTCCTTTGGCTTGCTTGATGAAGCCTTAGTAATGTTTGTCATGCTTTAATGTAGTTGTAAACTACATTATGTTTTAGATTGTGTTTTTATTGTGAAAATGTTGTTTGTGTGTTTATGGAAGTCTATTGTTGCCATGAGTTAAATCACATCTTTTATTGCATTGTGGTTGGGGCTCGGGGCCAATGAAGAAGGATGGCTTCTCCTCTTCATTGAATGTCTTGGTTGGGTGGAGAGCATTGCCTTTCCCCTACTCTTGTTGTGATCACAATTTGGAAGAATGAGAAATATGCATGTTGTTGTTCTGGAGCTGAGAAAAGATAGTTTGACTGTCCCTTGTGAAATGAAATCTTATTGTAACCTTTCCCACTTGAAGTGGATGAACTTGTATATGTTTTGTAATGGAAAGATGTTGTATTGGTTATGAAAGTGTATATTGAAATGTGAAAGAGACATACTCTGTTCTATTCTTTTGAAAGCAAGAAATTGTGTTTTGTATGATGAAATTGAGGAAAGAAAGAAGGAAGTTGTAAAGTTGTCTTTTGGAATCAATAAAGGATTGCATAACCTTCCTCAAATTGCATCATTGTATTGAATTTAATCATCTAAATGTGAGTTGTAATCTCTATTTGAAAGAAAGAAATGCGTATGAAGGAAGTGTAATACTTTGTCTTTTGAAATATGTGAAAATTGGAAATCAGAGATGTATTCTAGCTTTTGAATAGTTGAATTGAATCAACTAAATGTTTTAGATTAGAATTGGAATGAATCCTAATACTTGGAAGATGAAAATGGTGAATAGATCCTTTAAAATTTGATCTTTATTTTGTATTTTCAAACTGGCAAATACTTTATCAAAAATGCACAGTTTGAACCTGCAACAATGAAATAACAAACTAAACGATTAAATTGAATTAGTATTCCCTAAACGAATCCAATTGGATAAAAATACTTAAGGAACTTCTTAGAAAACTTAGCAAAAATAGGCTCAACCCTCTTATAGTCATTTTCTTGTCAATAGATGTAAATTTTCAATTTGCAAATCAATCAAACAAATTGAATCTTGAAATACTTCTTAAATCCATCTAAGAACAATTCTCCATGTCTATTTGACATGTTGAGAGAGGAAGAAGATCAAATTTAACAAATCTTACAAGTTAAAATTTACCAGTTTGCACTGTAAAGTATACAGATTGTTTTCTTGAAATTGACTCCTTAAAATTTATCAAAATCAAAATTTAATGAATCTTGAGTAAAGAGGATGTCGAGAGCTTTCCAGAAAGTCCTCGTTTTCCCAAAATTGAGCTCTCTATCAAAAGTTATGGCCTTCTAAAGTTTTTCTTCATTTGGCGTCAAAAAAGTAATTCTAAGCATAAAAAAAAATTGGAAAAAAATTCCTTGGCGGACCTGCGGGCCCGAATTTTCCCTTAGCACTTTGGAAAATTTTTGAGAAAATTTTCTGATTTTCCCCGCCGCCCCGCCACGTGGCACCACGAGGCGTTGGCGGAGGGGCGGATCTGTTTTTAAACTTAGCGCTTCAAAAGAAATTTTGGGAAAATTTTCTAAATTTTCCCCGCCGACCCGCCATGACCCAATCAGGAGGTGCCATGTGTCATCGCGAGGCGTCGGCAGAGGCGCATGTGAGTTCTACCCTTTTCACCTTCGGGGCATTAAAATTCTTCTACCCCCACCGCCCGCTTTCCCGCGTTGGTTTAAGAGGCGCCACGTGTCCCTTGCGAACTCGCGGGAGCGCGGGTATAAGGGTGGCTTTTCGCCCCACGCGGGAAATTTCCTGAATGTCTCCCACTTCACCCAACCCGACTCCTTCTCTAGGAAAATTTCTCCTCATGGTCCGCGAACTCGTTTGTGGGTAAATATTTCTCCCCGTGGCCCACAGAGACCCGCCCCTAGGGCAATTTTTCTCCCATGGGCCCGCAAGCCCGCTTTTGGGGAAAATTTTCACCCCAAGGCCCGCCAGCCCATAACTTGAAAAATATGAGTTAGGAGGACTTATTTATATCATTGGAAAGGTGAGGAAATTTTCTATCCAATGGGAATGATTTAGGGAATTTTTGAATGCATTAATTTTGAGAAAAATTAAGTTGAATCTTTAAAGCTTGTTAGAGAGTGGGTATGGTGAGGAATTACCCTCTGACCCTAATTGAACTTTCTAACCCTAAATTTTGGACCTTGTGACCTCTAATAATTGTTAATAAAAGAAAAGTATATTCTAGTGGATTAGAATTGATTTGGAACTTGTTAGTGACAATTGTTGTCTTGTAACCTGGTTGTAGACTCTTTTAAACAAAAAAATTATTCCATAATTTTCCTAACTAATCCTAGGTTGTCCTTGGGTCTTAAGTGGGTTATTTTAGCGGGCATCACACCGTTCTCCAAAAGGCGCAACCCGTGGTGCTCTTCCTCCTTGTTGTAAACATTGACTCCACATCAACTACTTGTTAGGTGGAGAAGGGTTCAAATTTTCCAAAGTGATGGAAAAGAGGTGCATTTTCCGCCACGTTGAAAAATGCACAGTGTTTTTCAACACTTTGAAAAATGCGATCACGTTCTCCAAAAGGTGCAACCCGCGGTGATTTTCCTTCTTTTTGTAAACATTGAATCCACATCAACTACTTATCGGTGGATATTGGTTGAATTTTTCAATGCGATGGAAAATGGGGTGTGATTTCCACCACATTGAAAAACGTATGGTGTTTTTCAACACTTTGAAAAACATGACCACGTTCTCCAAAAGGCGCAACCCGCAGTGCTTTTCCTTCTTGTTGTAAACATTGAATCCACATCAACTACTTATTAGGTGGATATGGGTTGAATTTTTCTAATGCGATGGAAAGTGGGGTGCGTTTTCCACCACGTTGAAAAAGCACACGGTGTTTTTTAGCACTTTTAAAAACCCGACCCCATTCTCCAAAAGGCGCAACCCATGGTGCTCTTCCTCCTTGTTGTAAACATTGACTCCACATAAACTACTTGTCAGGTGGAGAAGGGTTCAATTTTTCCAATGCAATGGAAAGTGGGGTGTGTTTTCCACCACGTTGAAAAATGCATGGTGTTTTTCAACACTTTGAAAAACATGACCCCGTTCTCCAAAAGGCACAACTGCGGTGCTTTTCCTTCTTGTTGTAAACATTGAATCCACATAAACTACTTGTCGGTGGATATGGGTTGAGTTTTTCCAATGTGATAGAAAATGGGGTGTGTTTTCCACCACGTTGAAAAACACACGGTGTTTTTCAACACTTTGAAAAATGTGATCACATTCTCCAAAAGGTGCAACCCACGGTGCTTTTCCTTCTTGTTGTAAACATTGAATCCACATCAACTACTTGTTATGTGGAGAAGGGTTGAGTTTTTCCAAAGTGATGAGAAATAGGTTGTGTATTCCGCCACATTGAAAAATGCACAGTGTTTTTCAACACTTTGAAAAACCATTTATACATTTACACCAAAACATTTACATCAAATTTGTATAACATTGCAAAAAAACTATGAGAAGATGAGAAGTTACACTTGAACCAATGAAAACAATTTTGTAGTCTTAATGAATGGTAACACACATTTAAACTAAGATCATTCCATTGTAATGTATACACGCGTATGAAAATTACATGCTTCAATGAGAACTTGAAATTTGAATTCTCTATAATATGTACATTAACTAGAAGTAACATTCACAATACTCGCACATTTTAAATCTTTTTCCATTTTAAATATTTTTAGTATGTTTTGATGGTATAATTATTATTTACTCTTTTAAAAACTAAAATATACGTTTAACCAACACCTTTGTTGATGTCAAAGGTCACATGGAAAGTGTCATTTTATTACAAAGTCATATTTTATGTCAAAGGTCACTTGGACAGTCTTCGGTGTGAGCGACTGGTACTTTTTCCTCAGTCGATGCCTTGGCCAGGATGTACATCTTCTTCCATAATTCTTTGTGACCTTCATGAATTTTAACAATGGAATTAAAACTTGCTACTTGATTTTCGAACACTTTTTTGTTGGATTCACACATTGTCTCCCAATTCTTAATTTCTAATTCCAACTCTTGAACCTCAAGCTCCAACTCCATCTTCTTCGAGGAAGCATCTAGTAATTGGTCCAATAATTCCTTATTTATCTTTGACAATTTTAAATATTGCAATCTAAGTCTTTCACGCTCGATTTTATAAAAATTTGCCTTGTTCATTGCATGTTTCAGTTCTATTTCCATACGAACTGATGGGGACGACTCATCTTCTTGTCCAACTTCAACATTTTCGTTTGTAGGGCTCTCTACAGTCTTTCCGAACACATTAGTACTAGGACTATAGAATTTTGCATAGTCTTTCGGTTCGACACTTGGTGATGCCTTGCGCTTTCCAACCTTCTTTTGTCTTGTCATCTAATTAAACTTGTATTTAAACAACCAATTAATATTTGTTAACATTCAAACATAATTGTAACCATATACCATACACGGAAGAAGAACCCAACAAAGTAACCATATACCATTTACCGTAATCCACATTCATAGTCACATTAATACATTAACCATATACACAGTGACAACATCATTATTTATACAATAAATGGAATGTCACATAACAAGAATAAAAACCATCTAATGTGCTATAAACAAGAACCACAAACCATATTCAATTTAACAAGAATGTAATACTAAATCGTAAACGTCAAACACATTAAAGTAACAACCTCATCACACATATATACAATTGTCTTCTAATCACACTTTTCTTCTAATCACACTTATATTACTCTTCCTTATTCATCACATCGCATACTAGATATAACAATTGAAATACATGATCTAAATACTAATTAATGTGCACATCATAACATCAACCAAAAACAACCATATTAGTGTAAAATCACATACATCTAATAATCATAATTTAACCACATACGTCTATCCATATCATCTATTATGCTACAAAGGCAAAATTCATCAAATATAACTAATTTTTTGCATACCACATAATCAATATCTATACATATATGTCTAATATATAAGTAAAATTTGTTAAATATGTAAGTGAAATATAAAATTTCTATGACTGGTATAATCATTTGTTATCATTGTCTTGGGTGGGAGTGCCTGGTGTTTTTTTCTCAATTATTGACATGGCTTGCATGTACATCTTCTTCCATACTTCCTTCTGATCTTTGTGTGTTTTAAGAACGGTATTAAAGTTTGATACATGATTTGAAACACTTTTTTGTCTCGCTTCATGCATTGTCTCCCAATTCTTAATTTCCAGTTCTAACTCCTGAACCTCGACCTCTAACTCCATCTGCCTTGAGGCAATTTCTCCTATTTCATCCAATATTTCCTTGTTTTTTTCGTAAAATATAAATTTTCCAATGCAAATCTTTCACACTAGTTTTGATATATCTTTGTCTTCTTTGTTACAAGTTTCATTTCTAAATCCATACAAACTGACGGGGAAGGCTCGTCTTCTTGTGTAGCACCAACATCTTTGTTTGTAGAGCTCTTTGCATTCTTTTTGAATGGATAAGTGTCACTATCGAATGATTCATAATCATTTGGTTCTTGTACATGCGAAGCCTTGCGCTTTCCAGTCTTCTTTAGTCTTGCCATCTAAATAAACTTGTATTATAACAATCGATTATTATTTGTTACCATTCAAACATAATGTGAAAGGAAATAATGCACTTAACTTATACGTAACAAAATATTATCATGGATGAAATATATATGAAATTTTCGTAACCACATCAAACCCAAGTATGCATACATGGATGTAGAACGCAACTATGTAACGATAAACCACAAGCCGTAATCCATAATACACAAAATTTGAAAAAAATGTGAATTATATGTGATTAATTACTGAACACGTCAAACCCAAGCAAGCATACAAGGAATAAGAACTCAATTATGTAACCACATACCAAAAACCGTAATCCACAATCCATAGTCACATTAATACATTAACCAGATACATAGTGACAACATCATCATTTATATAGTAAATGGAATGTCACATAACAAGAATAAAAACCATATAATGCATTATAAACAAATCGTAAATGGATAACTCTATATAACCCATAACCACAAACCATATTCAATATATCAATAATGTTGTATTAAGTCGTAAACCTCAAACACATTAAAGTAACATCATCGTCATATACACATATATACTAATCTAACTCCTCACAATCAATGTTATACATAAAGGTTTTCATCTCCTTTGTTGCCTAGTGTTAGCGACAGACAATACTCCATCATAAAATCTAATACGTTTCTTCTCATTTCTATGAACATAATTTGGCATGATGCCAAGAATGGGTGGGGCATCCAATGTCTTTATCCAAGTATGGCGCACTGTCTCAACTCAGTACCACATCATCCTGAAAGCCAACCATATAGTAAATAAGTGAACGTAGATGAATCTCTCAATTAAACACATAATTAAATTAAATCATTCATTACAACTACTTGCCTCTTTAGGAGTGTCAAGTCTGATATCGTTGAGATCCCAAATAGAAAACCCTTTGACACACTCTACCAAAGTGTTTGCAAATGTATTAGGGTAGGGCAATGGAGCAATGGGAACAATGGCCTTAGAAATAATCACTTTGACAATAAATTTGGGGAGTGTGATTCCATGACACTTCACGTGTGGGATACTATCACAAACCACTCCTCTCGCGACAACCATATCATCTGACATTAACTTGACTTCGACCTCGTCAAGAAAATCCTATAATAATGACAATCTCAATTGCATTAATAACTTTTTCTTAATTTCACCAAAAAGAATACATAAAAGCAAATGAGAACATTCAATAACTTACCAGTCTAGTTCCACCCTCTCTCATACTTCCAGCAACTGTGTTTGTGTCCCTCTCCTCGTGCATCCCCTCTTCACCCTCTCTCTCCTCAACTGGAAAATAAGTTGCAACTCCAGGATTTTTCATCTCTACCTCTCTTACCTCACGTGAAGTTATCTCTCCAATAAGATCGAGACCACAGGCTGATTGAGAAGGGGGCATGTTATCGCAAACGTCCACCTATAACAATCGAGTCATCAAGACAATTAAAGTATCAACAACATAAGGCAACATACATTTTTCAAGTGCGTGTTAAGTGGTTTTTACCTCTCTCTGTTTTCGCACTATGAATCGAGTGTCTCTGTTGGCGTAAGAGTTGACACAAGGGAATGTCATAATCCTACGCACGCCTATAGTTAGTATATACAAAAATACACAAAAACTACATTGTATCTTTACTTACGAAAGACCAATAATTACTTATGTTATCATTTGTAGGGGGGTCAACATTTTTGCTACTTGTTCCACCCTCTTCTCTAGCTTCTTGTTCATGACAGAATATCAAGTTTTTGATTTCCAACCAAACATTATATATAAAATACTATACTAATCTTAAATTTACCTCTGTTCTAATATTTGAGTTTTTATTTCCTCTCACTCTCAACCAATGCTCCTCTCTCACCTTTCGCATCTCCGCTGAATCGTAGGCATGCATTGCATCATCCACCTCCCTCTTTCCTTCTCGGCTCAACTCCTCGAATCGATATTTGCATTCTTTTTGCAAACTTGATCGATAACCCTCCTCCGCTGCAAGTAGAATCGTTGCCTCAGGACGTAGTTCACATCTGCCTCCCTCTTTTACACGTATGCCTTGCTTCTATCTTGAGAGATAGGTGATCGTTTCCCCGTATGCTTACGGCCACGCTTATGAGGTTCCACGAGAGGGAAGATTGTGTTCTACTTGGCGATGTCTATTTAGTCTATGCAACTCGGAAAACCTAACATCCCCACTATCAGCACATGATCCATGCTGACAGACATAACGAATACGACCATTAACATATTCGGTTTTATATTCTATGGGTGGCTCATGGATATCTGAGCGAATGGGCTCCGAAGGACCATATGATGTATCACCATCAACTATTGGAGGATCATCTCCCTTTTCTTCCTCTGTGATGCTTGTGAAATGCGTACGTGCCATGTGATGTGAAGGTACTTGTATCTACGGAGTCCAAGTGCATAACTATTAGCCCAACATAAAATATTAAGTATTTTGCAAAAGAAGTAATGTTCACATATTCGAATATTATCATCATGGAATGTGAAGAAACCAGTATGAAAATGACAACAATTTCATAATTGTTATCCCAAAAAATGACATAATTGTTACTACGACAAACAATTAATGTTCACAAAGTTATATATTACCGTCTCATTATTTATGTCTTCCCTGAAAACATAAGAACGGATTGTGAACATGGATCGGCCCATGTCATCGAGCTTCCACATGTTTCTTTCATGTGCGTTGTCGTAACCATCATTAAAGCGACGTATTGTAAAACAAGTTAAATGAAACAAATGTTGCACAACTTATTTATTCGTATTTTCATTCATATTGATAAAATTGTGCACGATAAATGTTTTTGATGAAATTAGCCACACACGCTATTTTTTTCAAAACTAGATACTTGACTCTAGATGTTTCCGAAGTAAACATGAAATGTGAATCGCAAGTGTGTTAAAAGAAAAGATAGGATAAAGCATGATGTATCCAAAATGCCCGGTTTATCAACCAACACTATATGATGTATCATCATATTAGCCACAAAATATATATAATATATACGCTAGAGACAATTCACATAATATTAGTTATTCACAATCTAATAAATAATGTATGTCTACCATTACGAAAAAAGAAATACATATATCATATTGAAATGTCTTCCATGGAAAGTGCTAGAAAAGCTACCACTTCTTCGTTTATAGTGTCCCTAGACACTTGACATACATCTAACCTAACTCTATTAACTTTTACATGCACGTACGAACATTTCACAAAGCGAGATACACTCTTTAGCACTTGAACTCGAAGAATTGAAAGATTTACATTGTTACATTGATATACACCAGTCATTTGTTTCACAACAAGTATATCATGAGAAAACACACAAATGTTCCGAACATCATGGCATATCGCTTCCTCAAGACCCAATATCAATGCCCTATACTCAGCCTGGTGGAAGGTCGTAGTGACATTTCCGACAATTGTACCTCTTTCTACTATCTTGCTTCCGTCAGGGTCGTATAATATGAATGATGAACGTGCAATATTTTCAGAGGTATTCGACACTCCATGAATTTCCAATCTCCAAATGGCAACCATGCTTACCTTTACAATGGAAAAAAATATATCGTAAGCAAACATTAAAAAAATAGAATGAACACTTCTAATTTGAATTTTTCAATACAAACATCTGTAATTTAACATATGACAAGGCCCTAAAACATTTGCTCCTGAGTTCGTTCATTAATAACGATTTCTTATTGGAGAGTCAATGGAGTTAGTACTTTGTCTAGAGACATACACTCTAAATGAGTTAACGTCATGTGTTCGTGAGCGACTTCTTTTTGGGAAACATTGTATTCCTTACAATACTAAAACTTTGTATTTCGTATGTTAGACTAAAGTGCAAATATATTTTGGAATATATTGGAATCGTAATCACGGGTTTGGTTCCATTCCACTCATTTTCTAAATAGATAACTTTATGTTGCTAACATATAATTAATACAAACACAATTTAGATTTTTTTAAAATATGTTTTCCTATAATTATGAGTTTATAAATGTAATGGGTAAATATTAAATTTGAATAAATCACTTAATAAATTGATTAGTCTATTATGAATAGATAGATTTCAATCTATTTGCAATATCAATATCTATAAACATTTGATTAGTTATAGTATTGTGAACGACATTCCAATAATTGTTATAGCCTATAGTATTGCGAATGACATTCTAATAATTGTTATAGTTTATTCACTAAATAACCATTGTAATGTATATCTAGTATTAAAATTACATGCTTCAATGAGTACTCGAGTTCTCTAGAATTAACTCATTTTCAAACAATATTGGTTTTCTATATTATGTATATTAAGTAGGCTACAGTGTGCATCTCTATATGAGTTGAACTCATATTAGAACACTCTTTACACAGAAATAAACGATTGGAAATGATAATTGCACCAATACAATCCTAAATTGGACAAATGATGATAATCCCATACTTAGTGAATTAGAAAATCGTTACCATTACACATTTCCTACCTAAATATAATTTTAACATAAATGAATTTTAATAATCTAAACTTGCTATAAAATATCTAAACATTAGTAATTTTAAAAATATAATCCATAGAAACACATATTAATACTAAGGAAAACATATTTAATCCAATGCAAAACATATTTCATATTTAAGCTCGTGTGAATCAAGAATATATTCGAACAACAAAATGAAATATATTTATGTTGGTGTGAATCAACATTCGACAAAAATTAAATATTTATATAGGTTTTTTTCAAACACGTCATAAGTTTTTAGAACAAAACATAAAAAATAGTAACTATTTTTTTTGTTTTTAGCAGCAAACTTGGAGTTACTTCCATGTGCAATCTTTTTACACAATTTTTTGGATCTATCACCGGTTTTATGACCGGAACTCCCATCTTTCTCAGCTTATGTGGAGGCTCATACTTCTGGCATCCTCCATCATGTCATAAGCTAGACCATATCCTCGCGAATGTGGCCCTATAGTGTGGAACTTAGACAAATAAATAACAGAAGTTTCTGCAAATTGAGTCGGGCCTTAACCAATTTACGGCCAAGGACTTATTATGTTGATGATGCTAAAAATTACACTTTAATTTTTTTAGGGTCGGCTTTGCCTACCCTTGAAAAATATCCCCTATATAAACCTAGATTATTCGCCAGGTAGAACACTTCTACTTCACATTTTTCAACAATATGATATATCCCGTATTATAAACACGCGACAAGGGGGTAAGTTATTGATGCGTGACAAGGAGGGTTTGCAGACAGGAGATACATGTAGATATTGACGCATAGTAGACGCATGATAAAGATTTTGTTGACGATCGACATGGAGATTTTTTCGATGAGCAAGAAGATCGGCGAGAGGTTGCGAGGTAGACGCACGACAGATATTTGTTGTCGTGCGTCATATAATAGAGCCTTAGTGACGCGTGTCACTAAGACAAGTTCGCTGACGCGCCATTTCTGTCACTAAGGCCTGTTGGCGGCGCCACTTGCATTTTTTTTGATGCGCGACAAGGAGGTGTAGATATTGGGCGCATAGCCCTTCATCACGACAAAGAGTTTGTTGATGCGCGACACGGAGATTTTTGATTAGAAGCGCCTTCAGACGCAGACGCGCGACGGAAGATTTTGTCTTTGCACACACGTCAAAAAAATGCGTTGAGCGCGCGTAATAGCCATGACGCTTATATCAATAGACTTTAGTAAACGTTCACTAAGGCTTTGACGCGCGTCACTAAGGTCTATTGACACGCGTACTAAGGCACATTGACGCACACACACACACACATTTTTTTGACGCACACACAAGGAGGTACAATAGATATTGACATACATATAATGACATTTACGAAAAAAGAGTTTGTTGATGCGCGACATTCGAGATTTTTTATGATGAGAAAGCAGAGGTCGAGGTCACAGACGCGCGAACGGAAGATTTCATATTTAAAACGCAACGTCAATAGGTCTATTGACACACGTCCACTAAGGTCTATTGATGCGCCGTCATCGCATTTTTAACAACACGCAATATAAAATCTCCCGTCGTAATCTGCAGCCTTCTCACGCGATGCTTGATAATCGGTGAAATTTTTTCATACAACCCCCAAAAATTCGCCTTCCCGTGAAACCGGTTATATTTGATATTAATATAAACTATTCTCCACCTCCGATTTCCGGAGGTCTCTTAAAATGAACCTGTTAACCATCACTGCAATTTTCCGATTTGGGTGGCTTATTCTATTGATGATGGTCTATATAGACCACAAATGTGGACCTCCTAAAGCATTCCTCCCTTTGGAATTTGGGAGTTGTCAACGTTATCCCTACGGGATTAGGAGGAATTGAGCTTCGTGTATTCATTTTCACCACACAAAATACAAACTAAATACAACAACACACATGCAAACAAAAATATACAATTAACGTTAGTACGATACATGTCAAATCAAATATACGTCATCCAATATGATAAAATAATCACAACATCAGAAAGCTAATATCCATGACAAATTCAAGTATCAAAAATGCCAACGGCTATCCTTCACTCAAGATGCACATGAATGTAAAATCATCACAACCATCCATTGCGAAAGGGACGGTTGTGATATTACAGGAGGGTGCATTTCTGAGTGGAGGGTCGGTGGGTGACTTTAAAAACCTCTACTCAACACATTATACCACCCAACTATCGATGTAGAATCCTAAGGGAAAGCCCCTTCATCACGCAACGATAGTTGGGCGTATTGATGTGGCATCCTAAGGGGCAAGCCCCTTCATAATTTACCGATTCCTCACTTTGCGCAGAAAACTTGTCCCCATATGCCAAATTGAGAGTTAGAGTATGATATCACATAATTTTTACATCTTCAACTTTCATTAAACATTCACAACATTACAATTACCAATATTTAACAACTAATTAAAAATATATATATACAAATGATATCCACATTCGCAATATTTACAACTATAATGCATCCAAGAAATCAAACTTTTCCTAATGTATTTAATTTAAAACAACTAAGAGCAATGAAATCATAATTAATCATGAAGATCGTATGCATATTTAACCAATACCAACATAATATCAACATAATTAACTAGTCTCATACCAGGTTGTCCCATTAATAAACGTAAATTGTAGAAATTACCGAATCCTCTATCATTTATCAAAAAACACATGAATACAATAATACCGTAATAATAAACTAGTTCACACTATTATTTAGTGTCTATATACTAAACAAAATATTTGAACACGTCATTCGTTTTGAAAATATGCTTCCAAACAATTGTTCGATATATTTGTACTTAAGATAAAGTTTCATGTTATATTTGTCCTTGTGTATATCAAGCACATAGATTTGTTCCTATTTACAAAGTATTAGGTAATAGATATGACATCAAATTGCTTCCTTTTCTTACAGTTTCAAATATATTAATTAATAATAATAATGAAAACTATAATTATTTTCTAAAATTTAAGGTTCAAGGTTTAGGGCTTAGGGTTTAGGGTTTAGGCCTCAAGGTTCGGGGTTTAGGGTATAAAAGTTGAAATATAAATATTGAAATGAAATAATTGATCATATTAAGAAAAGTTATATAAAAATGTTGTGGAGTTAGGAAACCTAACAAATGCATTCCTACTATTTGAATAAAATATGAATGATTAGAAATTGGACTTAGACACCCTATTAAGCACGAGCCACCAAATCTAAATAGAATGCAAATAAGTGGATATCAAAGTTAGAAACCCTATGATGCACAAACTTCCAAATATAAATAAATTATGGGTCCCATGTCCAAGAATTGAAGCTAGAAACTTTGTCAACCACATGACTTTGATTCTTCCACACTGAATATGAAAATGCATACGAACCTTAGGTTGAATAAGCATTTCTTTGAATACGATTATCTAATATGTGATCACCTTTTATATTTTAGGATAAGCTAAAAATTCACATTTCAAAAGGAAAAAATTAGATATAACATATGCAATAAGTTAAATTTTATTAAATCGTCAAAAAACACCATAAATATAGACATCAAGTGTTAGCATTTTTGGCATTCTAAGTCTTAAAATAATATTTCAATATTGATATCATTACACTAGCACTAGTTTATTCGTTACCTCTGCCTCCTCCCCCAATGTTGGAGATAACTCCAAGGCATCAACACTATAGCTAGTAATTATGGTTCTTCTTGTAGTCTCCCTCATGACTCTTTAACATATCTTACTAGATACTAAGGCAAGTCCACTAGTGTTGCTCGAATGAATGGGGATCCACCCACCATAAAAATTATCTTGTGAGCTTTGTCAACTCCCGAGCTCATACTATAATTGGACAATATGCCCATGTATCATATGTCCCCATATACGAGCACCACATAATATCCCCTTAATCTCATATAATCACTTGCTAATGAATTCTAAGACAAACACTCAAATAAGTGAAATATTACGACAATATGTAGATGTTTCCCCATTAGTAAATGCATCATGAACATCTTATAAATCCGTGTCAAAAATGGAATCACTAACCAAATCTCCATATTTTATAGAGATAATATATGATAAATGTCATGGTACAAATGTACCAAATTTATACTCATGTAATGTATTATTCCTTGATCTAGCACCACTTGACACATGGCTATACAAAAAAGTGGAACATCTTAACCTAACTTGTGACAAAATACACATGTCACCATAAGATTTATAATTGCCTTATAAATATCGATAATGGTTGCAACATATACATCCCTCAACCACACTAGGTAGGAATGTAGATTATAACAATATGAGGTTTTTGCCCACCTATCTACTTCCTACCTCTATACAATGTCATCTTGAGTGCCATAAAGCATGGGTGTACCCACAAATCAATTACCCTAATATTACAATTGTAGATCTCTTATCGACAAACTAGAATAAACTTAAGATATTGCATGTAAGGTAATAATGATCTATAGGGATCCTTTCTCAAAATAGTATTAAATAAATGACCATTCTAGAGCTAACCCACAAAAAAATACCTAGCTCACAAAGTGATCTAGGTTTGTAAGAAAAAGTTATGTCGAAAGGAGGTTATATGTTCCTTTTATAAACATTGTATGTCTTTAGGGTCTCCTAGACCTAATTTAGCCTCTCTTTATAGCTATCTAGACTTTGCCTAGTACATATTTACACCTTTCTCAGGATTTGGACCTAATTTAGCCTTCCCTTTATAATGTATTTGGACCTTTCCTAACACCCTTACCTTTGAGAGATATCTACATTGATTATACTTACATTTTATACTCGTTTGTATACATTGCATTATACTTTTTTGTAGTCATTTATTATTCTAGGGTTAACATGAGTAATTTTTAAAATGTTACATGTGGTCGAGATGATGGATCCAACATCCATTCACTTGAACGTAGAAACTTAAGTAAAGGTATGCATATTTCATTATGTTTAACTTCTTAAGTTATTACTTCTTTATAGTTATTTACCTAGATTTTGGTATAGTAGGTCCATTTCCCAAATCACCATCTCAAATTACACTATAATGGCATGTGATGAACTTTGGGTAGAGTATATGTATACACCTTGTTTTCACTTACTAAAGATTGAAATCTGACAAGCTGGGAAAAAGGCCAACTTTCCCAATCACTTACTAAAGTTTATAAATCTGCCAAGTGTACTTTGTTTATGTAGATACAATATTATAAATTATTTATATGTGGGGTTTGGGTGTCTATTGTTTTAAGGCACACAAATTCAATTTTATTTACGCCCCTACATAACTCTAAAATTTGAATTTCTTCAAACTTCTTCACATAGTCACAATTGCACTCCTCACAACTCTAAAGGTTGAAATAGTTCATGTTGCACACATTCCCATTTGTACATATCCCACAATATCGCATATTTATTTAGTCATACTTAGTTGGGATTTTTAAAATTATATTTCCAGAGGTTTGTGTGGATTTTTAAAATTATAATCAACAACACCAAAATAGTTTTTACACAAATTCCAACAAGAAAAATTCATTCATAGCACACATATCTCATCAAAGCTCTTTGATGCACCATGCAATGTTGACAACATGGTCAAACAAAGGCTACCTTTCAGCCATTTGAACATAGAGTGAATTAACTATTGTTGCTCAATTCCTACAAGGGAGAGATCATACCAGATATTTCGCAATATCATCATCATGCAACTAAAGAGGGATAAATAACTAAAATGTTAGTTTATGGTGTTATTACACATCATTATGTGTTTTCTGTTATACCATTCATTATGAGATCTCAGTTATTTTTAAATTTTTATTATCATTTACTATCAGTATCAGGTATGCAAGAGTGGTAGACCTAGATAGGCCAGAAATGGAGCTTAATGCAACACAATGAAATTATGTCTGTGGCATTGTGTTTGACTCCTTTGATAGTTTTAGTGACTTTCAACTATATACATATCAATATGTATGCTTGTTTTATGAGGTGGGTTTCGGCTTGGTTGATGGTTGTTACTATTCGTTGTTGTTTTGGCCATATCAACACATCAACACTTGTCGGTTTTTCGGGGTCTTTAATATTGTTGTGTAATTATACATGCCTTTTTTACTACACGGTGGTTGTAATAGTATTCAGTGGCTATTAAAGGATTTCATACCATTAGTCCCTTGACTGCAAGTTAATGTATATGTGAGGAAGCGAAAAAGAAGGCTTGTAAAGTTTCAAGTCAAATAGGAAGTTTTTTCAGTATGCAAATTTATAAGTTATCACGTAGTCTAAACTCTTCATGTCTAAAATGTAAATCAAGGGAGATTAACGTAGTTGACTCACCCTTCTTGATTGACACTCAAAATCTTGTTTGATATTTGCATGGGCTTTGCATGCTCAAGCATGGAAGAGAGTAGCATCAGTTTCCAACCCTAAATTTGTTTGAATCAAACTCCTTGTTAACTGCAGTTGTGCTTGACATTTTAGAAGCATCGAATTTTTAGAGGAGGAAAGGGTGAGCAAATACATGCAAAGAGGAAGTGGGGAAGTTAATAGTGGCAGTCAGTTTGAAGATAAAGGAAGAGTTATGACCAGGAATAGTGGGAGATGTCTCCCACTATCCCCGAAGTAACTCTTCCACTAACAACACAATCAAAAATAGTTGATTGCATGGGGCCATAAAATTGGAAAGATTGTAAATTTGTGATTGCAGCGCCTACATATTTTCTAACCCTGTATGATCCAGGGATCAACACGCTTGGGTATTCTTGGGGAAGCTACTGTAAATTTGGATGACTATTTGAATTCAGAGGAGTTAGTCTTGGATTAAGCTACCACTGAAAAAATGTAATTATGGCACAATCTTGCATGTAAGTTGTCAATTGTTAATTATAGACACCTCTTCCATAATTTGGCATTCAGACCATGAACATTTATCTCAAAATCAGCCACTACGAATTCTAAATTGTTAGAAGACTATGTTTACATTATACTTGTATATTTTGGATGGAGTCCGATGGCATATGACCACTGATTACTGAATATGATACTTCAAATATAAGGATCTCGAGATTGGATATTTTGTTTTACCTTAAAACCCAATGATAGATAATGCATCTAAAGCTATTGATGATGATTTCACAAACAAATACGAACAAAAGAAAACAAGAAAATAAATCTCTGTATCATTTGAACTGATGAATTAATATCTTATTTTTATTACAGGTCAAAATACAATGCCTTACTCCAAGATCCGCCCCAGGTCTGATTTTTTTAGTATCAAAGTCTCATTTGATGTCAAAATCTCTCTTATAAATATATGGAAAATTATACTTATGCATTTAATGGCAGAGAATCAGAACGTTGGAGTAAATCTGTTAAGGAACAGGTTGAGCGATTGCAATCTTCAATGAGAAAGATGATGCCCAAAAGATTATCAAACAATGTATATCTATTTGCAAACATGGGTCACCGAGAAGATGATCAAACGATGTATATATATTTGGAAAGATATATTTACTATTTGCAAACATGGGTCACCGAGAAGATTATCAAACGATGTATATCTGTTATTCATACACAAGCAACTTCTTATCTTTGGCATAATAATAAACACTGGGATTTGAAACTTATGGTAGATGAGAGCGCAAAAACGTTGTCCTCTAAATGAACTCCTCTAATTTCTCGTTTCGAATGGGCTTCTTCCTCAAAAATTGTGGTCTTGTTCTTTCCCCCTCGTTATCTAGTTTCCTTTTGGGCTTCTCTCTCCTCATTTCGGATGCAAGATTGGAATTGATTCAAAGGAACATAACAGATTCGTATGATTCATTGGCACGAGGGAGAGGGGGCACACACATTAAGAATTCAAAATTCAACAGTTGGCGTCCAGGTCACTTCCTCCGCACCTCCCCCATACACGTCAACGGAGCTCAGTTGTGTGGTCCCCATGCCTGTTTTCGGCGTGACATCGAATTTCGGGTGACCAAGTAGAATGGTCTATGGCGGAGGCACCATCCATGGCGGGGGAGGCACCATACATTGGTGTGAATTGAGTGGAGGGTAGCCTCCGATTGAACATGTTGAGTAAGTATATCCTCAAATAGTTATGCACCTACAGTCTACCGTAGCCAAAAGAAGTTAAAAGAATAAACTCCCTCTAGAATATTGCACTTGTCTTCTAGATAAATTTTCTTCTACTTTCAAGGTTGTTTGATAAGCTTCTTCCATTGTTCTCAAGGTGAAAATTTTGATCTCATCCTGAATGCTAAGCCTTAATCCATTTAAATATCTTGTTACTTCTTCAACATCTCCCTCTATGTGACTTGTTCTCATAGCTAGCTTATATAATTCTTTAGTATAATTTTCCACTTTCATCTCTCTTTACCTTAAATTTTGTAATTTCCTAAACAATCTTATTTAGTAACCAACCGGTATAAAATTTCCTCTTAACTTAACAACCACACTATCCCAAGATTTTACTTTATCATTACCTCTATTTCTTTCTTCTTGCACAAAATCCCACCAAATAGTTGCATGCCCTGTTAATTTAGTACAAGCAAATTTTACCTTTTTATCTTCAGTTATTCCCTCAAGATCAACGTATTTGTCCATCTTGGTTATCTAATCAATCAACTCTTCTATATGTATACTTCCTCCATACTCTAGCACCTTTATTTTTGGCTTGGAACCTATTCATATAAGCTTTGCTTTAAAGAGTCTCGTATTTGGACCTTCTTCTACAAACCGATTAAATTCCAGTTTTGTTATGGGAGACATAATAATAAGAAGGGCATAAGGGCTAGCAACAAATAGACTATTATGATCTAATTAACTTCCAACATCAATTATACATTACTAGAATAATGCATTCAAACTTGAAATGAATGAAATGATAAGTAACTTGTTCAAAATATGAGATGAGAGAGAGACTTGGTTGTTCAAGATGATTTTGGAGTGTTCCGTGTGTGGGGGCAGTTGACAGAAGATCTAGAGCTATAAATTCTACACAGAAGATCTTGGAACTAGAGAATGTGTAAATGTAAGACCATATAGAAGTCGTATAGCATAGGCAAGAATTGTACGATCCAGACACAAACTATACTATTTAAAATATGGATCTAATTAGATTTTTAATCTTTATGGGTGCTTCTCTTATTTGGAAATGGTGCTTGTTGGGTTCCACTCTTGCTCACACAACCTCAAAATGACATGTGATGACCTAAAAAAGTAGAAATCCTATCAACCTATAAAACCCTTCATCAAAACATTAATAAAATAAAGGATGAATATATGTGTGTGTATTTGAGGATGGATGCCATGGGCGGTCAGACTCCCATCTATCAAACCAATCCCAATGTTGATTGCATATCCTCACTACATAAATAAAGCTTCATGTAGTCCTCTTAAGTGCTTCTGCAAGTGTGTATAGCCAACCAACCCTCTAAGGATGCCCATATGTCTATTGAAACTAAGATTACAAGATAACTACCTAGTATAAAATGTACCCAACTTGGTATTAGTGAGATATGGCGTGCCAATGCCTCACCTATGCGACCTAAAGATTTCATTGATTAAACACTCATGCAATGTTTGAAGTGACCTTTTTCTTATTAAGAGATGGCTTCTATGATATTTTTATGCTTGTAGATGGGTGTAGATAAACTCCTTGACTTGGTTAAGTGCTTCAAACTCATAGTAAGGACTACCCTAGATGGTGTGCAGTTTATTTGAGTAGATTTATGAACCCTTGAGTGATTTTGGAATGATGTTTACAATAGGAGCTTGTAAGAATGTTAGGTGAGTTATAAGGTGATAAAGAATTTGTAGGTAATATATTATGATAAGGCCAACCCTAGGAAGATGAAATAACCCAAATAATGATTTAGAATTGAAAGTATAGTTTGTGATTTATAAGGTAAAGGTGTATGTATGTCGACTAAGACTAGACCCCACATCCCGAACCTTCGATTTAGATTCGCACAAGAGAGAGAAACATCTAAATTGAAAGTTGTGTCATGAATGTCAGATGTTTTACATTAATTTGATTGAATAATATTTATAGAATTTATGATAGAGCACAGTGTACATATAAACAAGTTGATAATGACTAGAAAGATGAGGATAATGGATTCCAAATGTGAGCATTTGTCTTAGCAAGGATACAAGGTCAAACTTGGCATTGCACAAGGATAAGTGACCAAATTTTGGTGGCTACACATAAAAGCATAGAAATGAATGGATTAGAACAAGAGAATATAAGAATACAAGTGCATGGAAGCAATCAAGAGCATATAAATGTAGTTCCCACTTCCCTTCGACACTTTTGATATTGATCATGATACTCGCTAACTACATTATGGACATTATTATAGTTTTGATTTAGTATGGTGTTAGATGTCGATCATGGATTATTGTTGACTCGATTCATATATGATGCATGATGATTATTACAGTCCATTTTATATAGATGTTGACATGTTGTTGGACGTGGTTATATGTGTGTGTGTGTGTGTGTGTGTGTGTGTGTGTGGATGTTGTTAGGACATGTGATATTTGGATATATTGAGTAGACCGAGAAAATTGATGATTATATAGTTGTTGATGAAATTGTAAGTGATATTGTTGATTGTCTGGATGTTGTTGTGATTCATATATATATTGATGATTTTGAAATTATATTATATTCATTTGTATGTTCTGATATGGCCACGAGGCCGAAGGGGTATTTTTATTGTGCAGGTTAAAAATATCACAACAAACATCGGGGATTGGAGACCAACCACATTGGAATTCTAGATGAATTCAACAAGGTCACCATGAAAACTTGTATTATTCATGTGTGTGTGTGTTTGATTGTTGTTAGGGATTCCCATGGGGGGATCACCTTTAAATGTGACCAAGGGTTATGTGTATTTATTTACTTGGTTCCCTTTTATTGATGTTTGTATGTGTTTATTAAGTGATGTGTTTACCTTTTCATTATTTACTAATTGTGGTAAATTAATGTGAGTAATCTTGTTGTTAAAATTAATTAATCAAATTGGGACATAAGAAAGTAATTATTAGATTTGTTGGCCTAAAATTAAAGTGTTGTAAGGAAATGTGTAAGTGATGTGTAAGAGATGTGTAAGTTGATTTTGGAGTATGAAACACTCCACCTTCTTTGAAATTTGAATTTGTCCTTGGAGGCTGATTTTGGAGGCTTGTGGGACAAGTTAAACTTGTCCCATACCTCTTAAATTTGCATGCCAACCTTACCTATGGTTGGAGGGTTTAAATTTAGACCTTCTTTATGCATTTTTGTAAGTCAAATTGTATGTTTTAATTGCACTTTCTTACATGCTTTTAATTTCAGTCCTTTGGGGTGTGGGCTTGTTTTGGAGTGTGTAAGTAATCTATCATATTATTCACCCACCCATTTATTATGCATTGGAGAATGAAGTTGACCTTGGGTGTTGGAGTTGAGGATGTGTGAAGTGGCATCCTACATGGATCCACCTCATCCTCTTCTCTTCCATCTTCTATATATTTGAATTCCTTGGCTTGTTTTTGGGTTGCTTCAATTTTATCACTTCATTTTTGGCGACTTGCTTTAGGGTTTTGGAGCTCTTGCAAATTGGGAGGAAATTGGAGATTGTTGCATACTTGTTGATTGTTGATCTCTTGGATTTTTTTGCATTAGAGAGCTTGATGTTTTGAACTTGGAACAAAAACGATCATGGAGAGGTAAGAGCTTAGCTCTTGAAAATGCTCTCCTTTCATTTTTATGCATATGTGAATGGTTGAATGTTTGAGTGGGTTGTTTTATTTGTTGGTTGGTTGGGTAGATGGCCTAGGAATGGTGTAGGAGAAGACTATGGGGTTTTCTTGTGGGAGGCATAAGTGTTTTGGGGAGGTATAAGTGTGGAGGGAGTTGGGATTTGGGTTCCACCTTGTAAAAAGAAATAGCTTGCATTTCTTTACTCGTTATGGGTGCCATAAGAGGTTGGGGAGGCATAAGGAAATGTGAGGAATAAGGGGTACTTGGGGAGGCATAAGGGCATGTCAGGGATTTGAAATGATATATATTTTGGCGGTTTGTTCTCAGGTGGTGATACCCATTTCCCTTTGGGAGGCATAAGCAACATCCCCCATAGTTTCTTGCTCCTTTGGCTTGCATGATGAAGCTTGAGTGTTGTTTGTTGTCTTTATTCTATGGTTGCAAACTGTAGCTTTGTTTTGGACTATGTTTTGAATGAGAAATATGTCTTTGTGTTGTGGAATCCTGTTGTTGCCATGTGTTGGAAAACATCTTTTATTGCATTGTGGTTGGGGCTCGGGGGCCAATGAAGAAGGATGGCTTCTCCTTTCATTGGATGTCTTGGTTGGGTGGAGAGCGTTTCCTTTCCCCCTGTTGTTGTGGTCAAATTGAAATAAAGAAAATGGAGGATATTCATGTTGTTGTTCTGGAGTAGAGGAGAAAGACAAGTTTGATAGTCCTTGTTGAGATTATTCTTATTGTAACCCCTTCCCACTTTGAAGTGGATGACCTTGTACATTATTTGTGATGGAAAGATGTGTTGTATTGGCTATGAAAGTTGTAAATTGAATTGTGAAAGAGATATACTCTGTTCTCTATTTTTGAATTGTTGGTCCGAAAATCAGTCGCGTGGACAGATCTATGGATAGACGAGCCAACAGTGTTGCAGGGCTTAGCCCCTCTTTGAGACAAAGAAGCGGCCGGTTTATTGCTATTTCTACTAGCAGGAACCTATGCAAGTCTCACAGATTCTCGCCTTGGGTTGGGATCTCATCCCTAGTAGAGTACTTCAGCCGCGAAAAGAAAGGAATGAAAGAAGGAGAAGAGAAAGAACAGATCCGAAGGAAGAAAAGAAATGAATTCCAAAGCAGAAAGGTCAGAAGATTTATGTTTTTAGTTTGGTAGTAAACAGAGCCAAACCTACTTGCATAAATAAACAAAGCAATACTGATAAACAAATGACGGAAAAGTAGATATGAATCCAACAGATTAAACACATACGATCTAACGTAAGAAAGATCTAATGTATAACACAAATGCTATTGAGCACAAAGTCCGGATAATTGTATTATCTGTTTTTTCTGCATACAAGAAAGCTCAAAGTCTTTCTCTCCTCACTTCTATTTCTATCTAAAAAATGTTCACCCCGAATACAACAAGTATTCCAATATTTATAGAAGAGAGGAGAAGGAAAGAAGGCAAAAAGGAGCCAACAAATATTTACAAAGATATTTAAAAAGTCAACAATTGACTTGGGAAAGTTTTTGGATGGCAACATCCCATGGTGCAACATGGATGAAGTCATCATGTATGTCAACATGCTTTTAAATATCTTACAAAAATGATCAATGGATCCCAAGAAGAAACCAATCTTTAGTGTAAAATAGCGCACTTTTTTCAAAGATGTCGACAATGACTTCTCAGCGCCTTGGCGCACATTTCAGCATGTCGACAGCGACTTCTCAGCGCCTTGGAAATGGGCGCACTTATCAGCATGTCGACAGGAACTTATCAGCGCCTTGGAAATGGGCGCACTCTTGAGCATGTCAACAGGAAATTCCTTGCGCCTTTGGCGCACCATTTGTTGTGTCAACATGAACTTCCATGCGCCTTGGCGCACCATTTGTCGTGTTAACATGAAATTCCTTACGCCCTTTGGCGCACTGTTGGCATGTCAACATGAACTTCCTTGCGCCTTTTGGCGCACTTTTCAGCATGTCGACAGGAACTTATCAGCGCCCTTTGGCGCACTCTTCAAAGATGTCGACAGGAACTTATCAGCGCCCTTTGGCGCATTCTTCAGCATGTCGACAGCAACTTATCAGCGCCCTTTGGCGCATTCTTCAGCATGTCGACAGGAACTTATCAGCGCCCTTTGGCGCACTCTTCAGCATGTCAACAGGAACTTATCAGCGCCTTTTCTGAAAAGACTGAAAAATGGCTAAGTCCTTAAAACTTGATTTTCGGAAGATAATTTTGGGCTTCTTTCGAACGTTGTCAAACTTCCTTGGGGCCAAAACAAAATTTTTGGGTATGGTTACCTGCAAATTGCCCTTGACAATTTTGCAGGATAACAGCTGGCTCTTTCTGGGGACTATCTTTGAGTGAAACTCGGGGGTAGAGAATCCCAGTTCACATGTGCCTATCCATTGGGTACGGAGTCAAAAACAAGGGGGACCGGAGGGAGAACGAAAGAAACACACGACAAAAGCAAACACACAACGAAAATAAACTGTACAAAGAAGAGAGCAAGCTCTACTTCCTGAAGATCTTGAGATGTTGCCCGCTATAGGGAAGTGGGAGTTCAGCTCCATCCAGATACGAGAGATAGAAACTATTCTCTCCATTGAGTTGCTTGATTTTGAAGGGCCCTCTCCATAGGGAATCAAATTTTCCGTGCATGCCCTTTGGTTCTCTTCGCTTGTCCCAAAGAAGGACGAGATCTCCCACTAGAAAATCTCTCTGCTTGGCCTTCTTGTCAAAAAGCCTCTTTACTTGATTCTGATGTTCAGTGATCTTGTCGACCACTCTTACTCTCTTTTCTTCAAGTTCCGCCAGATACATAATTCTCTTTTCTAGAGAACTCTGAAAAGTTTCATCTTCGATTACTCGTGCCAAGCGTAGAGCAGGAAGTTCAGTAGAAATGGGAAGTTCGGCATCAGTGCCATATAACACTTGAAAAGGTGACATGCCGAGAGATCTCTTGGGAGTAATGCGGTCCGCCCACAAAGCGTCGTACAAAGACTTGTGCCACATCCGCTGATTCTCATCTACTAATTTCCGTATGATGGTCACCAAGTTCTTATTACTGGATTCCGCCTGACCATTTCCCTGAGGGTAATAATCCGAGGCATGTGCTAAAGTTATTCCATATTCATAGCAAAAACTAATAACTTCTCGGGAGGAGAAGTTAGAAGCATTATCAGCAACGATTTTGTTTGGAACGCCGAACCTGACAATGATATTTTCTTTGATAAAACTGCACACCGCCTCAGAAGTGGCATGCTTGACAGGTATGGCTTCCACCCACTTGGTGAAGTAATCCGTTGCTGTAAGGACATAGCTATGTCCAGCACTCGATTGAGGATTGAGTGCGCCAATAAAATCGATTCCCCATTGCCTGAATGGTTCATTGATGATGACCGGCCTAAGGGGAAGGGCAGCCAACTTGGGCTTGCCGACGAATTGCTGACAGGGTTCACACTTTGCCACCCAGGTAGCCGCATCTTGAAAAAGCGTTGGCCAATAGTACCTGGCTCGGATGATCTTGTGTGCTGTCACGGAAGAAGAAAAATGACCTCCACAGGCTGAATTGTGAAAACTTTCCAGCAGCTTTTTACTTGTCAGCTTGTCAACACATCGCAGAAAGACACCGTCTATCCCGCGCTTATATAAACCATCGTCCCAGATGACATATCTGGCCGCTCTGAGCTTTATAGTACGCTTTTCCTTCGCAGTTAGGTGCATGGGGCATTCGCCGTAGGTAAGGAAGAAAGCAATGTCGGAGTACCACTCGTCGCTAGTTGCAATAAATAAAACCAGAGGCAGAGAATCAGGTTCCTCCTGAGGGCTTTGCTCTTTGTCGGTACAGTTTGCTCTTTCATCAGGATCTTCTGAATCCTTGTTCTCAGCCATTAGCTGACACAGGCCTTTGCCCCTTACCAGCTTGGTGGGTTTAATATCCAGGTCATATTCCTGGACTTTTGCGATCCAATTCCCTCTCAAACTTCCTAACTCCTGCTGAGTTAGAATTGATTTCACCGCGGTGTCGGGAACCAGCACCACCGTATGCGAGTTCAGAATGTAATACCTGAAATTCTTCACCGCTTTGACAACGGCAAAGGCGTGTTTTTCCAGCTGAGTCATTTTCAACTCGTGAGGCTTGAGAGGAGAACTCATGAATGCGATTGGAGATTCAATATCCTCCGAGTTCTTTTGCATTAGGATTGCAGACACAGTATGTTCGGAGGCGTAACTATACATAATGAAGTTCTTGGAGAAATCCGGACATACCAGACCGGTGCATGAGCAATAGAAGTTTTTATCTCTTCAAACAACCTTTTCCCCTCTTCACTCCATCTGAAAGTGGGTGACCCTTTCATCATGTTCAGTATGTGGCGGGTCTTCTCAGCAAAATCAGGGACAAAACGCCTAAGAAAGTTCACCTTTCCGAAGAAAGAATGAACACCATTCTTGCTTGTAGGCAGAGTAAGGTTTTGGATAGCCTTAACTCTTTCGGCATCAATCTTTGTTCCTTCTTTGCTAACCACATGGCCTAGCAATTTCCCTTCAGTAACCCCAAAAACAGACTTTTTGGGATTTAGGGAAATTCCATGTTCTCGGCACCTGGCCAATACTTGCTCCAAGTGATCACAATGATCACTTCGTAGTTTAGAGAACACGGTTAAGTCATCTAGATAAACTACGATGACTTTTCCCATCATGCCTTTGAATGCAAAGTCCATGGCCCGCTGAAAAGTGGCACCAGCGTTAGTTAGGCCGAAAGGCATCCTGTTATAGGCAAATGTACCCCATGGAGTAGTGAATGCTGTTTTGAATTGATCTTCAGGCGAGACTTCAATCTGATTATAGCCTGAAAAACCATCAAGCATAGACAGCATTTCCGATCCAGTCACTGCTTGCAGAACTTGATCCATTATGGGAAGAGGGTAGTTGTCTTTCAGCGAAGCTTGATTCAAGTTTCGAAAGTCTACGCAGATGCGTATTTCACCGTTTTTCTTGCGTCTGCGAAGCACAATGTTCGCCACCCAAGTGTTTGTGATGGATAGGAAGATGATTCTTGCGTCCAACATCTTCTAAATTTCGGCCCGAATGGTGCCCGAAATCTTGGGATTATAATGCCTTTGCTTAGCGACTAAGGCTTTGGCATCTTCTTTTCAATGGTATATCATCTTTGAACGTCCTTTGCTTGAAGGACTTTAAATCGCATAGGACCATGCCAATACATCCATATATCTTTTCAAAGAATCGGACAAATTTCCGCTTTTCTTCTCTGCGTGCAACATTTCCCGATGTTCACGAATCATGGGGCGTGCCTCGTAACCTATATTGACTGTTCTGCTTTCGGAGATGAGTCAGGATCATCTCGCCTCTTCTTTTTCACAAAACGATCATGTCTGTCAAACAAGCGCTCCAGAGAAACCAGGCCCTTCGGAATTTTATTTCCCTTGAGCTGACATATGCCATCGTTCTCCTTTGTTTCGTGGTTTTGACTGTTGATTGATTCGCGGCATGTTGAGGTGGATCCTTCAAAATACAACTCATCAAAATTTTCTGATTTTTCTAGAAAGGCAATGAGGTGATTATCATCGTTGAATACCTGCCAATGCTGAGAGTTGTCTGGCACGCTTGGGCGGAAAACCACTTCAATGGTGTATTTGCTCGTTTTCAAACCCGGGTGCGGGAGCATGAGAGATGCTGAAACAGCCAACGAATCAGCCATGTCGTTTTGGGCTCTTGGAATTGCCTCTATTGAAAAAGCGTCAAATTCCTCAATGCTGTCCCATACTGCATTACGGTAGTGCCTGAGCCTTTCATTTTTCACTTGGTAAATCCTTTTGACCTGATTTACAACTAGCTCGGCATCACCTTGTGCCTTTAGATTTTTTATCCCTTTTTCTTTTGCGGCTTGCATACCGAGTAAGAGAGACTCATACTCAGCAGTATTGTTAGTATTGAAAAACTGCAACTTGAAAGAAAGAGGAATTACCTCCTCCTCAGGAGATATTAGCACACCCGGCGCCACATCCACTAGTTGCACAGCTGCCATCAAATTGCAAGGTCCAGACCTTATTAAGGTCCTTTTCTTGAACGAAAACATCCTTTGTATCCGCCTCGGTAGATAAGAAGTAGTTTCCCATCCCTGATGATTCAAAAAGGATTTGGGCTTTGGGGTCTTCAGAGCTAGTGACCAAGTATTTCTTTTGGGATTCTGGCTCCAAAGTTTGCATTACGCCTTTGACTGGAATTCTAGCTTTGGACCAGTCCATGTGAATTTCTCCACCAACTTCGCTGCAAAAGCTCCTTCCCAGCAGAATTCCATAGGCTGCCGGAATGTCAGCGACAAGGACGGTCATTTTTACTCTTTTATCCGGGAAGGCCGCAAACGCAAATTGCGCGTCTTTGATTTGGCCAATCAATGGCACTTGCTTGGTTTCCAATGAGTAGCATCTGCCGAAAGGTTTGGTAAGAGTGAGGCCCAAAGCATGGGCGACTTTCGCCGGCATGACGTTATCGGAAGCTCCGGAATCAATTATACAGTTGCTCAACTTATGGCCATTGATTAGGAGGGAGAGATAGAAAGGTTCTATCTTGCCTGATGCGGATGTTGAAGCAACATTTATATGGGATTCAGGGGGAGTGGAAAGGATTCCTTTAGGGGAAGCCTGATTAGATATAACAGCTTGACTTTGGATATACTTAGTCAATCTTATAAGCTGTTCGGGGTTTGACTGAAGATACTCAGCTTCAGACATCTGGATCTTGGTCTTTTTTGCATGATCTATTATATCGAATGCGGCCAAGGGTTGCGTTGGTAAAGGAATGAGTCCTTCACTTCGCGATGGTGGAACAGGGTTACTGATCTTGATAGGAATATGTGGGGGTTGATTCGGAGGAGAGATGGGCGGGAAAGACTTCTTTGCAAAAGACTTAACAGGGAATTGAGTAGGAAGAGGATTACCTCTTCTAGCAATGGTTGGAGGCGCGTTTGACACGACCTTCTCCTTCTGCACATGGGCAGCAACTTCCGCTTCCTTTCCTTGTGAGCGGGTAAAAACAGCATAGGATTGTCCGCTTGCATAGCCCTGAGTACTCTCTTCTTCATCAGATTCATCCTCATCAAATTCCATGTATCCAATAGTGGAGTCGCCAGTCGGCTCACCGACATCTTGATCATCTTCGTCTTGAGGCGAAGGTTCTTCATAGTACTGCTCTTCCTCTTCTATTTCGGCCAAAGCATTGACCGGAGGAGCTTCAAGCGCCAACCGTGGAGCAGTTGCAGGTAAGCGCGGCCTTTGTGAAGCATTGTTAGGAACAAAATTCCTCCGCGGGGCATCCCGGTACGAGGAACTAGGAGAGGCCTGGGCCAGCTGCTTCTTTAATGCGAGCAGATCATTCGCCATCTTTTGGAATGCTGGATCAGACGAAGTAGTAGGCGAGGGATCTGAAGATTTGGACTTGAAGATTCCTTTTTTAACTCGCCAGATATTATCAAATTGTCTTCTATCCGGATGGCAGCAGCCTGAGCGAGAGGTAGAGTAGCTACTCGCTCTTGAAGGAGCAAGAAGCTGACTTTTGAGCTCATGGCGTTCACGAAGAAACACTTCTGATTCTCCGGTGTTGGAAGCATGGCAGTAGGGACACGGTTGATTAATGCATTGAACCGGGTGACAAAATCGCGCATGGTCTCATTGACTTCCTTTTTCAGGTGGGTGATCCGTGATAGCAACGCAAATGCATCCTCTGAAGGCTTGTATCTGTCTTCAAAAGCTTCCCGCAAGGTAGCCCAACTGGTGATAGATCCGGCCGGCAAATGCTGAAACCACTCAGCTGCGGCCCTTGTAGAGTTTCCAGAAAAAGGCGAACCGACACATCTTCGTGAGTCACGTCCAAAATACTGCATGACATAATGAAAGCAGATATGTGGGAATCCGTGCTTTGATTTCCGCTCCCGTCAAATTTAGGAAAATTCTTTCGGTTCCCATGAGGGAGCGCGTGAACTGGATGTGGCAGTGCGAGAGGACCCATAGCATTTCCCCATGGTACCGCCATTTGAAAGGCTGGAAAAAGCACACGAACTGGGAGAGTGGTTCCACTGAGCAGCAAAGCACTACAAAGGGATGTAGATGCTCCTTGAATGACTTTTTCTTCGCGAGGTGAGACACTCTGGATGACCACCTGGCAAATGAGCTTAACACCGAAAACGTGCCGGTGTTACGCTGAAATTGTGCCTTTAAGCGGATCAAAGTAGGATCAACTTCTCCACGGCTCTCCTCTGCTGCGCGTAAAAGGTTCACTCGCCAGTGTACCTTTCAGATCTGCAATATTACGGCGCAGATTTAAACTTTATTTTTGGGTGTACTTGCTGATTTTCTGGTTTTTCTGTCAAAAACCAGCAGCATGCACTTTTCTGAATATTTAAAAACTATCCTCTTCGAAAAACCGATTGCGGTTAATGACAAATAATAACGAGGATAAGATGGCAGGGAAGATAGTAAGCTGATTTTCAGATCTGATCTTTACTTTTTCAAAGGGTTTTAAACTTTTTGGAAAATAGTCAAAAATCCAGATCTACGGAAAAATAATGATTTTGATAAAAACTCAGCGAACTAAAGATCTGTAACTAGGCCCGATCTATGACTCTCAGAAGGAAATTTTTCGATTTGAGCACTTTTGCAAATTTTTCGGATTTTTATAAAAAAATTCAGGTTTGCAAATGGGCAGCAATCTTTTGATTTTTCTGATTTTTTTTTTTTTTATATCTTGCTATCAGCATAGATCTGACAGATCTGTCCGTTCCCCAGCGGAGTCGCCAAAAACTGTTGGTCCGAAAATCTGTCGCGTGGACAGATCTATGGATAGACGAGCCAACAGTGTTGCAGGGCTTAGCCCCTCTTTGAGACAGCAAAGCGAAACTGGTTTATTGCTATTTCTACTAGCAGGAACCTATGCAAGTCTCACAGATTCTGCCTTCGGGGTTGGGATCTCATCCCAGAGAGTATTTCAGTCGAAAAGAAAGGAATGAAAGAAGGAGAAGAGAAAGAACAGATCCGAAGGAAGAAAAGAAATGAATTCCAAAGCGTAAAAGGTCGAAGATTTATGTTTTTAGTTTGGTAGAAATGAGCCAAACCTACTTGCATAAATAAACAAAGCAATACTGATAAACAAATGACGGAAAAGTAGATATGAATCCAACAGATTAAACACATACAGATCTAACGTAAGAAAGATCTAATGTATAACACAGCTATTGAGCACAAAGTCTGAATAATTGTATTACTGTTCTTTTCTGTTACAAGAAAGCTCAAAGTCTTTCTCTCCTCACTTCTATTTCTATCTAAAAATGTTCACCCCGAATACAACAAGTATTCCAATATTTATAGAAGAGAGGAGAAGGAAAGAAGGCAAAAAGGAGCCAACAAATATTTACAAAGATATTTAAAAAGTCAACAATTGACTTGGGAAAGTTTTTGGATGGCAACATCCCATGGTGCAACATGGATGAAGTCATCGTGTATGCCAACATGCTTTTTAAATATCTTACAAAAATGATCAATGGATCCCAAGAAGAAACCAATCTTTAGTGTAAAATAGCGCACTTTTCAGCATGTCGACAGCGACTTCTCAACGCCTTGCGCACATTTCAAAGATGTCGACAAATGACTTCTCGGTGCCTCGAAATGGGCGCACTTATCAATGTCGACAGAACTTATCGGCGCCTTGAAATGGGCGCACTCTTGAGCATGTCAACAGAAATTCCTTGCGCCTTTGCGCACCATTTGTTGTGTCAACATGAACTTCCATGCGCCTTGGCGCACCATTTGTCGTGTTAACATGAAATTCCTTACGCCCTTTGCGCACTTTTTGCATGTCAACATGAACTTCCTTGCGCCTTTTGGTGCACTTTTCAAAGATGTCGACAGAACTTATCGCGCCCTTTGGCGCACTCTTCAAAGATGTCGACAGAACTTATCGCGCCCTTTGGCGCATTCTTCAAAGATGTCGACAGAGGCACTTATCAGCGCCCTTTGGCGCATTCTTCAATGTCGACAGACACTTATCGGCGCCCTTTGGCGCACTCTTCAAAGATGTCAACAGAACTTATCGCGCTTTTCTCGAAAAAGTGACTCAAAATGGCTAAGTCTTTAAAACTTGATTTTCGGAAGATAATTTTGGGCTTCTTTCGAACGTTGTCAAACTTCCTTGGGGCCAAAACAAAATTTTTGGGTATGGTTACTGCCAAATTGCCCTTGACAATTTTGCAGGATAACATGAATAAATGTGGAAGAAATTGTATCATGTATATTGTAATTGAGGAAGAAGACAAAGTTCGATCCTTCAAAAACTACTTTTGTAAACCATTTCCCCACTTGATGTGGATGACAATTTAATATACATTTTGTGCTGAAGAGTTACTATGTTTTGGAAATGAAATCCCCTTTGAATGTGAAAGAAATATACTCAGTATTCTGTTTGTAAAAAGGAATGTAATGAGAAGGAGTTGTGATTGTAAAGTTGTATTTGATAAAAAAAAAGAGAGAAGTTGTAAAAGAAATCTTTTCAATCGAATAGATGTTGTTTTACCTTATACAATGAAGTTATTATTGTTTGAAATCGCTTTGAAAATGTTGTACAACTCTTTGTTTGAATGTGGAAAATGTATTCAGAATTATTGCATCCTCTGTGTTTGAAAAGCACATTTTTTTGGGAAAGGAAATAGAAATTGCTTTCTTGTTTCTACATTTTGATTGAAGGAAATAGAACATTGTAATATTAGATTAGAATGAAATCATATTTTAAAGTTTGGTAAATGTAATGGATCAATTCGAGTTGGAAGTTGTAGAGCTCTGTTAGATGATTTTCAAACTGGCAAATAATTATCAAAAAATCGTCTGAACGACCTTGCCAGACTAGGAAAGACATTTGAAACATTAATACAAGCTAAGAAAGATCAAAACGATCCCAAACAAACTATAATACTTAAGAAATTTTCATAGAACCTTTCAAAATCGAGCTCAAACAATTTCTCAGTCATTTTTGCTTTGTTAAATTGGGGAAATTCGAATTGATATTCAATCAAACAATTTAATCCTTGAAATCTATCCTAAATTCTTCCAAGTGAAATCCTCCATGTTTGTTTGGCATGTTGAGAAAGAATAAATGGCGGATTTGAACAAATAATTGATAAGTTAAAAATACCAGTTCACTTTCTAAGTGACAGAAAGATGTTTTCTCAAAATTGACCCTTTAAAATTTATCAAAATTAAATTCTTAAGATCTCTGTGCAAAGAGGACGTCAAGATATTTCCAGAAAGTCCTCGTTTGCCAAAAACCGAGTTCCCAATCAAAAGTTATGGCCTTCTGAAGTTTTTATTTCATTTGGCTTCAAAAATATTATAACTGTCAAATTTAATTATTAAAATATTCTTGGGCGGACCCGCGGGCTAAAACTTTCTCTTTTTGCTTTTTGTCCAAAAGGTGCAAAGTCATGAAGTTTCCCGCCGCTTTGCTAATCCGCAAGCCTTCATTTTGTCTAAAAATGATCTAAGTCCAAAAAGTTAATTTGGAAATTTTTCCTCCATGGCCTTGCCACCCTGCAACCAATCATTGATCAACACGTGGCTTCGTTGGGCGTCGAAAAGGATCGATCGATTTTAACCTTAAGCGCTTTCAAAAATAAATTTAGAAAAATTTGTAAGTTTTCCCCGCAGCCCCCATCGGCCCGCAGGTAATCAGGTGCTGCCACGTGGCTTCATGAGGCGTTAGCGAAGGAGCGGATATTTTTAAGCCTTAACGCTTCAAAAAAATTTGGGCAAAATTTCCAAATTATCCCCGCCGGCCCGCCAAACCGCAGCTAATGGTTGGCTGACACGTGGCATCTTCTCACGTCGGTGGAGGCGTGGGTTCCTTTCGACCTTTTTTCCCTTCCTTTTGAATAGTCAAATTTTCCAAATGTTCCTCGCCGACCCGTTGACCCACAACCAATAAGGAGCTGCCACGTGGCCTCCCGGGTGTCGGCGGAGGTGCGGGTGTAAATTCTTTGTCCCAAAAGGGCAAAAGCGCTAAATGCCTTCCCTACTCTGCTGGCCCGCGTCTGGGAAGAGTTTTCTTCCCACTCTGCCAGTCCGCTTTTCTCCTCCAGGTAAATTTTCTCTCTGAAGTCCGTAGGCCTGAGTTGGGGAAAATTTTCCTCCCCAAGCCCGCAGGCCCGCTCTTGGGAAAATTTTCACCCCAAGTTCCGCCAGTCCATAACTTGAGAAATATGAAGAGTTAGAAGGACTTCTTTATATCACCAAAAAGGTGAGGAAATTCCCTATCTAATGGGAATGGTTTCAGGAAGTTTTGAGTGCATTAAATATAAGAAAAATCAGGTTGAATCTTTTAAGAGAGTTTTGGGAGTGGGTAAGTAAGAATTTACTCTGATGATTTTAAATATGTATTATTTCCCCCACTATAATTAAACCTTGCTCTTGTCTTAGATCTTGTGGAATTAAATACCTTGGGTATTTAATTGTTTTGGTCCCTTAACCCTAAAATTTTAATCAGGGAGTATTTAGCTAAAATGTCAATATAATCAGTGATTAAATTAATCCCTAAGGAGATTTGAGCTAGGTGTGGACTTATTACACTTGTTGCTTTTTAATGTGGAATTAGTAATTGTTATAATGGGAAAAGTTATCAATTGAATTTAATTGTCCTTGAGACTTTGGTTGTTAACACTTTAAAAATATATATTCCATAATTTTCTAACTAAACCTAGGTTGTTCATGGGTCTCAAGTGGGAGATTTTAACGGGCGTTAATAAACATATAAGTGCATAGAAGTAAACATGAGCGTAGAAGTAGACAAGTGCGTGAAAGCAAGCATGAGTATATAAGTATGTATAAGTGCATCAAATAAATTTAGAGTGTTTAAAAATAAAGAATAATTTGATATGTAGATAAGATGTGAATGATGAATGAAGTAATGTGTAATAGAAAAAAATAGAGCCTAGGGCCAATAAGTAGCTAAACAAGTATAACATAATGCGATAAGTGAATAATAAAGTAAATGATTGGTAACAAGTAGGAATGGAGGATGTCAAATTGGTATCTAGAAATAAATATTATGTTCATTAGATGAAGTTAAATATTTAACATGTTTCATAAGATATAAGGTGGTACAAGATAGGAAAAATAGCTTTATATCACTAATGGACTAGTATGTAAGGATATGATCTATATAATCTTAGCAAATAGGATGCCCCTAGTGCTAGTATGACCCCAATATGGTGGGTATCTCCCGGGATGTAGGGTTTTAAGAAGTCACACAATGTACATGATATGATCTAATTTACACTCATTATGTAAGATGCCCTCTATGAAAGCATGCCCCTAATGTGGTGGGTTTTCCCATAGTGTATAAGTCTTAGGAAGCCATGAAGTGTATGCATGATGTCCATAGATTAAGGTATTTATAATTGTCTTATTTTTGTGAATAGTATCAAGTGCACAAGGATCTAAATAACCATGATGTTTTAATCTATACATTGAATGAGAAAGTTACATGAAATCCCTAGTTTTGTATTTTTATCACATTACATTATTTTCATGTTTTTTCCATATTAATTTGCCTCCCAACACTAAAAATGCATTATGTGAACCCAAATCATACTCCACAAATGACACAATTATTTGTAAGACGATTATACCATATTCAACTAAAAATGTAAATTGTGGTGATACCATGTTACACTATTTCACCAAATACAACCAATAGGTGTCTAATATGATCGATTAACCTTTTCTAGAATACTCCTTGCTTGTTCTAAAATACAAGCTTTACAAATTAGTATTGAAAAGGTATTTTTGTCAAATGTTTTAGTTGTAAGTGCCCTAGTAGATAAATGTGCAAACATGTGAACTGCTTTGAAAAATTCCATAAAGATATATGGTCTCATGGACTATAATGATTGCATGATATGAAAAATAGTGGGTTTTTTAAAACACCTCAAACATTTCAAGAAAATTCAATAGACAAGTGTAAATCTAGGCTCCACAACTTTTTCAACATCTTCACACCTATACCAAAATGGGAGTTTTAAAGTAGGGTATAGACAACCATAAAAGAATAATGGAAGCTATTAATGTTATATGTCGCTACAAGTACCATAAGTAGGCATGTATGTGAAATGTGGGAACATACACAAGGCAATTCAACTATTAAAAATTATGTCTCAAAGAGATTTGGTCTTATGAAACATACCCAAACCATATAAGCTTCATTTTTATTAGCATATATCCATAAATACTTTATCATGTGCAAGTGCCCATGTTTGTATGATTTAAATCGGGGATTTGATTTGATCTTGGAGATTTTTACTCAAATGAATCATCTCAATGTTCCAAGTATTTTCCTCGTGTATTCTCGTAGTCTAATTATATAACAAAAATGTGGCTCGACATTGTAAATGGTTTGATGTTCTAAAATTTTCAAAAAAAAAGAGTTGTAAAGGGGAGCCTAGCCTCTTGAACTATTTTCCAAAAATCTAACTCTTACATCATTTCCCACTTTCCAAATAGTGAGAAGTTGAAAAGGGCGAGGCCATTTTGTATTACTTTTGCTTATTGTAGAAATTTGTGAGTTCTACTTGAATCTAAATATATTCAAATAATCAACAACATGTTTATTGAGTAGAATGAATTTAAAAGATGTGGGTCCAATTTATATATCTCATGCCAATTTCATAGTTATGAATTTATTTTATAGTATGATATTTAGTCACATTGTATGCTTTGGATGGGTAATTATAACACAAAAACCAATACATATTTAAAAGGTTTGTCCACTCCTTTCCATATGAAATCGTTTTAGATTGCTACGATTTGACATTTCACCTCGTAAGGAATTGGGATAGGTGATAGTAAATAATCAAAACAACCTATATAAAATCTTGTGTTGATTGTATTCTTGTTGCCAAGATTAACCATTTGTTTGTCCATTTGCTTAGTATTTGTCGCAATCTAGCTATGCTAGTCCCTGTAAATCTTTTTTAGTTTCCATTGTAGTAGGAAACTCAAATATATCATGTGTAAGTTACCTTCTTTTTGAATCCAACGAATCTTAGTTATTTTCGTTACATTTACATTTACAAAACAATAGTTGATTTGTGGTATCTTATCACTTAGCCTCAAGCTTGTTGGAATAAATTGAAAATGCAACAAAGTGAGTGAACTCACTTATAACTAAGCAAGATAATGAAATATAGTCATCTACAAAGTGGAATTTAAGTGTATTTGTGGCCTCTCTCATTAGTTGGAAACCCATACACTGAATTTTCTTATCATTGCAACAAGATGTCTAGTTATGAGTTCTCCTAATATTACAAATAAATAAGGAATCAATAGGTATCCTTAATGGAGGCCTCTTGTCGGTTTGAAAGGACACAAATTTTCCCATTTATGAATATTAAGATAAGGGCTATAAAAATTTATTATCAAGATTCCAATTAAGCTTGTGGTGGTTGTGTTTACTTGTCAAAGCACACCCATGTGTTGGATTACTTTTATGACTGATATGTGTCCCTAATAATTTATACTCTTTCCTCCTTTTTGTCACTTTTGACATGTTTTTCATGCAAGTTATTTTTTTCACACTCTCATTGCATTTTAGGCTTGCACCAACCTAGAATAATCCCACACAATAGCTTTTTGTGTTGATTGTATTCTTGTTACCAAGATTAACCATTTGTTTGTCCATTTGCCTAATATTTATCACAATCTAGCTATGTTAGTCCTCGTAAATCTTTTCGGTTTCCATTGTAGTAGGAAACTCAAATATTTCATGGCTAAGTTACCTTATTTTTTTAATCCAATGAATCTTAGTTATTTTGGTTACATTTACATTTACAAAAACAATATTTGATTTGTGATATCTTATCACTTAGCCTCAAGCTTGTTGGAATAAATTGAAAATGCAACAAAGTGAGTGAGCTTGCTTATAACTACGAAAGATAATGAAATATAGTCATCTACAAAGTGGAATTTAATTGTATTTGTGGCCTCTCTCATTAGTTGGAAACACATACACCGAATTTTATTATCATTGCAACAAGAGGTCTAGTTATGAGTTCTCCTAATATTACAAATAAATAAGGAATCAATAGGTATCCTTAATGGAGGCCTCTTTTCGGTTTGAAAGAACACATATTTTCCCATTTATGAATATTAAGATAAGGGCTATAGAAAAATTATTATCAAGATGTCAATTAAGCTTGTGGTGGTTGTGTTTACTTGTCAAGCACACCCATGTCTTTGGATTACTTTTATGACTGATATGTGTCCCTAATAATTTATCCTCTTTCCTCCTTTTTGCCACTTTTGACATGTTTCTCATGCAAGTTATTTTTTCATGCACTCTCATTGCGTTTAGGCTTGCGCACCAACCCAGAATAATCCCACACAATAGCTTTTTTGTGTCAATTGTATTCATGTTGCCAAGATTAACCATTTGTTTGTCCATTTGCCTAGTATTTATCACAATCTAGCTATGCTAGTCCCCGTAAATCTTTTTTTCGCTTTCCATTGTAGTAGGAAACTCAAATATAGCATGGGTAAGTTACCTTCTTTTTGAATCCAATGAATCTTAGTTATTTTGGTTACATTTACATTTATAAAAACAATATTTGATTTGTGATATCTTATCACTTAGCCTCAAGCTTGTTGGAATAAATTAAAAATGCAACAAAGTGAGTGAACTCACTTATAACTAAGCAAGATAATGAAATATAGTCATTTACAAAGTGGAATTTAAGTGTATTTGTGGCCTCTCTCATTAGTTGGCAACCCATAAACTGAATTTTCTTATCATTGCAACAAGATGTCTAGTTATGATATCTCCTAATATTACAAATAAATAAGGAATCAATAGGTATCCTTAATGGAGGCCTCTTGTCGGTTTGAAAGGACGCATATTTTCCCATTTATGAATATTAAGATAAAGGCTATAAAAAATTATTATCAAGATGCCAATTAAGCTTGTGGTGGTTGTGTTTACTTGTCAAGCACACCCATGTTTTGGATTACTTTTATGACCGATATGTGTCCCTAATAATTTATCCTCTTTCCTCCTTTTTGTCACTTTTGACATGTTTCTCATGTAAGTTATTTTTTTCGCGCACTCTCATTGCATTTTAGACTTGTGCGCCAACCCAAAATAATCCCACACAGTAGCTTTTGTTCTATTGCACAATCACTAAACTCACACTTCTTGTGCCTTACCAAAACTTCTATGCACACCAAACACACTTTTCCCTTTGTCATAACTATGTGCATCATTGCGCTCTCATCGTTGTACAATCATGTGCGTACTACACATCACCTAACCACTATGTAAAGATTTGGCATACATCTACACAAGCATCGATTTGCTTTGCATCATGCACACCTTACACCATCCTTACATTCTTTGCCATTATGTGTACTCATACTTAACCAATAATTTTAAACTTATGTAGGATAAACCTCTTGTTTGTGATGCTCTTGCATCATGAGTTCTCCTAATACGACGAATAAATAAGGAATCATCTGGTCTCCCGATGGATGCCTCCCATTGATTTGAAAAGCCAAAGTTTGTTTACCATTTATGAATACTGAGATAAGGATTATGAATAAAAATTGTCGACATGCCGATTAAAACTGTGGTGGTTGTATTTACTTATTGCCTATAGAGAACATAAGAATACATTGTGGGGTTATGCCTATTTATAACAACTCTCCTCTTTCAGTTGAATCCTCAAAATGTTAGAACTTATGTTCCTCTAGCAAAACATCTATGCAAAAAGTGTGTAGGTGGGATTAGGTTCAAATCTTAAGGAGATTGATGAAGGATAGAAGAATAAAAATATACATGGATGTAGTTGGATTAAAGGCCATAAAATGGTGCATGTTTTTTATGTAGGAGACAAATCACACCCACATACACAAGAGATATATGCAAAGTTGGAGAAAATGTATTGGGAGATAAAGGTGGTAGGATATTTTTCATATTCAAAACATGTACCGAGTGATTTGAGCAAGGAGAAAAATAATTATTCATCTACCGATATAATGAGAAGTTGAAAATTGCATTTGGATAGTTATCTATTATTGAATTTTCCACTTGTATGTCTTGTGTTACATAAGCTTCCCTTGAGGCTCACGTTCTATTAAAACACAATGTATTGATAGGTGTTAAATCCTTGCATTTTATGTTATGAAGGTGCATAAATTTTATAGCAAAATGGACAAAACCCAATTTAGAAAAGTGTTGAACTTGTGATGGGTATGGTTGAATATAATATGTAGAAGATGTATGAAATGAATATAGAATTTATATAAGAGTGGTAAGGGTGAAGTAAAGTGGATTGAAATTCAAGGTGTTGTAAGAAGGTTATGCGAAACATATACAAACGATAAGCTTGGTTTGACTTGAAGGCATCCCATAGAAGGATAGTCTTGACCACCAATGGAGACAAGGAAATGGTTTTTATTATTAATCTAGGCTATGGATAAACTATGGGAGTGTGAAGTTGTTCGAGACAAGGAAATTGTTTTTATAATAATAATTATTATTGGTAGACTTTTTCAACTTGTACTTTCTTCCTAATTCATCAATCTTTAACCATCTCCATCACAATGTACACTACAAAACAACGTTAATATGTGCATACATTACATATCAACTATCACATCGAAAAATATTTTCGAGTAGCTTTACATTTGCATCCCTTCCGATGTTCCTTACGCAACTATGTGTAATTGCTAGTATATTTATATGTTTTGGATCAATCTTTTCAATACTTTATATGATAAACACACAAATAAACTAATACCATAGTAATCTATAAGTCGCCTACCAATTATTAATAACTACACTAATATCATAACAATTAACTAATAATGTACAATAACTAATAAACACACAAATCCCATAATATTAGAGCAATTAAATTTTGTACTAACCACACAAATAAACTAATATCATAGTAATTAATTAGTCTCATATCAATAATTAATAAAAACATTAACACCGTAGCACTTCACTTGATCTCGTACTAATAAATAATAAAAATAAACAGATACACTAATACCATAACAATTTGTTAGTCTTATATCATAATGAAGAGTGACAATTTCTCCAATACGTAACTTATATATATATATATATATATATATATATATATATATATATATATATATATATATATATATATATATATATATATATATATATATAATCATATAAAAATTCTTCAAATTTTATTATAAAAATAATATTTACATATTTTTAATTCTTTTTACATAACCTTCGTATATATTTTAGCGACCAAGCGTGACACATTCAATGTGTTTTTAGTAGTGCGAACCCCCAATAACTAAGGGACGACATGTAAATGTCTAGTGCACACACCCCAAAAGTAAACTAAGGATTAAAATCGAGAGATGTGCGACATAACTCATTGACCTTATCCACTCGAGCTAACCTGCGACTTTTTATAACAATTACTCATATACACCCGAGTTGGCCTAATGGTGAAGAACATGTGCTCTTGAAATAGAGGTCACAAGTTCAAATCCTGAGAGGGGTAGGGTATGTACACCTCATTTGTAGCAAAATTAGTTGCCTCCCGCATGTGAGTACGAGGTAGTCCCATATGCTATAAACCGCTTGTAGACCCAAAAACAGGCCACTCGGCATCGTGGATTGTAAAACCTATTATTATTATTTTTATACACACATAATTATTTGTCCTTGCTAAAACCTTATGTGTTCGAATACTAAGCGTAAGTCCTTGGAGTTGCTATTGATTTAGGTGGCCCAAGTCTTAGGTTTGATTCCATAGTTTCTCAATTCCTCTAAATATTGAAAAAGAAAAAATAACAAATAAACATAACCTTAGTATATATTCAAATAATCTTTCCATATAAAAATATTTCATTTTTAAAAACAAAAAAATTCCAATCTGTTCAACCAGAGATGAAATTTGACACCCATCCCGAACATTTTTACGTGTTTTAACCGTATTATACACTTTGTAAAATAGTCCTTGTTTGACATGAAAGAATTTGGTCAAACCATCATTATTACTATGAACACATTCAATGTAAATATAAGTGTAGCATTACATAAATATTTAAATAACATATTTTATTGAAAATGTGTTTATATGGTGCATAGAAACTCACCAAACAATTATAAATACAAATAAAAAATAATATATATTTAAAAAAGATGGCTATTTAAGACCAATTACCTAACCTCATAAATTTTTAGTTTGACAGTTGGGGGCAGCCGTAAAATATTATCCCTGCTTCCAAGGTACACCAATTTTCAAAATATACCGATGAATTTCGCATGATCTAGGGCGTACGTGCAATCGCTACAAAATCCATGCAATGAATGCACTTAATCTGCAGTAGTTTTGGCAGAATGATCGATCCAGGCGTCGTTATCTTTCTCTCAATACTTTATTTTGCTCTTATCCAGTATCTTGTTCCTCTATTTCAGTCTGCCTTTGCTCTGTACATAGCAGCCATGGTTTCCTCTGGCAATGAAAGTTCAAGGGATGAAAATCGGAAACCAATCCCCACTACTCATCATTCTGCTACGTCCCTTCGAAACCATGGCTTTCTTTGGACACCAAATGACGAATTGGTGTTTCTTAGAGGCCTTGCAGCGATATGTGAAAATGATAAGGGTTTGCCGAACAAATTGACAGATTTTTATGACAAGGTTAGGCGTGAATTGCATGGAGAATATACAAATGACCAGCTCTATAACAAGCTGAGAAGTGTGAGAGAGAAATTTTTAAAGGGTAAGACTCACAAAATAAAAGACAATCCAGCTGAAGTGGTGGATGAGTTGTGTAAGCAGATTTGGGGGAGAAACGGCGACGAAAAAACTGATGGGGAACAGATTATAATGCATGGTGGGATAGTGAGAGAGAAGAGGAGGAATTTCAATAATGGCGAAGGAGAAGAGCTGGACAAGATGAATGAGTTGAAACGTGAAATGACAAGGATAGATGCTAGCCTCGAGTCCCTGACCAGTGACATTTTTTCTGACACTGAACTGCCGGCATTGAGCGTCTCTGAGGCTGAAATGTATGATCAGAAGTGGAAAGCGCAACAACTCGTTGAGTTGGAGGCAGCTTCCAAACATTTGGCTTTGGTGCTACAAGAGGAACATGCACATTTGGCAAAGCTTTGCAGTAGCAAGTAAACTTTTTATAATGCTGTCCCGGGATGTCATGGTATCGAACTGTTAATGTAGTAGTTTCTGAGTTTGATTATAATGTACAGGTTAGATTCTGCTTTATGTTAAGGAGGGGTATACATTGAAAAACTATTTTAATCAAATATGTTAGCATCACCAACTGGAGTTTCAGGGTTACCTTCCAGTCTGTTTCGTTATTTTTGTGCAGGAATATATATATAATATGTGCGTTATACAAAGTTGCTGATATTTTATATGTAAACAGTTCTATGGTCATGCATGCTTTTAAGGTTCTGTATCTCAGCAACTGTAAATTTTTCTATAATATCAAATCTTGTTATCATTTTGTGTATGGAGTGAAATTTTGAGATGGAGTTGTTGTAGTTTTGATTTTATTTCTTTTAATAAAAAGAGTTATATGGCCAGGCATGTTGTTCAGGTACATGTATCTGAGCAACGGCAAATGTCTGAATGGTATCAAATCTTATTATCATTTTGTTTATGGAATTAAATTTCTAGATTGAGTTGCTGTAGTTTTGATTTTATTACTTTTAATAGAAAAGATTTCTATGGTCATGCATACCTTTCAGGTATATGTATCTGAGCAACTGCAAATGTATGATTGGTATCAAATCTTATTATCCTTTTCTTTATGGAATGAAATTTCTAGATTGAGTTGCTGTAGTTTTGATTTTTATTTCTCCAACTGGTAAAGAGTTCTATGGTTATGTACACTTTTAAGGTTTCTGTAAATTAATCAATGATCTTGTCATCATTTTGTTTATGGAATAAAATTTCTAGATTGAGTTGCTGTAGTTATTAAACTTAGTTTTTAATAATAAAGAGTTTTATGGTTAATGCCGCTTTTAAGGTTTCCATATCTAAGCAACTGTAAAATAATCAATGATATTATCATCACTTTGTTTGTGGAATAAAATCTCTAGATTGAGTTACTGCAGTTTTTAATATTAAAGAGTTTAACAGTCCATGCATGCTGTTAAGGTCTTTGTATCTAGGCACCTGTAAATCTATCTGTAAATATCAGATCTTGTTGTCATTTTGTTTATGGAGTGAAATTTTTAGATTGAGTTGCTGTAGTTATGATATTATTTCTTATAACAGTAAAGAGTTCTATGACCATGCTTGCATTTAAGGTTTTTGTATCTAAGCAACTGTAAATGTGTTTATAGTATCAAATTTTGTTATCACTTTGTTTATGGAATGAAAATTTGAGATTAAGATGTTGTAGTTTTGATTTTTATTTCTCTTGATAGTAAAAGAGTTCTATGGCCATATTATATTTGTGTGTTATACAGGGTTGCTCATATTTTATTTGTGTATAGTAAAGAGTTCTATGGTCATGCATGCTTTTAAGCTTTATTTATTATATCAAATCTTCTTATTGTTTTGTTTATGGAGTGAAATTTATAGATGGAGTTGGCTGTAGTTTTGATTTTATTTCTCCCAATATTAAAGAATTCTATGGCCACACATTCTTTTAATGTTTCTGTATCTAAGCAACTAAATTTTTTTCTATAATATTGAATTTTGTTATCATTTTGTTTATGGAGTGAAATTTTTAGATTGAGTTGCTGTAGTTTTGATTTTATTTCTTTTAATAGTAAAGAGTTATATGGTTCTATGGCCAGGCATACTTTTAATGTTACTGAATCTGAGCAACTATAAATTTTTCTCTAATATCAAATCTTGTTATCATTTTGATTATGGAGGGAAATTTCTAGATGGAGTTGCTGTAGTTTTTGTTTTAGTTTCTTTTAATATTAAAGAGTTACATGGTTATGCATGCTTTTAAGGTATCTGAATCTTAAGCAACTGTAAATGTATCTATAGTACCAAATCTTGTTATTGTTTTGTTTATGGAGTGAAATTTCTAGAATGAATTGTAGTTTTGATTTTATCTCTCTTAGCGGTAAAGAGTTTTATGGTCATGCACACTTTTAAGGTTTTTGTATCTAAGCAAACTGTAAATGTATATAAAATATCAAATCTTGTTATCATTTGTTTACGGAGTGAAATTTCTAGAATGAGTTGTTTTAGTTTTGATTTTATTTCTCTGATTTGGTATGGAGTTTCTTTTCAAACATTGTAAAGACTTTGTAGACTTACATTCACCATTAGAGATTACTATTGGTTTTTCAAACATCACTAATCATTTTGTCAGGGCAAGATTAAGGTTTCCAAGTGACCTAGGGATTACGTGGAGTCGAGGGCCTTTCTCAATTTAAGAAAAGAAACTTCATAGTAGAATTTTTAACACATAATCAAGTTAAAAAGCTTTCCCTTGGTTTTGCATCTAATGACATCAATAAAAAATCAGTAACTATCTTAAAAATAGCCACAACCCAAAGAACTTAGTTTTTATATATCTGATCTGTTATTTTGTTCACCTGATGATACACTAACTAATCCCACAATGCCTCTTAATTACGGCTTAACTGATCCCAAAATACCTCTTAATTACTCTAATTGGCTGCCACAATGAACGTCGTCTTTTTATATGTGATCTGATATTTTGTTTTACCTAATGATACACATTGTAACTGATACCACAAGGCCACTTAGTTACTCTTAACTGATCCCAAAGTACCTCTTAATTACTCCAATTGGCTGCCTGTCGCATCATATTCGCTGAGAACGAAAAACTTGAACTCAAACACACCACTGTCATCCAGCAAATCTTGCAGTGATGTCCCTAACTAATCTCAAAATACTTATCAATTACTCTAACTGGCTTTCAGTAGCTTCATATCAACTAAGAAAGAACAATTTCCTCACAAATACCATTGTGCTCCGGCAAATATTACCCTAATTGGCTGCCTGTCACTTCATAGCCACTGAGAAAGAAAAACTACCATTCAAACCATTGCCCTCCAGCAAATCTTTCAGTGATCTTCCTGATTAATCTCAAAATACTTATGAATTACTCTGGTTTTCAGTAGCTTCATATCCACAAAGAAAAATTTCCTCACAAATACCATTGTGCTACGGCAAATCATGTCGTGATGTCTCTAATTAATCTTAATATACCTGGCATAGCGGACATAGCAGTTGCTTTCGTCTCCTTCTGCTTGCTTTTGGAGGAGGGTCTGATCGTTGTTGAGTTCCTGTGCAACTCTGTCATTTGTGCCGTTCATCGCGTGGGTCTGGAGGGGAATTAGCCGACTTTTTCCTGCTGGATACTCTCTGCTGGATTGAAGAGGTCAACGAGCTTGCAGTCGGCTCTGGGCATGGTATTCAGTGGATTTGCGGTCAGTACAGAGCTCTCCTTCACCACGCACAAAGTGTTGACACCCTCTTCACAGTGGGCCGGCTCGATCACCGTCTCCGGCCCACGGTGGACATTGAGGCTGCTGGCTTCCCTCTCAACTTTGCTATTGATCAATGGAATGAAAAGGGATAGGGCGTGCGACGCATACCGCCTTCTTCTGAGGGAGGCCAACTGCATAGCTGGCACAGGGTTTGGTTGAGGTGCTGGGTCCCTTTGGCTGATGGTTCAGTTTTTTGCGCTGCGTGGTTTTTTTGGTTCTGTGTTTGCGGTGTGGGCTGTCGCCCTTTTCCTCTCTCCTTCCTTCTTCCTTCTTTCTTCCTATTGTTTTCTATCCTCTTCTTCTTCTCTCTTGTTAGGTTGGGGCCTAACCCCCCGGTTCAAAGCTCCGGTCAAAAGCGTTAAATTATCAAAAAAAAAAAAAAAAAAATCTTAAAATACCTGGCAATTACTCGAGTTGGCTTCCAGTTGTTTCATATCTACTGAAAAGGAAAAACTTCCATGCAGAACCATTGTCCTCCAGCAAATCTTGTAGTGATGTCCCTAATTAATCTCAAAAACCTCTCAATTACTGTAGCTGGCTTCGAGTTGTTTCATATCTACTCTAAAGAAAAACTTGCATGCGAAAAAATCATTGTTCTCCAGCAAATCTTGAAGTGATGTCCCTAATTAATCTCAAGATACCTCTCAATTACTCTTTAACTTGCTTCCAGTAGAAAGAAAAACTAACTCACAAATACCGTTTATACTCCTGCAAATCTTGCAGTTATACCCCTAATTAATCTCATGTCCCAAGAACGATGGCTTTATAGTGGGTTTTTTACCAATACAATAGAGAAAATTATAAGGTATCTGTATTACTAGTCCTTAAGAGTGTGAAATGTATCTATGACATTTTTATATTCATACGAAAAATAATTATGTTGTGTTTGAGAAAGCCAATGTATCTATGACATTTTTATATTCATTCGATATTATTGAATCACGTGTTGTTTTATTAGCTTGGTTTAGCCAAATACATTTTCAGCCTAATTACATGAATCTTCTACAAGATAAGATTCTACATTTTATTTCAGATTTCCTGAAATAAATATACCAATTTGATTGCTTAAAACTGTTTTCCACTAGCCTCGAATCAAGCATCACTATTTGTAGCTCCTTTCCATGTTTTTGATGGTCGATTTCTGCTTATCAAGTGTTCGGCTCAGTGTGTGATCTGCCTTTGGGTACCCTACCAAAGAGCAGCTACATTTCTTATTCCATGATTCTGATATTAATCAAATTAAAAGGTGGAATTGCTTACCTTCAAGTTGGAAATTGGCATGGATGCAAATATCACAACATAGCCAAATCATTAAGCTCTTAAATCATGTTGATGATACCACAGGCAAAACATTTCACACCTGAATTTTTAGGTATTGGTAAGTCATTTTTAGGTAGAAGAGCTACTTCTGAAATTACAAATCTTCATTTCTTCCATAAGATTTCAACAAGATTTTACTTCAAATAATAAGGCCCTATCCATATACAGGGCCCGCAGATATAAGGCCCGTATTCAATAAGAAGTGTTTTGTTTTATATTTTGGTTTTTGAATGGTGAGAAACAAGTATTGTTTTATGTATGATGTTGACACCTTCGAGGACTTGTAAATGTTTTTTTAATGTTTCTATTATTTTAATTGTAAGAAAAATTTGAAATTAAAACAAAAAAATTGTGGGTACGCCTTGAAAAATCCGAGTACAATTGCGTTATATGAACTTAACCAGTATTAAGTGGAAGGGAGTTGATCAGTAATACAACTTCAAAAGAACTTTTCATCCTTTAATGGAAGTATTTAAATGGATAATGTAAACATAATAAGAGTTAAATAATGAAGAACCACTAATTATTTTGTAGCAAATTATGAAGATTAATTATCTTGTAGCAAATCGTCAAAGATTAATTTTTTTGGATTTTATTAAGCACTTTTGAATTTAATTTTAAGAAATAATTAAAGGTGTTTTGTTAAATCGTTCATATATCATCTTTAAACCTTATCAATGAATTGTTACAACAATTATGATGGGAGAATAAAAATAATTAGTTTTAAAAGGGGGTTTTGCAAAATAGTTTATAAATGACTTTTTAAGTTTCTAATTTCAAGTGGGTAAAATATTAGTTTGCCAAAGAGGATATCTTGTTATTATCAGATTTTATGATTTAGTTATCGTAGTTTTCAATTTTCATTTCTTCATATTGTATTTTCTCCTCCCATTATTAGTGGAATAGAGTTGGAATAGAATTGGGATATAATTGGGATATGAAATAATCATCTTTTTAAGAATATTTAGTAATTTCAACTCCATTATAAGAATTTCTATTGGCGAAAAATTCAATAATATATATAATCTTACATTAACAATATTAAATTATTTTTTAATATTGGTTTTTAGTGAGATTGATCATAATCAAGAAAAATGGAAGACTTGACTATTTTCCATCAAATTGAGGGTATCCAACTAGAACTATCACATTCATTGAGAATCGGTTGTTTTCCTCGTGTGAGAGTGAAGGGTCTTTGAAAAAAATATGCTTTCATGCCGTAGAAATCATTTTGCAATTTATTGAAAGAAACTTACAATTACATGAGTGTAAATGATATGGCTTTGTGGTGCATGTTAATTGGGTTGTTATTTAGATTGGTTGTCCTTCAAATTTATTGCAAGTGTTAATTATAGTCCTAAACTCCTACGCATATGTCGTGTATATCATAATTAATTTGTGCATGATTTGTAATAGTTATGTAGAAAAATATTCTCAACATGTATTTTTCATACAATCGTAAACAAAAGTTGTCATATCCCATTTTGAGAATTCCAAAAGTTGACGCCTTGAATGGCCATCAATCGGGATGTACCACCCATCACGAAAAAGGTGACTAGCATAGCCTAAATGTGTAAAACTCATAAGACCCCTCACCACACTATAAGTATACACTTGATGATGACTTGAGTCCATGTAAGCAACTCTAGACTTAGTAAGAAACAAGACACCTCCCCTCGGGGCACATTATCTTGAAGTTGCCAAAAACATGTCAAGAATGCAATGCCACTTATAGTGGACTTAATAAAGTGTGATTACTCTTGATCATTATATGGTGATTGCTTTCCATAACATTATGAAATATCCCTTATGGGGATACCACAAAATAATGCACAAAATATAGAAAATTGCAGCCAAATAAAATACTGATTTTTGCAGATTTTAACAGCTAGGGCAGCGAACTGAATAAAATCAATAACTCACAGGATACTTGCCCAAATCACTTGAAATTTTAAGGAGAGCTTGCTAATATTATAAATAACACAAGAAAATTATTTTTGGAATTTTTGGAATAATATAATGCTGCCAAAAAATTACAGAATGCCCTAAACAGGTGTGAAACTTCAAAAATTCATAACTTCTCCAATAAGCAAGATAAAATTATGAAATTTTGGAAATTACATATACTAATATGGAGAATGAAAACCCAACCTTCAGATCTGAAAATGGCAACCCAGAAACCCTCCAAAAATTGTTGCAAAACTTCTAAAGTAAGTCGCCCCCTTGGAAAATGATCAAAACCCTCTGAAAAATCTTTAGAAATGATGTCAAAACCTATTTTTTATCGTTGTCGTAAATTTGATCTGAAAACCCTTTACCTTTCTCCACCAAATATCTCCAAAAACCTCAAAACCCTTCCTCTGAAAACCTCTAAAAATACTTCTGCAAAACAACCATGAAAACAATTCCAAATGACAAGCTAGGGTGGATCTTTCACCACCGAAGAATGCCTTATTAGCTAGGGATGGATCTCTCACCACCGAAGCTAGGGTCCTATGGGATCTTACTCCACAAGCCGGAATATTTGCAAACAAAAGTTACATGTAGAGAAAATATAAGTGTATGCAAGAATGACTTCTATCACTCCCCCAAACTCCTTTTATAACATTCCATTACCTTTTTCCAAGTTGGGAGCGCCATGTGGAACTAAAAATAACTTAAGTGATCCCGAACAAAGAAATAGAATAATAAAGTACCATAAGTGGCCCCAACAAAGAAATAGAATAATAAAGTGTTATGAGGCCCCCAACGACAAAACATAACATCTAGTCCCTCCAAATCACTTTATGCTCATGTCAACGAAAAATTATAACAAATGAACTAGATATTCACACCCAATAGCTCCCAACGTCCCTAGCCCCTTGGGTATGACCAAGGCTAGGACTCAAATTGGCCCTTAGGCCCTTGGCAAAGGAAAGGGGACAAAGATACGGTTCTCTCCCTTCCCAAAATTTGCTTGTTCCCAAGCAAATGCAAACTAGGATGCTGCAAGATCTGTTGTCCCTCCCAAGTAGCATCCTCAAGTGGCAATCCCTTCCACCGCACCAAATATTTTGTGATCACTCTGCTCCTGAGCCTCCTTTGTCTCACCTCAATAATAGATTCTGGCTCTAACACCAGCTTCCCCTCCTCATCCAATGGTGGCAACTCTGTAGATGGTACAATATGTTGCCCAAGTGCCTTCTTAAGGCACGAAACATGGAAGACATTATGTATCTTATTGTGTTCTGGAAGCTCCAGCTCATATGCAACTGCCCCAACTCGTTGAGCTACCCTGTAAGGACCATAAAACCGTGGTTTCAACTTCTTTGCACCCTTTTGCTTAAGTGAGGACTGCCTGTATGGCTGCAAGTGTAGGAATACCGATCCCCTACCTCAAAGACCTCTCTATCTTGTGCCTATTTGCATATACCTTCTGGTTGATTTTGTGCCTTTTGAAGGTTCTCCTTGAGAGCTTTCAGATATCCTGGTTCTCCTGTAACCAATCACAAGCTTTGGGAGCTCGACTGTCTGCTAATACCAAATCCGCAAATGACATAGCATCATACCCATACAAAGCTTTGAAAGGAGTCATGTCGATGCTCATTTGATAGGTGGTATTGTAGCAATACTCACCCATGTGTAACCATCTAATCCATGCCCGTTGATGACCTATCACATAACTCTGCAAGTAGCCCTCTATCCACTTATTAACAATCTTTGTCTGTCCATCGGTCTGTGGGTGATAGCTTGTGCTAGGGGTCAACTCTGTACCTGCAAGCCTGAAGATTTCCTGCCAAAATGTGCTCATGAAGATCTTATCCCTGTCACTGACAATATTTTTAGGCAAACCATGAAGCCTAAAAACACCTGTATAAAAGATCTGAGCCACGTCTGTTGCCTCATGCCCCTTAGGTAGGGAAAAGAAATGAGCATACTTAGTCAACCGATCAACTACAACATAAATGCAGTTATGCCCATGTACCAAGGGGAGTCCTGTGATAAAATCCATAGATATGCTTTCCCACTTTTGCTCGAGAATGGGAAGAGGCTGAAGTAATCCTGCTGAAAAGAATGCTCAGATTTGGTTTCTTTGGCAAACCATACACTCTCTGACATGATTAAGGACATCGTCCTTCATCCCCTTCCATGCAAATCTCTCTCTGAAAAACCTGTACGTTTTGAAGTATCCAGGATGTCCAACTAATGGTGTATCATGTACTACTCGAAGGATCTTCTTCTTCATCTTGGACCCTGGTACAAGGAAAATCCTATCCTTGTAGTATATGAAATCATCAAAACCATGTACCTATCATCTTATATAATGTCATCCATGATCTCACATGCAAACTGATTTTTGGAATACTCAACAAGTATGTGAGCCTTCCAATCTGCTGAAATCTCATACATAGAACTAAGCATAGAAGTAAGGTAAGGTCTCTTAGATAAAGCATCAACAACAACATTATTCTTACCTCTAGTGTACTCTATGTCGAAATCATAGGTTTGTACCTTGTTTACCCATCTTTCTTTGGCGATCGTTGAGATCCTTCGCCCTAGGAAGAACCTCAAACTGTTGTGATCCGTACGAACCAAAATTTATTGCCCACAAGGTATTGTCTAAATTTGGCCAAAGCATGCATAATGGCCAACATCTCCTTGTCGTAAATTGAATACCCTCTCTCCACAAGACTCAATTTATGACTCTCATAAGCAATGGGGTGCCTATCTTGCATGAGAATTGATCCAATACCCTCTCCTGATGCATCACACTCCAGAACAAATGGGCGAGAGAAATTTGGCAATGCAAGAATGAGACATGAGCTCATCACCCCTTGAGGCGATCAAATACTTATGTTTCTTATGACCAAGAAAAATCCCCCTTTTGGTCAAGTCTGTCAATGGAGAAGTCAACCGAGAGAAATTCTTCACAAACCTCCTGTAGCATGTGCATAGTCCCAAGAATCCTCTCAAATGTATCAATGTCCTGGGTGGTGGCCAATTCAAAATTGCTTGTATCTTCTCTCTATCCACCTTCACCATTCCCCCACCAATCACATATCCAAAATATAGAATCTTTGTTATTCCGAACTCACACTTAGAATCTTTCGTATATATCGAATTAGCTTCTAATATCCCCAATATCTCATTAAGGTGCCTAATGTGGTCCTCCCAAGTCCTTTTGTAGACCAATATATCATCAAAGAAAACCAATACAAAATTTCACAAGTGGCGGTTGAACACATGGTTCATGCAAGATTAGAATGTAGTTGGTGCATTAGACAATCCGAATGGCATCACTAGGAACTCGAAGTGACCATAATGGCATCTGAAAGTTGTCTTGTGCACATCCTGCTCTCTAACCTTGATCTGGTGATATCCAGATCACAAATCTATTTTAGAAAAATAGATTGCACCCTATAGCTCATCTAGCAGCTCATCAATACGTGGCACTGATACTTGTTTTTTATTGTCTTCTTATTCAAGGCATGGTAATCTATGCACATCCGCATGGTCCCATCCTTCTTCTTCACCAACACTACTGAAGAAGCAAATGGACTAGAACTCGGTCTAATATGTCCCATATCAATGAGCTCATGGATAGTCCTCTCAATCTCATCCTTAAACCGTTTGGGGTGACGGTAAGGAGTAGTGACCACATGTCTAATGTCCTCATGCTCAAATTCCCCTATCTGGAGGTACACCTAGACGTATGTCGCCAAAATTGCACTATGCCTATCCAATAGGCCATGTATATCCACATGATACTATGGTTATCCATCCTCTGATTCCTTGGTAGAAACCAAGCACTATACTTGCCCAATCAACCCCATTGTGCCTGTGAATCCTCTCAATCCTCTTCGTTGTAACAACCCTGGGTGCATCTGAAGATAAACCTCTCAAGGTCACATTTTTCCCTCGGACTTAAACTTCAGCTCCATCATCTGAAAGTTAGTCTCGAAACTCACCGAGGGAGTGGAGCCACTGTACTCCAAGCACAAGGTTGGTCTCTCCAATGCCAACTATATAGAAATCATCGGTAACTGTATAGTTACCCATCGTGATGCTCAACTATGGAACTCGTTGCGTGCATCTCATAGACTCTCCATTGGCTACAACTACATTGAAGCCCTCAAAATATTTTGCATGTAATCCCCGCTTCTCAACCAATGATGCATCAATGAAGTTGTGGGTTGCCCCACTATCAATGAGTACCACTACTCGCTGACCCTATAAAACTCCCCTAACTCTGAATGCCTTGTACCTCGGGGTACTAGAAAAAGTGGCAATAGTCTCATGGGGAAAGGTCTCATCCTCCTGTTCAACCCTTGTACTGTCCAATGTCTCTCCATCTCCATCCTCCAATCCCTAAGTATCCAACTCCTCATCATCATCACTCTCCTTGAAGACCTCTATGAATTGGGCTTTCCCTCTACCTTTGCAATCATGTCTTGGAACCCAAGGTGTGCGACAATCAAAACATAATTTCTTTCACCTCAACTCGTCTCTATCCTCTCTAGATATGAAACCTCGACTTTGGGGTGGATAAATCCAAGTCTCGTGCCCTCCTAATAGCCTCATGAAAATAAGAAGACTCAAATGCCTTTACAAATCTAACAAGAGCATTTGTCAAACCTACTATGAACAGTGAAGTCAACCTCATCTCCGTAACATCAGGTACTATGACTGATAATCTCTGAAAATCTACAATATATTGATCCAAAGAACCTATCTGCCTCAAATGAGTTAACTCCTAAAATTCCTATCAAGGTCCCTCCCTAAAATCTACTCACTAGCCTCAGGTGAACTCTACATAAGTACTAACATGTATGTGCCCCTCTGTAATCAACCTTGATGCCACCGATCTTGAGTGTCTCCTCAAGATGTAAGATTGTAAAATTAATTGCATCCTCCTTGCGCATGGGATTCAAGTCGAATTATGTCTTCAACTTCGAACCCACTCAGACGATACACTTCCTATCCATCAAGTGTGGAATGGAGATCCCCAATCCCTCAGTCAAATCTGTACTCACTCTCTCTTGAGCCTCTATGAACTCTATTTTCATTTTCAAGTACTCCCGAATAAAGCATGTATCACGTGCCCCCTCAGGTAATCAACCTTGATGCCAATCTTGAAGAGGGTGTCTCCCTCAAGATGTAAGATTGTAAAAATTAATTAACCTAGCTAGAAACAAGAAGAAAGTACCATCAAGATGAAGAAATGAACAAGGCCTACATTAGCATCATAACTTTGAAATAATGAAATCAAGCATAATGCAAATCAAGAACTCTATTCTTCTAATTGCCTAATTAAATTAAGTGGACCTATGTAGTCCAATGGAAATCAACAATATTGCTTTCTTTGATCCTTCATGGATGCTTGGGTGTGAGGCCTAGCTCTTCAAGATGGATGATGGAGGGGCTTGAGAATGGCAAAAGGCTTTTAGTGCAAGACTATGTGCTTTCCTTTGCTTTCTCAAGGGAATTAGGTGTAGGTATAAAGGTAGGAGGAGGGCTCTTTATATAGCCCAAAGGATAAAGGATTCAACACATCCTCATGAATGTGGGATAAAGGTAAAACATGATTAGGAATGGATAAGGTTGCTTTATTAAAGGTAACCTTACTTTAGAAGGGTTTAATTTATGCTTAGCAAGTCATGGGAGTTGGGGGTGCCTTAATTAATCAAATGTGATTAACTAATAGGTGATGTGAGCTTATAGAAGCCAATTAGAGGAATATTAGTATGATTTAGGCTATTAGAAGGGGATTAAATCAATTAAACATTGATTTACTAGTTAAATGAAGGGGAAGACTAATTAATTAATAATAATTAATTAATCTAGATAGAAGAGGTGATTAATTAACGAAGGTCATTAATTAGGTTGTTAGCTAGATAGTGACTTAATCAATTAGCGTATTGTAATTAATTAATGACAACAAGAGGGAATATGAGCGCTTTTGACGATATGTCATCAATTTGCGAAAGGAGATAATTAGCGCAATTTAAGTATTTAAATTGCTTAGGCGTAATTATAGGTGTCTACATTTGCCCCTCTTTGGGGTGGCGTAAGTGACGCCACTTCAAAGATAGTAGATGGAAGAAAATTTTGAAGGGATAGAAGAAAAATTAGTAGGAGGGAGAGATGCCCCCTCGAGTGTCGATGGGGTGATGGAAGAAGTCGATCGACGATCAAAAAGATGAGAGATATAGATAGAAGAATGGGGAAGAGGCAGGATGCCCCAATGAGAGAGAAAATTAGGGGTGAAAAGGAAGTGATGTAGAAGAAATATGGAAGAGGGGAGAGAAGAGCTTAGCCTCTAGCCACTATTTATTTGGAACAAATTTGATGTCATCATATTGCCATAGAACTACATCATCGGTCCTTATGAAAAATATAAGCATACGACAAAGGTAGAATGACATGAAAAGCCATACTACTGAACAATTGTCCATTGCTGAAAGTACCAACTCCACGCAACATACAATAATGCAATGCAATACGAGAAGGAAACAAGCTCATGTAACAGGGAAAACAAGTACAAACGCACATATCCAACCCAACAATGGTCAAGACAAGTTGTACAAATGTTTTGTTATCAGTGTTGAAGAGATCCACAAGTTCGTGATTGATGACAAGGGTTAAAAATGATGCCCCAAGAAAGGATACATGCAAGGGGAAATGACAATGGACACGGGGTCCATGAAAAGCATTTGTGCAACGAAAAACAACACCAGGCAAACAAAAGTGCCCCAGAGTACAAACGAAGCAAGCAAGCTAGCTTTGTGAATGGTTGTGAATCCGGTGATCCATGAGTCATATTAATCGGGAAGATGTGAGACAAACCAACAGGATATGGAGAAAATACCATGCGCAAGACACAAGTTTCAGCCATAATAAGCAAGTTACCATTTTTAGGGTTTTTTACTTTTACTTTTTAGGATTTTTTTGAAAAATTTTGCCTTGTTTTTGGATTTTTGATATATATATATATGTTTTTATTATTTTTGCTTTCCAAACCATGGTGAATAGTAGAAGAAAGTAGAAGAAGAAAGCGAAGGGCCTAGGGGCGACAAAAAGTGCCCTAGGTGGAAGAAAGGAGAAACAAAGGACAAATAATGTCCTTGTTAATGGAAAAATTAAGAAAAAATAATTATTTGAAAAATAATTATTTACAAGAGTGGAAGAAGAATAAAAATCACCAGGGAGCAATAAAATTGCCCGAGGGAGAAGAAAGGGGTATCGGACAAAAAAATGCCCCAATACGGTGAAAAATAAGAGAAAAATAATTATTTAATAAAAATAATTATTCCACAACGAACAGAGGAGAAAAAACGGTGATCGAAACGGGTCTCCCGGCCTTCCGAATGGTAAAAAAGGTTAATATACCCCCTGGGGGGGTAAAAACATCACGAGTAATTCATTTTAACTGATCAGTTTGAAAAAATTTTACTGTGAGGCTCTGACAGTCAGGAGAACTATGGTGATCGCACGAGACCGTTTGAGGCACGCGATGCGTCCGGGGGTACCAACGGCACGCGGACGAATGGCCCTTTTGTGAGTATCAAAACTTTCTTAAATTTTGTCATTAATGCCCTAAATTAGGTCTTTTAGGCATAGAAAATGCGTAGGCACACCCATGTAGGTAGGCGTGGCATGGGATAGGGCATGCATGCCATTTTGGGGGCGCAGGTGTCCATTTTTGAGGGCGCAGCACCAAGTCGATGCACGCATACGCGTGGACATAAATCACACACACACACACACACACACACATGCACACACACAGCACATGTGCACGCATGTGCACACACCGGGAAAGGGGCACACATGCAAAAAGCATGGCACAGCATGGAGAGGCAAGCACACATACTGGGGAGCGCACATGCTCAAGCGCAGGCACCAATTGGTGGCGCACATGCCAAAAAGGGCGCGCAGGCACCCAAAAGAGGGCGCACATGCCAAAAAACACACACACGCACAAGCGCAGTGCACCAAAACATGGTGCACACACACCCAAAAGGGCACGCAGCACCCTAGACAGTAGAAAAAGATAGGAAAGTGTCCAAAAACATGACACTTAGAAGAATTTTTAGGATTTTTGGGTTAACCCTAAAAGATGAGATAGATTTTTAGAGGAAATGCTAGAAACTAATGAGTGGCGTGTTATTTTGCAGAGACGACTACCAAGTTATGCAGACACGGGGAGCGTCACTCCCAGATTGCCGAGTTAGAGGGCAGTATGCACCGGCACGACGACCACCGAGATATGGCGATACTACTAGAGGCAAGTGGGGCTAGGCCCCATGTGGCTCGATGCCATCTATTGTACTAGATCACGGCCTCTTGACTACGCTAGCCGAGCGATGGCATAACGAGAGCCAAGTGTTTTAGATTGCCCATAGGGGAGATGATAGTGACCATAGAGGATGTGTGGCGGATTCTACGTGCCCATGATGGGTACATTGATCGAGTATAGTTCGGATGCAGGGTGATCAGAGCAGCAGCAGCAATGCTTTTATTTGGGGTCGATGACATCCCACATGATGGATGACCATAGCTTTACATGAGTGCATCTCCGACCCGACATTGCATCGGGGACCTCTCTATATCATGGCACTTATCAATGGGTTCTTACTCACTGATAAGATAGGGACTTCATTCCCAAGAGGACTACTACCATTGGTTCATGGCATTTACAGTGGTGAGAGATATTGTTGGGGGCAGTGTATACTAGCCCATTTATACTTGGGACTTACATCTGATTACATACCACGGTCAGAAGACCATGGGGCCAACATCATTATTACAGATATGGTCATGGGATCATATTGCTATCGGGCGCCCTGTAGGCCCTTTCCAGTTCGAGATCCCGAGGAGCCATCATACATGGCTTGATAGTAGCCGGCGGAGATGTTCATGGCCATCTTGGTAGCCTATTCAGATATAGGTGGGAGTTCGATGAGCTAGCAATGATAGACATCATTTGGCATCCATACAGGCACTTCCAGTGGCCAGAGGATGCCATAGAGCTCAACATGTGTGCTTGGTGGAGCACTTTCTTATTGGCAGCCGCAACTATATCATGGAGTTGTATCATGTGTTGATAGGTGCCAGTGGCAGCTCGGCAGAGTACAGGGGGTCCCCAACCAGATATCTGGCATGCACGCAGGGACTCAGAGAGGTAGACTATGGGGCCTCGATTGTAGCAGCCCGAGCTAGGGCTAGTTTCACATAGGTGGTCCCCTAGGTATGGGACTTATTACGATAGGTGAGAGACCCGGGGACTACAACTGATTATGCAACGATGGTATGCGACAATGTTACCCCGACATCTTACTATTCCAGAGGTAGCTTGGGTAGCAGGTATTCACCCACCCATAGAGGTATGGCATGGGGCAGAGCAGCAGGGCTAGAGCAGTAGTAGCATTAGGGCTAGACCCAGAGGATCCTTTTGATGGGATCCCACATGATGGACAGGGTGCCCCACAGGCACAGGGACCGAGGCCAGGGGCCCAAGATACAGTAGCCATGCCGCCACCCAGAGGTAGGGTTTTGAGCAGGGGTAGTCTTCTAGAGCACCTCAGGGACCAGCCCCTGAGGCACACATAGCCCCCCATCCAGTGGCATAAACAACCACAACATGACAGTGTAGTATACAACAACTCATAGAGAGAGACATGGCCAGAGCGGAGAGAGACGAGGCTCGAGGCTGGTGCGTGATAGCTATAGCAGAGCGTGATGAGGCCCGAGCCCACATTGTGTCTTTACTTATCGGGGGCAGATCAGCTCGGGCCGGCCGCCGCCCAGAGATGACAGAGGTGCATGGCAGAGCCAGATCCGAGAGACAACAACACAGGGGGCTCAGATATTGAGCCTCCTACATCAGTCCCAGTCACAGGTGTGCATGGTCATGGCACAGAGAGATCACGTGTATGCCCGTTCACAGGCATTATTAGCACAGAGGGACCAGGCCCACGCCGAGCTGCAGGTGATGACCACAGAGAGGGATCGAGAGGCCATTGCTTGCTTAGATAGGCTGAGGTAGACCTGGGCCGAGTTACAGGTGAGAGAGATACTACCCTTCAGGCAGCGCTCACCTCCGGTGATGCGGATCTGATTCATGATGCCACCAGCTTGGTGGTGAGGCCCTTTTTACAGGACAACATATTACAGAGTGGTGCCACCAGAGCAGTGAGTGGCACTACCACAGCTATCAGGGTCGAGTGCATCAGGCTCTCGATCACGGAGATCCGGCCATTCCACCAGATCCATTAGACAACCTCTACCAGAGCAGCCGGTGAGACCAACGCCATCCCAACCTCCAGAGTTTTGGCATCCAGAGGATAGATCTGGGAGCCCCGGTGAGGGCGAGAGCTGTGGTTGATAGCCACATTTTTATTGTATAGATTCTTTTGTATGTATGCCTCTTATGAAGGCTGATTTTTGATGTACAATGATGTTATACATGTATTTTTGATGATGCCTCATGATGAAGGCTTGATTCTTTCAGATACATGCCCCTTTTTTATGGCATTGTGTATCGATGATGTATTGTATTGAGTACCTATCTAGACATTGTATGTATGTACACAGACATTTTGATGTATCACCTTTGTATGCCTCAACTAAAGGCATTTTTGATATAGAGCACAGATTTGTATCCATTTTTGATATAGATGTATATTTGACACATTTTTATATAGATGTATATATATGTATATATGTATATATATATGATTTACTTTTTGGCTTCGATTACTTTTGGCTCGACACATGGTTATGAGATGATGTATGTCTTTGTTTTTGATACATGCATATAGATGGTTTTTTCTTTGTCTTTAAACTCATGGGGAACTAATTGACGATGAGACATGAATCGTATTTAATATCTTGAGCGGGCATGTTTCCTGCATTGGATTCGATGCATGTTATTTTCTTGATTCAACACTTATGGATGTTGTTATGATGTTATCAGATTCCACATTTTGCATGTACATTATCCTGATGTTTGATGTATATACATGTGCTTGTTTAGAATGTTAGATGATAGATCCGTAGATGATATCAAATGTATTTCTCATGTGATGTTTTTTGATGTATATGGATGGGATGATATGATGATATTGGTGTGGGGGGGATAGATTTTTTATTATGCGCAACCCCTCTTGCCCCCATTGATGATACGATATGTGATGATTAGCTTAGCATACATGCATGATGTAAAACTTAGCATTTTTGTTTATATATGATGTATAGATGATGTTAGATGTGATGATAATGATGGTAATGTGATGTGAATGATAACAAAAGAGCACATGCAAGAAACACAACCAAATGCTAACAAAGAACACCAGAATTAATGCAATACACCATGATTCACCATGTTTTATTAACAAGTAACAAACACAACCAAATGCTTAAGAAAGAACATAATGAATTAACACATGACATCATGATTTCCCAAAATTAACTAAAACATGCAAAAATACACCACAATATGCACAAGCAAGAATAAATCTAATCTAAGCAAGAAAAGATAAATCCTAACAAAGTACGCCCAAGCAACAAACAACTCAAAAGCAAGCATGCAAAACACTATACAAGCAACAAGCAAAGCAAGGAAACAAGACAATGCAAGTAAATGTTTTTGTAAGATATGTTTTTATGCACTATTTTTCTATTGTTTAGGTTTTTTTGAAACAATTTTTGTTTTTGTGTTTTGTGAAACAATTTTCTATTTTTCTATTGTTTTGTGTTTTTGAAAAACAATTTTCTATTGTTTTTGTGTTTTTATGTTTTATTGTTTTTGTGTTTTCTGACAATTTTCTATTGTTTTTGTGTTTTCAAAAACAATTTTCTATTGTTTTTGTTTTTTCTGAAACAATTTTCTATTGTTTTTGTGTTTTCTAATGGTTTTCCAAAGCTATGTGTAGGTAACCAAGAAAGCATGGATGCCCCCAACATTAGATGGGGAATATACAAGGGCAGAAGCCACACACTTATGAACAAGAAGGTGAAGTCATTGAGTTGCCCCCAGCGTAAGATGGGAAATAACGAAAGACCACGCCCTCACAGATGAATAGAAGAAGGCAAAGCCGGATCAAGGCTGACAAGATGGTGTGCACAGGAATCTCAAGGTAGAAACCAGGTCCAGGCCAAAGACAACTACCCTCCTAATACAGAATGCTTGTGAACAATGAATCCTCCCGAGGTGCCGGAAACCAGGTTTTCACCCAAGGACTTGTCCAAAGTGCCACAATTGTGTGGTTTTCACTAGTGGATGACTTGTTTTCTTTTTTCTTTTTCTGATTTTTTTTTTTTTTTTTGTATTTTTGATTTTTTTGACTTCCTTGCCATGTTCAAGCATAGAACCTCTTAAGATGCATGGCATTCATGGGCTCTCGGAGCTCATCACCATTGGGGTGAGCCAGTTTGTATGCCCCTGTGTCATACTTGGCAACTATGACATAGGGTCCTAACCAATGTGGTTCGAACTTCCCTTTCTTTTCTCGCTCTACTCTAGTGTTGAACTGGTTCTCCTTCATGACTAAATCACCAACCTCAAACTAACGATGAGGGATGATTCTCTTGTTGTAGTTTCTGAGACTCTATGTTGATATACTTTTAGGTGATTAAGAGCACGAATGCGCCTCTCATCCAGTAGCTCTAACTCAGCCAGTCTTGCCACTCGATAATCTTCATCCTTATCCAGATAGTCCCAAAGAGAAATTCTCAGGGATGGAAGTTCGATCTCTAAAGGGATGATAGATTCTATCCCAAACACTAGGGAATATGGTGTCACACTTGTAGGAGTGCGAATGGATGTTCGGTAAGCCCAAAGGGCTGGATGGATTTGTAGGTGCCAGTTTCACCTGTTTTGCTAACCATCTTCTCCATTATCCTTACCAAAGTCTTGTTTGTTGCCTCAGCTTGTCCATTACCCTGAGGGTAATATGGCGTGGACCATTTTAATCTGATTTGGAATCGTTGGCAAAGACCTTTCATAGTTTTGTTCTTAAATGACTTCCCATTATCTGTAACAATGGTCGTGGAATACCATATCGGCAAATAATGTGATTCATGATGAATTTAGAAATCTGTGCTCCTATGACATAGGTTAAAGGGACAACCTCCACCCATTTTGTAAAATATTTTGTGGTTGTGATGATATGTGTATGACCATCAGATGAGGTAGGAGTAAGTTTTCCTATTAGATCAAGTCCCCACTTGGAGAATGGCCATGGGGTAGTGATAGGTTGTAATGGTTGACAATGGAGCATGGATGAAATTTCCATACTTTTGGCAAAGCACACATTTTCTAACATAATTGCAACAATCAGTTTCCATGGTAGGCCAATAGTAACCTACTCTCAACAGTTTCTTAGCCAAGACCATTCCATTTGTATGTGCTCCACATACCCCTTCGTGCACTTCTTTGATTTCCTAGATTGACTCCGTCACATCCAGACAACGTAATAGATTCCCATCGTAGCCATGATGATAAAGTGTACCTCCTAAAAGGGTGTAATGGGCTATCTGGTGAATCAGCTTTGCTTTTCAAAATGGGAGATATCGGGAGGGAATGTGTTGTCCTTAAGATAGGTGAAAATGGGTTCGTACCATGGGGAATGGGGACCAACAACCTCACAAGCCAGGCAAGATTCTGGCATGTCATACGTGGGTTGGTATAGATTTTCTATGAAGAATGGCATATCATTGTTCCTTGGTGGAATACAAAGCATAGATCCCACCGTTGCCATGGCATCCACCTGATCTGTTCTGCGCTCTTGGGATTTGCTCAAAGGTAATGCACACAAAATACTCCTTTAGAGTTTCCACTAACTTTTTGTAAGGTATGAGCTTGTCATCCTTAACCTTATATTCATCATTAACCTATTTGATGATTAACTGTGAATCACCTACAACCTTAACATGATGAACATTCCACTTGATGGCTAGTTTCATCCCTGTAATGAGTGCCTCATATTCTGTAATGTTGTTCATGCAAGGGAAGGCCAGTTGGAAAGCCTATGGTATAGGATCACCCGAAGGAGTAATAAGGACCACTCCTGCACCTAAACCATGAAACGTAAATGATCCATCAAAATGTATCTACCACATGGTAGATTCTTCAATGTAGAGCAAGGAGGCATCTAGCAGATCCAGACTCAAAGGTTTTGTGCTTTGCAAGGGTGCTTCCACTAGCTGGTCTACAAGTACTTGTCCTTTAACTAATTTTTGATGGAAAAATTCTATGTCAAACTCACTAAGTAGAATGATCCAATTAGCCATTCTTCCCGTGAGGGCGGGTTTGGACAACAAATACTTGAGTGGGTCGACCTTGGATATGAGCTTGGTCTTAGTATTTAGCAGGTAATGGTGAAAGTTTTTGAAAGGTAAAAACAATGGCCAAGCAAGCCTTTTCAATCTGAGGATAATTAAGCTCATAGGTGATGAGGGTGTGACTCAGATAGTACACCACTTTCTCTTTATGGCTAAGGTCATATATTGGGTGAGCAGCACACCAATAGCATATTGTGTAGTGGAAATATAGAGCAAAAGTGGTTCTCCCAGAGTGGGAGGCATGAGGACAAGTGGATTAGCTAGGTATTGTTTAAGCAAAGCAAAGGCTTGTTGTTGCTCGGGTCCCCAGAGGAAAGTGACATCCTTTTTAAGAAAATGGGTGAATGAGTGACATTTATCTGCAAGTTGGGAGATGAAGTGGAATGGCTTGAATTTTCCCCGTAGCTACGCAGTTGCTTGATATTCTCAGGTGGAGGCATTTCAGTGATAGCAGACACTTTAGCAGGGTCTACCTCAATACCTCATCTTGACACAATGAAGCCCAATAGTTTCCCAGATATCACACCAAAGACACACTTCTTTGGATTCAGCTTGACTTTGTATTCACGCAGCATTCAAAGATACACCGCAAAATGACTAGATGATCCTCTCTTGTTTTGGACTTTCCCAGGATGTCATCTACGTAGTCTTCCATGATATCATGAATCATATCATGAAAAATCACTGTCATGGCCCACTGATAAGTTGCTCCTACATTCTTAAGGCCAAATGGCATCACCTGATAGTAGAAGGTGCCCCAAGGAGTTGTAAAAGTTGTTTTGTGTTGGTCCTCCTCAGCGATCTTAATTTGATTATAACCCAAAATCCATCCATGAGTGATAGCATTTCGTATCCTGCTGTTGTTGAGTCAACAATCATATCAATGTTGGGCAATGGAAAATCATCTTTAGGGAAAGCTTTATTGATGTCCCTAAAATCCATGTAGATTCGGATACCGATAGGTTTCTTCTAGACAGAACAATGTTCGATATCCATTCAGAATAATCAATTGGTCTAATGAATCCTGCTGCAAGCAATCTTTCCAACTCTTCCTTAACCAACAAGGCCACTCTTGGGTGCATCTTTCGAGCTTCGTTTGATAGGCTTAGCATCTGCATGCACAACTAGGTTGTGCATGACCAAAGTTGGATCTAAGCCGGCATGTCTTTGTAAGACCATGCAAACACATCAATAAACTCTCGCAACAGCATAGTGAACGTCTTTTTTCTCTAGCCGAGAGTGATGCTCCCAATTTTACTATCTTGGGATCTTCTTCGGTACCAATATTGACATCAATGGTTTCTTCGACTAACAATTTTGATAAATCCTCCATACGCGTAGGATCAGGAGGTAGGTTGAGATCTTCATCCAAGGATGTCTCCACGAGATTTTCATCCTTGGCATGGTCACTTTGTTTGTCCTTTGATTTTCTTATTTGTTTGTCAACCAGTGCCTCAAAGAGGTTTTCACTGTGTGACTTGGACTTCGATTTTTGCCGAGGCTTTTCTTTAGAACTTTTTCCCTCACTTTTCTTTAAATTTTGTTGACCACGAAGTTCAGCCTCCTCGCCAAAGTAGGCGCAGGTGTCTAAGTCGATAAAGAAACCTTTCTTGTGATCTCCAATGGGGATTGTATCCCTTATGCCCATGAACTCTGCAATAGCCTCATCATTCTCGAATAAATCTAGTGGCACGTGATGTTGTTGGTCCCATTCAACAAGGGAAGGGTATACAAGGTCAAGGGTTGGTTCAGTGGGGGTTAAGGTTAGGACAAACGTTTATTCATGAAAAGGTTCATGGAGGCCAGATCCTCATATTGGCTACAATGGGAATCAGTATCACTGTCTAGATAATCGAGCTATCCTCACTCGAACAAAGTCACATCTTGATCATTGGGGTGCACTCCATAAGGATGAATCCCAATGTCGTATCTTTCTATTTTGAAATGTGGAAGAGGGACTGTTCTCTTTGTCCTTGTTCATTCCTCCCACATCCTAGGCCTTTGTAGCCCATGGAGTACATCATTCTGCTAGATTTTTCATATTCCGGGTTTGATAACAGGATGGCTGAGTGTCCTCAGGGACCCAAGTAGTAGGTGGATCAAGCAATTTCTCCTCATCTAACAAGCCTCCAGTAGGAATGACCCAATAGTGTGTTCCTCTCTAGGTCTCCTAAGTGGTAGTTGGGTCGACCTCTAGTTTTGGGTGACAAAGAGAGGTCTGACACCAAGAGCGCTTGTTGTACATTATACTCCCCATAGCCATATTCCAAGATTTTCATCTCCCATGAATCAAATGGAGATGTTGAAGTAGATGCCCCATGAGCACAAGAACTAAGAGAATCCGAATCTACTCGGATTCCATGGCCTCAGACTGAAGAGGGACAACTATATCTACGGAGGGACATGCGTATGTACCCTTTCGTGCAAAGCTATTGAGAGCTCTACAATGAGCAAAGGGCTCTGAATCTCCTGGTATTGTAACCATATGTCCCTCATGCTTCAACTTGATGCATTGATGAAACGTTGATGGCACGGCCTGCATGGCATGAATCCATGGTCAGCCTAGAAGCATGTTATATGGAAGTTCCAAGTCTAGGACGTGAAACTTTGTCTGATGACAAGTGGGGCCCACCTCCATGGGTAGTGTGATGGTGCCTGCTGACTCTCTTTCCACATTGTTGTATGTGGTGATAGTGATAATATGGGACTCAAGATCTTCCTCCGTATGTCCCAATTGTTTGACCAACTTAAGCGTGATGTTCAACCCAAACCGTTATCCACAAGCACCCGTTTGATTTTCCTGCAGGTGACAACTACCTCAATGTATAAGGGAAGATTATGTGTAGGATTCTCGGTAGGGATTTCCCTATGGTTGAAAGTGAGATGCTCACTTGGTGCAATGTTTTCCACCGTGGCTTGAAGGTGTGCAGATCGACTTCTAAAGGCACTCCCGACCCCTGAAGAGTTTGGTACAGAATGTCCTTATGCACATTGGATATCTTGAGAAGATCTAAGATCGAAATCTTAGCAGATGTCTTCTCAAGTTGTTCTAAAAGGTTATATTTACCGGTTTGGGGTCAACGGAGAGGGTTCCAAAATCACGAGGTGGGCACGCCTTGTTACCGCAGCGCAGTCCTTTCCCTTGATCCGGATGGTATTGACACGGTCAACAGAGAGCGAATACATCCGATAAGTGAATCATAATGATTGTTATCTCTTTTGGTATACAAGTAATTCATGGCTTTATAGGTTTGGGATGACTCTCCCGATCCGGCTTTGTCTTTTTTTCCGACTTATCATGCTTGGGGAATGGTTCTTTATAAATCCCCATTTTCTCATTAGGTGTTTGTGTTTTTCCAGGGTTATCCACCTCTATCTCCCCATTGTCAATGAGGTCCTGAATATAGTGGCGAAGCCACAAACATTTGTCTGTCTTATGACCTTTAACGCGATGCATTTCACAATATTCATGCTCCTTATACCATGAAGGTTTAGGAGTGTTGTCATCAAATGGTTGTGTTGTAGGATAGGTCATCATGTGGGCCGCATCCAACTATTTTAGTATGACTGACAATGGTTCATTGAGAGAGGTGAATGTTCTTCACTTTGGTGGTGGTTGAATTGGGCCCTTGGTCAGTTTAAAAGGTTGACTAGTTTGGACCATTTGAACACGTTTGGAATCAGTGATTCCATCTCCCACCATTTTTGTTTTTGTTAAAGATCTTCAGCTTTTCCATGGGTTTGACACTTTGGTTGTCTTTAGATTGGGTTTTGAGGGTGCCTTTGGCAATGAGAGCCTTTTCTATCTGAATCCCTTTCTCGATAACCTCCTCAAAAGTATGGACACAATGCATTTGGAGGTGGAAAGCTATATCCGGTTGAGATTGGGAATGAAAATACTGACTAGCTACTTTTCAGGGAAAGCGCAAGGGAAGCGACTAGCTATCCCTCTCCACATTGTTGAGGAAGCTGGTGAAGGTCTCATTTGGGCATTGCTTGGCTCCACACAAGTCTGCCATGGTGACATCACTCTCTATGTTATATGAGAAGTGACGCACATGAATCTTTCTGCCAATTCTGGCCAGGTGAAAATTGATCCTCGTGGTAAGCGTGTAAACCATTCCAATGCTTGACCTCCAGACTCTTGGGAAAAAGTCTGATAAGGTAGTTGTCACTATAAGACACCTCTTGACATGCCATGTAGAAATCTTTAACATGATCCCTTGGGTCTCCTTTTCCTTTGTATTTGTCAAACTTTGGCATATCAAATTTCTTTGGAAAGGGTTGAAGGGTCATTGTCTTGTCAAAAGGATAGGGGCATAGTTCTTCATATTGATATTTCCTAATGCTCCCTATATTGCTCTCTTGTAAGCTCACAAGCATCACTTTCATAGATTGCACTTCCTGTGTGAGCAATTGTTCTTTAGTGGGAGAAGCGGGGATGTAACACGATGATACCCTATGTCTTCTTCTCCTTGGTTTTCCCGATGGAGTTCATTGATCTTAACCTTCGGCCTCAACTTTTGAACGTTTTTGTTTGTGTCTTTCTATACATGGGAAGTAAGCAAAGCTAGTTGTTGGCTTAGGTTACTTGATTTGTTGTTGGATTGTGGCTTGGTTTGTAGCCTCTTCTTCTAAAGGTTCCTCCTCTTCATATTGTGGAGGTTCTTCACCCATCTCATGTTCTATCTTGTTTCTTCATGGCACTTTGATAAAGGGTATTCTATGCCCTACCACTTTATCATTTTTTGTGTAAGAAGTGGAAGCATGTCCGCCCATTAAAATATCTTCCATATTGATAAGGGGACGTTCTTCCTTAGTAGTTTTTAGGTAGTATTGGTTCATTCTCGGTGGGAAATTTGGCCCCTAATTCCATGACCCATGCCAACACTCTATCTTTGTTTCTAAGAAGAAACTCATCTAGTAGAGTGGGGTCAAAATCAAAGTCTGCATGAGGTGATTCTAACTCATTTCCACTATGATCGACCATCTCTTCCATTTCCTTTTCATAGAAAATAATGGTCCTAGGTCATGTCCAATGAAGGGGTTTGACCCTTGTCTATTAGAGGTTTCCCAAGCTTGCACTTGTTGTTCCTCGTATGTCTGTTTCTTTAACCCTAGACATGTTTTAGGAGCCATGTTTTTGTGATAGTTTCACTAGGGTGAGTTGTAAATGTGTTTAAAACTTAGTGATCACCCCTAAGTGAAATGCCAATGTACTTGTTAAGAGTATGAATAAATCAACAATGTGAGAATACCAATGTGATAGAGTGATAAATCACCCATGTGATACAAGCGTTTGGTATTGAAACTTTTTAAATGAAGTACCTCCTAGACTACGTTTCAAAGAGTAGTTTGTGTCGCAAGATGTTTAACAAGATGTCTTCACTTATGCCAAGTTCAAGGAAATGAACAAAACGTAAGTAAATACAAGAAGTCAATGCGATCTCCCAATCAAGATATACGATGAGCGAGCTCAAACTCGATTAAGACCTATATCTCAAAAAGTGCCAATTACAATTCATGAATGACACAACAATATCACCAAGATATGTTAACCCACTTTGCATGAGAAAGTGAAGTATTGATATCAAGGTGTTATTGATATAACACGCACAAATGGTAACACCTAACACTCTTTGAAATCGAGGTAATAATAGAACCGAACTAAAAATCTCAAAGTATAGCTAGGAATAGTTAAAAATGTGTGCAGCGTAACCTTACAATATAGGTATTTATGTCGAGTTTACAAGAAACAAGACGTAAATATCAAAATTGTAGTGATACGATACAAACAAGCTAACTCTTCTAAGGAAGTCCATGGTGATGAACCACGCCTAACTACAATGACGATCTTGACATGGGTATCAAGATCACAATGGCTACCAATGACGTGAATACGCCTCCGCACACTTTAGACATTTAACTAACCCAGCAAACATGGATGGGCGTAAACGGACATAAAAGTGAGAGAAACAGTCAATTGGTAACACAAAGGTAATCACACCTTTCTTTTGATCAACAAAGTGTCAAAAGAATGTGAAGGAAACAAATCAAAAAAAAATGAAAAATGTTGGCTTCACTTCAGCAGTTTCACCTCGCCCTAAGGCAAGTAAAAACTAGGCAAAAGTAATGCGTCACACGTTTCTCAATGAAAATATGGTTCACAACTCAACACTATTTTTAGAATGGTCAAAGTGGGCTCCTGGCCAAAGTATATCTTCCTAGGTGGTTCTCTCATCCTAGGTGCTACAAAGATTATCCACGAGCGGGATGATTTACCCAAAAAGTCACAATGACTAGTTTGGGAGTATCTCGACTTTGCCCCCTTCAAGCACAGTGGGAAATAAATGCATCCAAATGTGTACTTAAAAGGGTCACGTAGGGACAACTTGTAACTCTATCTCACAAAGGATTTACTAGTCAGATAGGTAGTGCGGAGCACTTCCCATTTTGTCCACAAGGTTCCCTCTTGCGTGGACTACTTTGGGGTTCTTGGAACCACCCCCATTGTTGTAGCTTAAGGCATTATGCCAAAGGGGTTATGTTCCAGTTGAGCGGAGAGGGACGTACCCTTTTCCGAAACCTGCAATACAATGTTTTGAATATGTTGTTCTTTTTATCTTTTTTAATTAGATGTGGTTTGCTCAAACACCGTTTGGCAACCTGTATAACAACTGTATTAGTAGTTTTCTGACTTTTGTTTCGATTCCTTCATTCTTTGACAAGCGTTTTGGTCTTGTATGATGATGTTTAGTAGTTTTCCATCAAAAGAGAAGGCATCATTTCTGATTCTCCAGATCGTCCAAGGACGCAAGAGAAGAGCATACGTGATTGTCTTCTAAAATCAAAAAGATATCAAATGGAAAAACACTTTAATTCAACTATGCCAATTTAACCAATTCCAAATCAAATACCCTTAACAATCTCAAAGCATCAAAAGGCCTTAAGAATCATTTCTGATTCCCAAGATCACCCCAAGGGACGTGAGGGAAGAGCATACGCGATCTTAATCCTATAAGTAAACAATGCAAAATATTACCTAATCAAATACAAACATGTAAAAACAGCCTGTAAAGACAAATATATGATTAGATAAACCTACAAGAATGTTAGCACATCAACACTTTAATTTCAAAAAATGCAAAAGGATGCCTGCGCCCCTTTTTCAGTGCCTGCGCGTGGGTTAGGGCGTATGCACCACCAAAGGTTGTTTTCAGTACACAAAGTGCTGTGCCACCCGAGAGATGTGTGCACCACAAAAATAGTGCCTACACCCCTAAAATGTACTTGCGCCACTCTATGGAATTTTTAGATCTATTAAACACCTGCGCCACCCGAGAGGTGTGTGCGCCACAAAAATAACATATGCGCTACTCTAAAAAAAAAGAAAAAATAGATAGAATAACCGTATTACTAGAAAAATATACCTACGCCACTAAAACCACATGTGTGCCCTAGTTAGGGCATGTGTGTGCCGATCTGACAGGTTTTAGAATGTAGTGAAGGTAGGTACAAGATGAAAATGACGTGTGCACCTGGTTAGTGCACCTACGCTGGTTAGTGTATGTGCGCCAGGGTTAGTGCGCATGCGCCAGGGGTCGATCAGAGATAAATGATAGATTTGAACAGATGCTCTGCACCACTAGAGAGATGTGTGTGCCCAAAAATCATGCACTGCGCCCACAAAATCATGCACTGCGCTCCTAAAATCATGCCTGCTAGACTCTACTGCAACAAAAAATGGCAAAAAAACACAAGAAAACTCACAATATCTCAAATTTTTGACAAGTTAGCTTAAAAATGGCAATAACCCATTAAAATTATGGCTATGAACATGAAGTTACACATATCAAATGAGAAAAATTCCAAGAAAATGGACATTAATTACTACATGTGCATATCAAAAATTAACCAAAACAATGAAACTTAAGCTAAAATGCCATGGGACTAAGTGTCCCACCGGGCGTGCCAAATGTGTACACTTATTCTTTTCCTAGGTTAGATTGAAAGCAAGAAACTACCACCTAAAATAGTTCCCTAACCTAGCTAGAAACAAGAAGAAAGTACCATCAAGATGAAGAAATGAACAAGGCCTACATTAGCATCATAACTTTGAAATAATGAAATCAAGCATAATGCAAATCAAGAACTCTATTCTTCTAATTGCCTAATTAAATTAAGTGGACCTATGTAGTCCAATGGCAATCAACAATATTGTTTGCTTTGATCCTTCATGGATGCTTGGGTGTGAGGCCTAGCTCTTCAAGATGGATGATGGAGGGGCTTGAGAATGGCAAAAGGCTTTTAGTGCAAGACTATGTGCTTTCCTTTGCTTTCTCAAGGGAATTAGGTGTAGGTATAAAGGTAGGAGGAGGGCTCTTTATATAGCCCAAAGGATAAAGGATTCAACACATCCTCATGAATGTGGGATAAAGGTAAAACATGATTAGGAATGGATAAGGTTGCTTTATTAAAGGTAACCTTACTTTAGAAGGGTTTAATTTATGCTTAGCAAGTCATGGGAGTTGGGGGGTGCCTTAATTAATCAAATGTGATTAACTAATAGGTAGATGTGAGCTTATAGAAGCCAATTAGAGGAATATTAGTATGATTTAGGCTATTAGAAGGGGATTAAATCAATTAAACATTGATTTACTAGTTAGGAAGACTAATTAATTAATAATAATTAATTAATCTAGATATAAGAGGTGATTAATTAATGGAAGGTCGTTAATTAGGTTGTTAGCTGGATAGGTGACTTAATCAATTAGCATATTGTAATCAATTAACGACAAGAGAGGAAATATCCTCTCGAAAATACCTCTGCAAAACAACCCTGAAAACAACTCCAAATGACAAGCTAGGGTGGATCTTTCACCACCGAAGAATGCCCTACTAGCTAGGGATGGATCTCTCACCACCGAAGCTAGGGTCCCTATGGAATCTTACTCCACAAGCTAGAAATTTGCAAACAACAGTTGCACATAGAGAAAATATAAGTGTATGCAAGAATGACCTCTATCACTCCCCCAAACCTCCTTTTATAACATCTCATTACCTTTTTCCAAGTTGGGAGCTCCATGTGGGACTAAAAGTAACTTAAGTGACCTCAATGAAGAAATAGAATAATAATGTACCATAAGTGGCCCGAACGAAGAAATAAAATAATAAAGTGTTATGAGCCCCCCTAATGACAAAACATAACATGTTGTCCCTCCAAATCACTTTATGCTCATGTCAACAAAAATTATAACAAAGTAAGTAGATATTCACACCCAATAACTCCCAACATCCCTAGCCCCTTGGGTATGACCAAGGCTAGGACTCGAATTGACCCTTAGGCCCTTGGCAAAGGAAAGGGGACATTACACATTATCATGCTTGATTAGGTGGATGATATCTACTAATTATCTTAGTATGTGGTTTGACGACATATATATGAGCATATAATCAAAAAGGTCATGAGATCTTATTTACATAATTTTTTATTATGATGTACTTACATGCAAATGAATTAAGATGTGAAACCACTTCGAATTTAGTGGGATTGATAAGTATAACATGCCCCAAATTCCATAGGTGAAATCATGGAACCCGTAGGCCTTTCTTAAAATAATACCATAATTTTCACTTCGACTCAATTTTATCATAGTGCAATTCTTTATTTATAAACATTAAAATGTTCATGATTCTTTTCCTTGCGCCTCCTTTCTATTTCATCCTTTACGTCCTCCACAAAAGCATCCATAGATCCTCGCGCAATGTTATCTTCTATCTGAGGCCCAAAAAATCCTTGTGCAATACTCCATGACATCTAACTTTTATGCGGCCTTATGTTTTGTCATAAGACCCGTCAAAATCATTGTGCAATGTTATGTGGCCTTCCAATTTGCCTTGGCATTATCCACTTGAGCCACCCAAGCAAATTACAATCCCCATGCTCAACCAAGCCTCGTATTTCTTTTTTACAGACATATTATGAGTTCCACGATGTTGTAATGTTATGTGGTGTTAAAACTTTCCAAGCGGATCGCATGACATGATTCCTTTGTATCATGAATCACCATACACTACTCATGACCCGAATAGTTCCACAACTCGCCCTCTAGGAATATTTTCTACCTCGTGGCCTCTTGCGGCCTTATAATTTTGTGGTGCACATATACTTTATATGATTCATCATCCACTTCGCATACCTAACACCTAATTGCATCATCCACTTCGCATACCTAACACCTAATTCCTACTTTCTTAAAGCGTCCATGTTCTATGCGGTATTGTCCATGTATTCACAACATTGAGAACATTACGTAGGATATAAAGTGAAATACATGCATAAAAGTTATAGGGTCGGCCCAATTTTTAAAGATGTTGCTTTGCACAGATGTGCAAAAAGGACTTTGCTGACAACAAAAATCAAGTTCCATGGCATAAAGAAAAATAAATTGATGTAACTAACTTCTTGAATCAAAGGAGTTGTTATTTTTTTACATCCTTGTTAGGAAATCTAAGATCTTTCCCACTCATCAACTTTGAAAGCTAAACATGTCTCATGGGACGTGTCATGTCAAATGGAATGTGGTGAATTTAATGAATGTTTGACTTTTGAGTCAAGCCTATCATGCACGCCACAAAACAATAAATGTCACCAACCATATCAAATCCATCCAAATAAATGTCTTAGGAGGAAAAGGAAGTGCATCAAGCTTTCCTTTGCTTATGTACATGCTTTCATTGATATTGTTTTCTTTAGAGACAAGATCCTCCTCTATATAGAGAAAGCCCTCATTGGACATTTCCATCCACGTTTTATAAAAAGCTCGAGATCTTAAAAAATGGGAACAAATGATCTTGGAACCCTATTTTTGATACATCCCTACTATATAGAGAGTATCCAAAGGGTTTATAATTTTCATCTTCAAATTAGCCGAGGAGTGACAAAAATTCGTAAGAGGACCTTGGTTTTGTGGTAATGTCGCCATTATTAGTACTAGATGGAAAATTGGCTTCAATCCTACATGGGAGCACAACAATATTTTTGCCCTCTTAGTCAAATTGCCAAACCCACTACTTAAACTTTGGAAGCCCAAAATTTTCAAAATCATCAATGATTCATTAGGAAAATTCTAAAAACTAATCCAGGGGACAACGATCCAAACGAACACAACAGCTTGTCATTTGAGTGGAAATGGACATTTCAAAAGGTCTATTTGAATCCATTGACATAATAGCGGTGAACTCCATTACATGAAAATTATTGACTATAAAAATATTCCTTCCGGATGTTTTCAATGTCGAAATATGATCATCTCAAAACCTCTTTCTCACTCTACAAGTAGAATACACTAACACATTCACAAAAAAAGAGGACCTTAGGAGTGCCAACAAACATGGTTAAGATGGATCCAAGGGGGTGATATTATACATAGAACTTCATAATAACAAAAATGTAGAACATGAACATAATAAAAGGGTTCGAGGATGCATAAGGAAATAAATCACATGTGGAAAAATTCATCCTTCACAAATTCCCCGCAAGGGACCAATATGGATATCCTGAATGTATATGTGCCATCATACAACAAGAAGTGTTTCCAGTATGATCTTAAAAACTCAGGAATTTTATATATGCCACATCTCACTCTTGGGGGATTTAAAACAAGGCATATCTTGAAGGATGGATCAATTCTTGACCAAATAAGCACTCATTATTCAGAAAAGTGTATACCGTGCCACTACATTGAAGTAATTTACATATGATCACCACCTCATTCAACTGGAACTAGCTTTGGGATCAAAGCAGCCACCCGCACCTTTCAAATTCAATCCTCATTAGCTGTAATAAGCAGATTTCAAGGATTTAATTGAGGGAACATGGATAAACTACTCTATCGACCGGGATGAACACGTGATTGTCAACTTCCAGAAGAAGATCATAAGGACAAAAGCTACTATCAAGCACTGGGCAAAAACAAAAATTTAAGAAAGTGACAATGATATATAGATAGTTGAAGAATAATTCTCGGTATGTCTCAACTCATACCACGAAGATCACTTCAAAGTAGATTATTTAGGCGAGCTTGTCAAATTGGAGAAAGAAAAGGCCGGGTTGTTAGCTTAGCATGAACTAAAATGAAAAATGAAGAGCAGAGTCACTTGGATTACAGAAGGGAATGAAAATACAACTTTTTTCCATCGACATGCGATTACACGGAGGCTAAAAAACACCATATGGAATATCAAAGACATTAATGGGATGAAATGCATGGAGTTCACTATTGTCTCCAAGGTTATCGTATCTCACTATAAAAATATATACATGGATCCGCCACAGGAAAACATTAGGGATATCTTGACGGTGACCTCTTTTTTTGATGGGCGGGTTAGAGAAAAACAAAATAAAGAACTCTTTTGACCGATTTCTGTGGGGAGTTGCGAAAAACCCTTCACGCATTTCAGCTATGAAAGGCACCTGATCTGGATGGGTGGATGGTGGATTTCTATATTGGTTTCTGGGATTTCATCGCAATTGATCTTTTACTGGTTGTGGAGGAATCACACATCTTAGGTAAAATACATGTTCATTTCTCCTCCATCTTCATTGGAAATACACCAAAATATGATGACCTTTCCAGATTTTAGCACTATTCCCCATCTCTCTTTGTAATTACATATACAAGATCATATCAAAGATTATAACTGTTATGATCAAACCCATTTTATATGAACATATATTCCTCTGGGAAAATCACCTTTTGGATAGCCGACACATCCAAGATGTTATTGGCACTGCCCAGGAGGCTCTAGAAACCATCAAAACAAAAGTTAGACTAACCTTCTCAAAATTGATCTCTCCAAAGCTTTAAACCATGTCAATTGGCTCTACCTACAACTTTTCTCGCGCAAGTGGGTTTTTCACAACCCTTCATTAATTAGGTTGAGGACTGCTTTCAACCACTCTCTTGTGTTGTTATTGTCAATGGTTCTTCCTCCACCTTCTTCTCTCCTTCCCATAGATTGAGACAAGATTGTTGATTTAATAAAATTTAAATCTAAGATAAGAACATTGCCGATTAAATAGATATAACAATATTCAAATAAGATCATGTATAAGAAATGTAAGAAAGGGTGATAGATATCGTTTGGAGAATGACTTAGCTTGTACCGCTTTGCATGTCCGTATTGATTTTGAACCAATGAACATGTTGAAAGACAAATTTTGGACCTGTGTTAGCTTTGTGTTTGATCCTAGAAAGTGACTATCTCGGGGACAAAAGCGCCTGAAAGGGGACAGGGCTGCATGCGCATGTCCTAGTGTTTGTTCTAGTGCACTTTGTAACTATGAAATAACTTGGAATCTAGTTCTTTCTATGTTGCTTAGTATCACTCTTTATTCATTGTGTGTCGCATCATATTTGTTGTGTCACAACTGTAACTTGCAAAATAAACTATAGATACTTGCACAGTACTCAAGCACACATTTGATGAATAAAATAATACATATGTTTGAGTCAAATTAACCTCGGTGGTCACTCCAATGTGATTGTCACCGAGTGTTACACTACATTTCAGACTCTATGTAGTTCTTGTGTGTGTGATTGAAATAGTGTCCCTTGAGCTAAGATGCCCTAGTGTCAGTCACATAAAGAGATAACAGGCTACAACTACTTTGTCCCAAATGTAAATGTGTGGTATGGAATTCAAAATAAATCCTCATATGTAGTGAAGTATACAATCTAAAATGTAGTAGATAGAAAATATTAGCTCCTTTTAGATGTATGTGTCTCTTGAATGCTTGCCCCCTTAATGAGGTTAAATAAGACATGTATATATATGATTCCCTTGCTTAAGTTTCGTCATTAACAAGTGAAAGGACAATCAAGAGTGATAAAAGAAAGCAAGAAAGAAGTAACATTCGAAAGATAAGAAAAAGTGGTAAAGAAGACATAGACAACCCGGAGGGGATAGTAGCGCCCGAGCACTCTTGTCCCAAATGGAAGGTCATGTGCGGGTGCTCAAAAGGTTAGATAATGAAATCAAAGTTGAGTAAGATGTCGGCTAGTGTGCAAAATTGTAAGTTGTCAATTAGAAACAACAAATAATAAAGATGAAAAGGATAAAAGCAATGTCAAAGCAAAGTAAAGAGGTGTTAATGAGTAATTCTCTTGCTTAGGAATCATGCATATAAATGAAGTATTTATAGGTTAGATGTACATAATAAGTGTGTGATTTAATGACTACATTTTCCCTCACTTTATGTTGGTCGATAAGGATTTAGTAGCACAAATTAGAACTAAAAAGTGTACCTTCAAGAGTTAAATGGAGATTGTGCCTAATGTAGCGTGCCAAATGAGTGTTGTAGCATGCCAAATGGAATAATGTAAGACGTATATCATGAAATTCTAAGGAGAGGGAACGATAAGGATCCTAGGGGTGAACTTTACATGCGTGGGTTGATAATGATGCGTGCATGTAGTTCCTTGAATGTCATCTTTGTCGGAGCATACTCGACACTTGCTTCATAGTTGTTTGTGTGCTTTTCCTTCATTGGGATAGGATAGGACATGCAAAAGAAAAAAAGTGTAGTCAATGCTCTAGGTAAATCTAATTGACCTTTAACTTGGAAAAAATGGAAAAATGGAAATGTGTATTGACAAGCTAAACCAAGGGGTTGGAGTACAATTGGAGTGTTGAAAGATAAAGGAATAGAAATTTATTTCAGTTTGTAGACCCAATGCTTACGAGATGATTGGAAGAATATGAAGTATTTGGGTGTCATGTCTATAAACTATGGATTTGAGTGTCGACACTAAACTTCATATTTAGGCATCATGTCGCCACTAAGGGAAAGTATATTAGGAGAGGGTTTATTTTTCCCTTAACCCATTAACGTTTCCCTATGGATAAGTGCCACTACAGATGATCACAAACCCAATTTGTAACTTTCTTCCAATGACATGAAGGCACTACCCATATCAATGTCCTACATATGCCATAACTTTCATTCCTTTATTTTGTTCCTTCTTTGGTTCCTTGAATAGTAGTTAGTTCTGTTGTAGTGATCGATCGCAATCTAAAACTAGCTATGTAACTACCGAAACTGGAGAAAGTCGTGATTGTGTAATCTGCTAAAAATTACTATATAACTATGTTTCCCCTAGGACATGAGTGCCCATGTGGCACACTAGCACCCATGCATTCGTCTATGTTCTAGGTGCTTATGTCCATGCTAATTGTTTTGTCTAAGTTTGTTTCTAGCCTTGTTTTTGAACTGATTTCCATTATGTTTATGGTGTCTATGTTTCTATAACTGTGTTCTGTGACTATTAGGAGGGTGAAAATGTTCACTCAATGTTTTCCCGACTCGTTTAGGGTGCGTGAGATGAAAAAATGTGAATGAATCCCAAATGAGGAAGACTAAAACTGATGTGCACATCTGATATAGGAATCATAGAAGGGAAGGGGGTTACCTATGGTAGTTACCATGACACAAGCAAAATAAGGGGAAATGCTAGCATACAAGTGTTAGTGATAAATAAGAAATGCACGTGGAAATAACAACTAGTAAAGGCATATAGGAAACTAACAATTAAGGACACAACGAGTAGCGGGTTGCATACATGGGACACCACTTAGGATGTCACAAGACAATCAAATCCATCAAATCTTGTGCAAACAAGGAAATCAAACAAACATAGGGCATAGCTCACAAATAATGACAAACGAGGTACAAGCAAATCCGATAATAATGATTGGAAGGAGTCCTACAAGGAAAATTCTACACATGAAGCACCCGTTAGCATGTTAGGGAAGATAAATAGTACACAACAATGTGATATCTGAATATAGGAAAGAAAATGTGAAATATAAAAATGATAGAACCTAATAGTAGCGTGGAAATGTAAAGGCCCTCATGGGCTTCAATAAGACTGTAATGGATAGGTTCAAGCATCATACATCATGTAACAACTTGTAAGTGACCTTCATTCACTTCAATATACCATGTGAACACACATGTGTGTACAAAAATGATAAATCATACTATGAACTCATGTAGTAACATGATAAGCAAAGGTAGAACATATAATAGTACAAGTGAGGAAGAATGCATCCAATCAAGATGTAGGCTATTGTTTTTGGATTTTTGATTGCAAATATGTGAAATAAAACCATCTAAGAGGGAGGAATAAGGATGCCCCTAGTGTGGTGTGTGCAAAGTGAGGTCCATATGAAGAAACCCTCAATATTCAAGTATGAACCATAAACAAGAGTGCATCATCGGGTGGTGTGGGGAATTAGGATGCCCCCAAGTGTGAATGCTAAAAGGATCTATGTGAGATAATAAAAATACCATCTAAACCTAGAATAAAGCCAAAGGAGTCTAGTTGAGATGCATGATATGCAAAGCATTTGGGTTTTCCATTGAAAAATCCCGAGATACGAAGATCATACATGCCCATAGCATATTCTTCATAGGTGAATGGTGTACTCAAGGCACTTGAGTGCATTCCATCATGTCACATTAGGAGAGTAATTAGATAATGAATCATTGCGAATAGTAATAGATTTGGAAGTAACTGGAAAAGTGAGAAGAGTATTATGTCGATCAATAGTACCACCAAGGTAACAGAGCCAAAAATTTCCAAGAGTAAGGGAATAAAGACAAGGGTCAAGTGTAACCCAAGCTTTTGTCGAAGACACGTGGACCCAAAGCTATAAAGAGGAAGATATATAGCTTTGATATTGAAAGTGAGGTATAAGCAAAGGGATGATATCAATAGGAGTAAAGCCCAATTGGGTGAGGCCATCATATGTGCAAACATTTTCAGCGCAAGTAGGATCATAAGGGACATGTTGCCAATACTTGTGATCAATGTATAATGTGCAAGTAAAGTAATCAAAATGAGGAAATGACATAGGAGATGAGATAACAATAATATTTTGGCTAGGAGTACTAGATGGGGAAGGAACCACAGGGAGGAAATAGGTTCTAGAGAATACATGTTATATTAGAATAAGGGATCATGGCAGTAGTGGTGGGTTGGGCGGGAGAGATTTGACTTAATAGTCACTAGGACTAGTAGCCATATAGCGAGTATGAAAGAGAGACTCGTAAAAATCAATAGGAGTGAAATCTAAAGCATCTAAGGTATAATCAATGAGCTCGATAGTATCAAAAACATCATCAACATAATCATCAATTTCTACATGGAAGTATTGTTCATACTTTTTGAGGAGCTTGGCACTATATAGGGAAGGGGAATGTGAGGATGTGGCGAGAAGATATAAGATAGGTATAGGAGACCGAATAGAAGGAGTGATAAGAGGTGTAGGAATGGGAGTAAAATGACCAGACTTCCCAACATCACATATATTAAGATGATGTGAGGGAATATATTTAGTTGGGGGAATGAATTATAGGTGGCGAGTCTATACGACAATACTTGAATGGTTCAAGATTAGCAGCAATAGTATGCTCATACCCATCAGAGATAAATTTAACACAACAACGGCCAATAGAAGGAATGACTTACATAGCATGGATCCAAGGTTGACCAAGTATCAAATTGTATTGTAATTTGACATCCATGACATAAAAGAGGGTGCGAAGAGTGCAAAGTCCTACTTGCAACTCTAAGGTGATAATAACAATGCATACATGATTAGTAGTATTGTAGCCACGAATGACAATAATAGAATTTTTAATTATTCTACAAGGAATGTGGAGTTGGGCGAGTAGTGATAAAGGATAAATATTCAGTGTGGAGACATTATCAATAAGTACATGCTTAATGTGGAAATCTTGAATGTGATCCATGATAAGAAGAGGAGGAGAATCAATGGAAGAATCAAGAGTAATGTCCTCATCCAAAAATGTGATAGAATTGGTAATATGCTTGAAAGAATCCATGAGATGGGAAAAATCTATTGGAGTGCAATCACTTTATACTTAAATAGAGTGAAGGGCATATTCTAAGGTATGATGACAATCAAGATCTTGACATAATAGGTCAAAGAGAGATATTTTAGTTGGGGTGATCTTTAATTGTTCAATGATATCATAGGTTTTATATGGAGCGAGAGGTTGAGGAAGTGGTGTACTAAGAGGAGGAGGAACAGAGGTATGTTTTGGAAGCACAATGAACCGATAGGGGGTGAATCAATTCTTTAAACCCTTAAAACAATTTCATATTAACATACATGCACCATTAACATTTATCCATCCATTAATGTGAGATTAACATCATGAAACAATCAACCACATAAGCAAAACCAAGAGAGAGTACACATGAACACAAGATATAAGTGGGAAAACCTCAAGGGGAAGAAAACCCATTGAAAATCTACTTATATTACACAAATCAAAGAAATTTAGTGAAGCACCAACTTCACAAGGAGCACCAAACCCTAGTTTAGTAGAGCACCAACCCTACAAGGAGCACCAACCCCTAATTTAGTGAAGCACCCACTCCACAAGGAGGCTACAACCCCCGAGATGATTAAGCACAAACTCAACCATCTAAAGATGAAAATATCTAATTTTTTTGCTACCACAACTGATAAAGATCACTAATTCAGCTCACACATTTCTTTAAATCTACATTCCTTCTACTTGTTATATTCTTCTTCTTCTTTGACTAAATTACCTTCATACCTTTACACACATACTCTCTAACCTTCCTTAGATATTTTATAACATCCTTAGCTCTAAAATCCTACCTTAGAATCCCCTTCACACTTTCAAACATGTCACATTTTCCCCTCTAAGAGCACTACTTAGAATTTGAACTCAAACCCTTGTTTTATAGCCTTCTCAACGCAAAATTATAAATTAATTCAGTATCCCAAATTTAGTTCAACCAATAAAACTCAAAAATATATCAACACATTCATTAAAACACTTGGAATGGATCCATGTAGGTCGAACATGCTCAAATATACTAAACAAGCTCAAAAACAGCTCAAAACCCCATCACCTAGATGACTAAAACCACAAACACCATAATTATGATTAGTAAAGATCAATAATTTCTCACACATGTAAAATATGACATAAAAAAATCATCCATGGTCATTAATTAGCTTTCACCAATCAAATTCTTCATAACTCACTCAAGAAGGCTCATATCCTTCACCAAACAGTTGTTTCCAAGAACTAGTCTTCACGTTTGGGCCACAATATCACCCAATCACAAAAAAATGACGTGTAACCACTAATTGGAATCCTTTATACCTTTATATCACATCTATTCTTATTAGAGCTCATGAAACATCCATACATGCAAACCATGGCAACTTTCCTCTACACCAAATTGAGTTGCCCATAAAATAGTTTTAGGAACTCAAATGGTTTGCAACCTTTCTACCACTTTCAAGACCTCTAAAGGCATTCGCTAGGAACAAAATTATTTCTTATTTACTTTCCAATAGATAGAAAGCATCAAATAATCCATATCATGCCTCTTCTACCTCCACCTTCTAACAAAAACAAATTTTATCACGAGAAATAAAAACCTTCTTCTTCACAAACTAAGTTGGTTGACTTATTAAATCACATCATCATTAAATAAACCATACACCATTGGAAATATCTCAGAATCCTTTTTCATAATGTCTTACATTTTCTTCCAAATCTAAGTGGAAGGCCTTCAACCAAGTCCATCTCTAGAAACTGCTCCTTTAGCCTTTTAGGACTCAAAATCTAAGCTTGAGCTCAACTTGTTCCATCACCTCAAAAACACTTCTAAGCTTAACCAAAGCATGGAACGCAATTATAAAAAAATTCTCAGCACTCATAAACCTTTAAACATTATGAATAACCTATAATAATCATCTTACCTTATGAAGCTACTAGAAACCCTACTAGACTAAGTATCCTTAAGATTTAACTCTCGAATAATAGTCATAAATTATTCATACCATGTTAAAAACACAAGTTTGATATATCATTAGAAATCTATCTGAACTAGGATCACAACACAACTTGAATCAAGTCCTAACTCTACTTGTAGCTCTGTGATCCCATTTTTACCACAAAGTACTCTAAACTACCCCGAAAACTAGTCCTCATAAATAGGGGACACATTTACATTTAGAACATCAACCATAATTTGAAAATATCATGGACATCTATAAAAAATCATGGGATAAAAAAAATATCAATTTATTTCACACCTTTTTTGGATAAATTTGCCTTAAATTGAACTTCTTCATGAGCGAGGTTTTTCAGAATATGGATTTGCACGCATATAAATGACATGCACAATATGGGAATGAAGTCCCTCATAAATGAAGGCGAGACTACCTTTATTGAAAACCAAAGCTGTATTTACATTTGTACATTCAAAATTGTATGTGGGGGTGTTTTGAAACATCAATAGAAAGAAAAGTGAATTAGGGAGATGGAATGGAATGAAGGAAAGGATTGGAAATGAATGAATGAAAGGAACATGCAAGAGTTAGGTAGAAGAAAAGCCTAATATTGCATGAAGAATAACGATGAATAACTAACACAAATAAAATGGAGTTTGAGTTAGCTAAAAATAATGAGTAAAAGGGAACACACATGGGCAAGTAAATATTAGAGATTGATCACTGTGAACAAGAACAACATATTAATAACATTGATGATAAGATCAAAGACAATATTTACATGCAAGATTTAAACATCTAACATCTAATGAAGATAAGAACATCAAATGCTACAAGAGATAATGAATGGGACACAAAGTTCATATTTCATTAACTCCATAATGTCTTCACAAAAGAAAAAAAAGTCTCTTTCACCGAACAAAGCTTGCACAAAAATTATTTTCTTCTCCTATCTCAAAGTCACCCTTATAAATGAACCTCTAACTTCCTTTTATAACCCAAAAGTTGGTTACAAAGTAGTTTGGGTTTATCAAAACATTAAATAGGGCATCTTAAGTGACTTTCACTTTTTCAACTAACTTGAATAAGTCAGCACCATCTTATGCCAATTTGAAAGTAACTTTAGGAAAATTTCATAAATAAAAGAAATGGGTACATGTGGACCCCACTTGGATGACTTGGACACACACATCGACATCCTAGTCAACAACGTGCCACCTAGATCAAGACATTGTTTCCTTCAGATTGTGCACTTCATTCTCAAGTGTTGATTCTCCAAGGGGAATTCTTGTTAATTCTAAATCACTTATCAATAGGTCATTTTCATCCTTGTCAATCTTGGGCTTAGAAATCTCCACGAATTGTTGTCCTTGAGAATCCGATACTAACAAGTCATATCCATGTACCCAAGAAAAAGAAGAACTAGAAATGGAGGGAACAATGGGCCCAAGTGTAGGTGTGCTCATTGCACTCAAAGTTTGTCAACAACCACTTATAACACGAGATGTCTTAGTTTGGGAGGTGGGCACTTCCTTGTGAAACTTCCTTGGCGAGATAATTCCAAAAAAATCATTGATTCTAAAATTTGATCTTTAGATCCATAGTGGAGTTAATGGCGCGGTCTCCTGCTTTGTGAACACTAAGCCGAATCCTAGTGGAGATAATCCTGCTTTGCGATGGAGGTGGTTCTCAGAAGGTTGGAGCACCATGGGACATTGGTGTAACTAGTTATGGCTTCGTTGGGGATGGCCACCGAAAACTAGGGATCCGGGCCCATATTCGCTCTGGTTCCTCGGTGGCTGCCTTGGCTCTCACGGCGTACAGAAAAACAAGGGAGGAATGCACGAGCAGGTTGGAGGTGGCCAACAACAATCATTGCCCTCTTCCAATGATCTATTTCCTGAGATCTTTGTGGCTAAAGGACTTACATGCGGGAGCCTCTCTAACGGTGGCCAGGGAAAAATTTCTCTTGGATCGGTCTTGCCTTTGCTGCAAACTAGGATAAAAGTGGTGGTTACACTGACTATCTTGAACCGAGAGTTCGTTGCGGGTAAGAAGCGATGATGGGGATGGTAAGAGTCCCTTTACCACAACTTTACCTTCTTTCAAAGATGCATTAAATAGAAAAGGTTCCCCCATGAAACACTGTAGACATTACCCCATGCATTACATTTGGGGAAGAGGTCATCTCCTTTGAAAACTACTACAAGGAACACACGTTAATCTACAGATTTGGGGGACTATGGCCCAACCTTCCTACTCTTCATGATTGGATCTCCAAGCACTGGACTCTCGATTATGGAAGGAAGGTTAGATTTGTATCCTTGTGCTAAAGGTATTTTCATTGTGGCTTTTTCTTCAATAGCGAGATAGAAACACCATTACTTCCAAGCTTTGGATTTGCCAATCTAAGTACTTGATCATTAAACCGTGATTCCCATCCTTTAACCCGCTAACTAAATCATTTTCTTGCAAACCCGTATGAATCAAAGCTACCCCATTTATCCTTGAAATTATGGAGTCGTAATTGTTTGATATCTATTGGCAACAGCTTGGAAACCATAATTTATATAGATTCTCAAACTACTGATTACACCCACACTACTTATGTCAGGATCTTGGTGGAACTTGACACCTCTAAAAACCTTCCTGCAACCATTGATCTTAGAGTGCAAAGCAGAACTTGGTCACAACCTTTAAATTACAAAGGCCTACCATTTAGGTGTAGGAGATGTTTACATTTAGGTCACATCTCCATTGATATGTGGATGGAAAAGTGCCACATGAGAGACCAACTGGTGGAAAGATGCCCTCCCAGAACACCTAGTTTTTGAAGCCAAAGAGGATCTTGATTCAAAGTAGATTCGAAAAGCTGAATCGAACTCTATTCAAACCCCGCTATCTGAAACTCCTTTTATTGGCAACAAAGAAAATGCAAATATTTTATCTGAAGCTAATAATAAGGTTGTCCCAGTGGAGCCAATGCGACTAAGGAAAACGATTTATCTGAGGCTAACATCATTGTTGTCCCAGCTGGAGTAAATATAGATAAGGAAAATACTCCTCCTTTTATTCCAATCAAGGAGGATTCAACAGGTTGGATAACGGTTTGGAAATAGTAAACATATATTTATAAGAATAACACTACTCCACCTGGTTTATTTTGTTCTCTTCATTGTTCGGTTGTTTCCTTCTGCCTCATATTTCTTTGTCGAACAACAACCTGTTTCTCTGCTTTGGCATTGTTGTGCCACTACACTTGGTTGATGTACATTAGTTGTTTTTGTGTTGATAGGTTGTTGTTTTTTTGTTCTATTATGAGCATATTGTTTTCTATTGTTGGGATTTATTTCTTTATCCTAATTTTGATCATTTTAGGTTTATTATAATTGTTAAATATGGCTTTTGAGCCTTCTTGTAAAAGGGTATAGTCCCTTTCAAAAAACTATTTACCCTTAATAAAAAAATAATCCTTCAATTGATCTTCTTTTCCTTCTTTTTCCCTCTCTTTGCTTTCTTGAGTTACTTTTCTCTTGTTTTTATTGTTCTTTCTCCTCATTGTCATCATCACAGAGATCTATAACTAGTTCAACCTCAGGTATTGCTTCCAATTGCTTTGGAGAAGATAACTTTTCACTCTCCTAAATGACTTCCTCCATCTTTTCATCCTTCTTAGCCTTTCCTTTCTTCATGTATACTAGAGTTGAAGGTTCAGGTGGAGAGGGAACATATTGTTCATGTACTTCAGGAGTCACCACAAGCATTTCCTTTTGAGGAGTGGAGGATTCTTGGGAGGAAGACCTAGATTTACCTACTCTAAACATCTTCATTTTCTGTCAAACCAAATTTTGGTCCTCACCAAGACAGGGTTTATGAGTTCCTTTAAATCATCCCTTTCCTTAACAAACCAATCAATGGTTTCAATGGAGTGTGTCTAATAGACCTTTCATATTCAAGGGATTGTAATTCTTCATCATCATCTTAAAGCCCTTCTAGTACCTTATACACATCAAAATCTTTAATTTGTTGTAGGGACAATCTGCCATAATACCTTCTTTTAGCTTCATAATCATCAGAACAATCAGCCCAGTAGTCTTCACTATCAGCAAGATGATGGAAACCCATTATAAAATTATTGGCAATAAAGCCCTTGATATCAAAGCAAGTCCTTGGTTTAAAATAATGAAGAGTAAGGGGAGAAATTGTTTTGTCAATATTTTGGGCATCTAAAGCAGTCCTACAAGTATAGTTACCCAATGTGATCTGGAAATGGATGCCTGCAATCTTCTTATCCTACGTGAGTTAGGTGGAGCTTATCTAGCTGTCTACAAATTTCAGCCGGGGCCATTTTATCAACTGCAATACATAGGGATCTTCAAAGGTTTTCCTCAAATCCAACCAATCGTAGGTAAGATAATTTCTTGAATTGAGTCTAATTACTACCATAGACACCAATAAATTGCTTAGCTTCCTCTAAAAAATATTTGAGCGATGTTGCCCTCCAATAGCTTTGACAATATACATGGTGAAGGCATCATTCACCCTTTTGAAATGATGATTACTAATCTTCAAATTCAATTGTGGACAATACTCATAAATAGGGGCACGTTCCTTATCTTGATAGGAGAGAAACCCAACCATTCCCTGTAAGCAACAATAATATACATCAAATAGGAGGTCATATAAGAAGTATTAGTACTTTGGACGTTGGCGAGTTATTCGATCAAAGCTATCAAAAATTATCTCTCCCTAGTTCAGGCTTTGTTTGCCTTCACATATGATGTTGATATAAGGACACATCCAATAGTGGAACTCGTTGGTTGAGGGAATCCCCATTATTCTAGCAAGGAGGGTGATGACATTTGATATTTATTCTTTGAATTCAATCCTATACATAGTCTTTGGCAGTCTTGAAGCTCCCTTATTTGGGTTTTTAAACCATGACTTGGCCACCCTGCTCTTATATTGTTCACTATCTTGATCAAACAGAAGTTGGGCTGAGCCTTGGTGAGAGTGTCGGAGTATTCAATCATGGGAATCTTCATGAAGTAATAATACAATTGGCATCTAGTCGAGCAACTACCTTCCCGTGAGGATCAATGATCTCTTTTGTTTCCGAGTTGAAACAGGAGCCACAAGCTAACACAATATCAACACATTGGATGGAAACTAGAAAACCTCTTACGTGGGCAATTCCGCTCTCCTTAATTAATTGAGCAATGGGAGTAGGGTTTTGGCAATCGAGCCATGCCCAAAAATCATCCAAGTCGAGGTGTTGAGCATCGATGTCCATTATCTTTGGTATGGTTGTCTCTAGGGAAGATAGATGAGCGTGCCCTTTGTAATGAATCTTCATTGTATGGTAAGAGCGGGAAGATTGTCCAGTGAAATTATTGATCTTCCGAACTCTATTATTGATGATCCAGCGACCTTTTTTGCACCTACAAATTTTTGAAAAATACTAGAGCAAGAACCTGGTCATGGCTACAAACAAGAGAGAGAGAAAAATGGAACGGATAGCAGCAAATACAAGGAGTATGGTAAAAACAGTCAATTACTGGCTATTTATACATATTCCATTTTGAGTAGGTCAATGAGGTGAAATGAATGTGGCAATTAATTTTTGTCCCGACTCGAGGTAGTGGAATGCGGATATGGTGGAAAAATTGTGCACGAATGGCCCGAGGGACATCGGGACACTTGGGATGTGAAAAGCCAAAACCCCGCATGATGATAAACAAAAAAATATGGCATCTAACCACTAATTTGAATCCTTTATACCTTTATATCATATCCATTCTTGTTAGAGATCATGAAACATCCGGACATGCAAACCATGCCAACTTTCTTCTTCACCAAATTGAGCTTCCCATAAAGTAATTTTAGGAACTCAACTGGTTTGCAACCTTTCGCCACTTTCAAGACCTCTAAAGGCCTTCACTAGGAACAAAATTATTTCTTATTTACCCTCCAACTGATAGGAAGCATCAATTAATCCATATCATGCCTCTTCTACCTCCATCTTCTAACAAAAACAATTTTGTCGTGAGAAATAAAAAACCTTCTTCTTCACAAACTAAGTTGGTTGACCTATTAAATCACAACATCATGAAATAAACCATACACCATTGGAAATATGCGAGAATCCTCTTTTATAATTTCTTACATTTCCTTCCAACTCCAAGTGGAAGGCCTTCAACTAGGTCATCTCTGAAACTACTCCTTTAGCCTTCTAGGACTCAAAACTAAGTTTGAGCTCAACTTGTTCCATCACCTCCAAAAACACTTCTAAGCCGAACGAAAGTAGGGAACACAATTATAAAAAAATTCTAAGCACTCGAAACCTTTAAACAATATGAATAACCTAGAATAATCATCTTACCTTATGAAGCTACTAGAGACCCTACTAAACTAAGTGTCCTTAAGATTTGACCCTCGAATAATAGGTCATAACTTATTCATACCATGTTAAAAAAACAAGTTTGATATGACATCGAAAATCTATCGAACTAGGATCACAACATAACTTGAATCAAGTCCTAAGTCCACTTGTAGCTCATACGATTTGATTTTTACCACAAGCTACTCTAAACTATCCCAAAAACTAGTCCTCATAAATAGGGCACACTTTTCCATTTAGAAACCTCAACCATAATCTGAAAATATCATGAACAACTATAAAAACTCTTGGGATAAAACAAATGTCAATTTATTTCACACCTTTTTAGATAACTTTGCCTTAAATTGAACTTCTTTATAAATAAGTTTTTTCAGGTGGGGCCACATTAGCATATGGATTTGCATGCATGCACGAAATGACATGTAATATAAGAATGAAGTCCCTCATTAATGAAGGTGAGGCTGCCTTTATTGAAAACCAAAATTGTATTTACATCTGTATATTCAAAATTGTATGTGGCGGGTGTTTTGGAACATCAATGGAAAGAAAATTGAATGAGGGAGATAGAATTGAATAAAGGAAAGGAATGAATGGAAGGAACATGGAAGAGTTAGGTAAAAGCAAAGCCTAATATTGCACGAAGAATAACGATGAATAACTAACATAAATAAAAACAAAGTTTGAGTTAGCTAAACAAGAATGAGTAAAAAATAACACACGTGAGCAAGTAAATATTAGAGAATGATCACTTTGTGAACAAGAACAACATATTAATAACATTAATAATAAGATCAAATATAATATTTTCATGCAAGATTTAAACATCTAACATCTAATGAACATAAAAACATCAAATACTACAAGATATAATGAATGGGACACAATGTTCATATTTCATTAACCCCAAAATGTCTTCACAAAAGAACACAAAGTCTCTTTCTTGAAACAAAGCCTTGCACAAAAAAGTATTGTCTTCTCCTCTCTCAAAGTCACCCTTATAAATGAACCTCTAACTTCCTTTTATAACCCAAAATTTGGTTACAAAGTAGTTAGGGTTTATAAGAACATTAAATAGGGCATCTTAAGTGACTTTGACTTTTTCAACTAACTTGAATAAGTCAACATCATTTTATGACAATTTGAAAGTAACTTTAAGAAAAGTTCATAAATAAAATAAATGGGTACATGTGGACCCGCTTGGATGACTTGGACACACACATCAACATCCTAGTCAACAATGCGCCACCTAAATGAAGACACCTAGGATTAGTGCCTTATCCATTAGGCCAAGAGTCCACCTATCATGGTTGTACATGAATGAACTCATTAACCATGCTCTGCAATCCTCAAGATGACAAGAGAGTTGAGCTTGAAACTTGAGCAATTCATCCAGCTCTCTGTTTGAGCAACATCCTAGTATGAGTAATTTTGTCTTTATTTGCATTTGCATTCACAATTACAAAAAATTCTCCACATGCTTCGAATACCTTTCCATGATGAATTCTTCATTTGTCACGAGACCATAGTCATTACGCCAACTTGGCTTATCGAAATCCAACTACTAATATTTTTCCATTGAGAAGTTCTTCCAAGAGTTGAGATTGTAATTTACTTCCTAGAGTTATGTCTTTCATCTTTGTCACCATCCCAAAGTGTTGTCATTCTGATCTGCTCATGATCATCCAATTCGAGAACACTCTAACTTTAAGACTAACCGATTAAGTATCCCACCCACTACTAACTGAGAGCTGGCAGGGATATGCTTGAATGATGTGGCCTTACTTGATGATCTGCACAACCGCACTTGTCATTGGTATCGGTTTGTCGATGAATAGATCTACCACAATGATCAAGTGAAGACAATTTATGTAGACAAGCTTCTCCCATTATTAATCTCTGCGATAACCATGGATTTTTACTCGAAGAGACATTTGCCAATAGTTATGACTTATACCGCATAATGAGGAAGTTAGAGGTGACCCATTGGTGCCATCGAGAAGCATTGACGCCGCGTAGACGAGACTGAGAGCTCACAAGTCAAGGTCACTTCCACTTCGGAGCCATTGGAGTTGAATCGCCATGTTGTGCAGGTGTCATAGTGCTCCACGCAAGTGATGACCAATCGGAACCAATGTCGAGAAAATTATGACTCACCTTCGGTTGATACACGATCGCGGAACCGACTTACATCGACATGTCCCAAGTTGGTATCGGTGATGTTTTCATACTCTGAATGGAGCGTCAAGGTGAGTAGAATGCTCTGGAACTCATACCGCAACATCACTTTTTTGAAGATGACATTATTGTGACAAAAGTGTGATTTCAGAGTATTACTTCCTTACTTCAAAACTGCACAAATTACCTTTGAAACTGACTTGGGAAAAATAGCAAATCTTGTTCTAAGAAACTCTTACTAGATGAAGGAGTCTATTAAGGTACCAAAAGTTTGTGTGTCGAGGGTTTTTTCCCAATAAAATTATTCAATCAAATATCGAAGGTCAAAGTTGACTCTTATGAAACTGCTAGGAAAATGCAGGTGTAAAAGCATGTGAAAATCCTATTGCTTTTAGCCTAGGAAAAATACGAACGTTATCTTGAGAATCTAAAACTTGGAAAGGGATCATATGAATATGGGAAATAACTAATCATTTTCTCCTGATGAACACCTGAGTTAAAAATATTGACCCTTAAAGTCAATCTCCTTGACGTGCTGAAAATTGTGCGCTTAACGAAATCAAACAAATTGCATTTTATTTGGCTTCGTGAAAAATATCAAACGAGGTGCTGTGCATTTGAAATTTTTTAAAGGAGTACATGAAGTTGGGAAGAATTCAATGAACCAAACTTTTTTCTTGACGATCATCCGGGCCCGAAATATGGATTCTCAAAGTAGGCCTTCTGAAAAAATGAAATTGTGCACGCGGCAAAATCGAGCAAACCGCGTGTTTTATTTGCCTCCATATAAAATATCAAACGAATTGTTGTCAATGAAAATTTGGAAAAGAGGTATATGAATGTTGGGATAATTCAACTAACTAAACCATTTTTCTTTACAATCACTCAAGCCTGAAATACAAATTCCCAAAGTAGGCCTTCCGACAAGCTGAAACTGCGCACGCGCGAAATCAAATGAACTGCGTTTTATTTGGCTTCGTGAAAAATATCAAACGAGGTGTTATGCATTTGCAAATGAGTATGGAAGCACCTTAACATGATTAAAATCACGGAAATGGTTGGTTTTTCACGAAAATCATCCAGCTTTGAGATATCGAGCTTCAAAGTTGATTACTTGATAGATACAAACCACGGAAAAAAGTATTTTTTTAATATCATCCATTGCCATGGCTCTCGTGCAGGATCAATCTTGAATTTTTTATTAATTTTAAAGTTTGCTACTTCTTCGCGTTGCCAATAGCTCGAGCTTGTGAATGCATGGCATTATTCTTTTTCTTTTGCCTGAAATTTTTATAAAAATTACTCTTTCTTAGTGTTGAATTCTCCTAGTTTTTCTTTGTTGAGTAGCATGGGTTGTTTTCTTTGTCATGGCGTTGGTTTTGATTTTCTCTTGGTACGTAGATCTTGCTCCCTCAAAACCTATGTGAAGACCACTGCAATTTTTTCTTTTTAAAAAAAAACTTGGCGTGGATACTCATTTTCTTTGCTATGACAGTTTGATTTGTCCAAATGTTGTGTGGAAACTTGGTTATTTTTGGCTTTTCTTTGCCCCTTCTCCTTCACGTGGACTCGCTGCAATTTTTCCTTCTTTTTAACCTTAGCAAATGTGGCAGCTTCCTTTCATTTCTCCTTCACGTGAAGATTTCTCTAGTTCATGCAAATACGTGGAAACTTGTATCTTTGCTATGGCATGAAACTTATATCTTTTTGTTGTTTGTTGCCTCTCCCTCACATGCAAACTTGTAAGTTTCTATCTCCTTCTTGAATGGCTTACGTAGACTCTTCTAAAAAATGCTTGAACTTTTCTTTCTTTAACCATTTCAATCCTCTATATTTGCATATAAATTTGCTAGTGCACGCGTATGACTATTTTGCCAATGTAAAACGTGTAGAAAGTGCTTCTTTCAGCTACGTGAGGCTGTAATTTTCTTTGGCACTGGGTTTCTAAGTTGTCTGTGAGAAATGTGCTATGAAATCTTGCAAACCAAATATTTCTCCAGAAATAAAATATCTTTGAAGCTTCTTCGCATGACTTTTTCCAAGAGTCTTTCACAGAGAAAGGATTATGGAATTAAAGAAACTTCCCTATAACCACTTCTTTCTTCCCGTTGAAATAACCAACTTCCCTTTCTTCGGGTAGTGGGCATTAATTGACAAGGAAAGATGGCAAAAAACTTAATCGTTCGCTCATGGCAAAGGCAAAAGCAAGTCGGGCAATTCCCATCTTATATCCCCAAGTGGGAGATTGAGAGATTCTTTGCGGTTTGCCAACCCGATTGGGTTGGCAATTAGCGTAAGAAATCCCACAAACGAGGAAAAAGAAGAATTTTCCAGAAAAGGGAAATCCAGGTGTGGAAAGCCAATTTGGCATCCTAGATTGGAAGCGGAAATTTATTTTTCCCGACAATTAAAAAAACTTGTCAATTGAGTTTAAAAAATATTAAATTAATATTTATTTAATTAAACTCGAAAAATTAATAAAATTAATTTTATTAAGTAAAAGGGTAATAAATTAATTAATTAATTAATTATGTGGTTTCATGACTTGGTGGGAGGAGTTCTCACCCCAAATGAACAAAACGAAGACTGGAATGATCACGAGAACAATACGATCGTGGCAAGGGTGATAAATCAAGCGAAAGAATACTTTTGAAAAAATTTAAAATTTTCATGCTTATTAATTTAGTGAAGTCAAAATTAGGCGATAACAAGCCAACCTACTATCACAAGCACTATCTTACCTTTCTGAAAATTTGGAGTAATCCTCTACAACCTACAATCATCACTTTTTTAAAACCAATCAAGAAAGGCTTAGTGTACTCCATTTCTCCAAGTCGCTTTTAGTTAGGGTTTAGCTAGGGTTTCAAAATAACTTATCTTCTCAAACAAAATTTATAAAAATGTGACGATTAAACCACCTCATTCTTTTTGTAAAATATTCATAACTAACCTAAAAATATATACCAAATATATCAGGCCCATGTGTAAAATACACATCTCACAATGAGCATCGAAGGTCAACTTTGTACCTCAAATCTTCACTCTGAAAACCTAGTTTTGCAAAAACTTGCATATCTTGCAATTCCTTCTTCAAAATGACCTAAAATTTGTCATGAAGCATCATAACAACATCCTATAACTATAAATACTCACCATATAGCCCAAATAGGTTTGAAACTCTTTAGCCATTAAGAATTACCTATGTTATCTTGCATGTTCTTCACTGTTTGCTTCCCAAGGACCTCATACATGCACTAAGCCTCTGATAACTAACTTGAAACTCATCACACACCTCATATACACTACCACCATGATGTTACCATACTTGGTTAGGAATAATCATCTCCAAAACCCATACCTCCATACCATTATTCATGCTTTAGGACTAAGAATAGGCCTAGAATGACTGACTCAACACATACATCCCATAAACTAACAATGTTGACTCAATGTAGACTTTTAGGCACTCTTGACACATCATACCAACTTTTTTTGATCTCATGAAAACCTTCAACTCACTTGGGATAGCTCATACAGTGAATAAGCAAAAACCATGTCAAGACAACATGACAACTCACCAAATCTTGTCACTACCAATCAACCTTCATACTTGACATCTGACTAACAACTCATGGAGAATCACATGACCTCATGAAACCCTTTACAATCAATGGACTTGACATCAATATCAACACTAACACACAATGGCCAACAATAGGAAGAGGCAAAGGAGCCTCGTTGCGGTAATGGGTGGTGACAACATTGAGAGAGAATGACAGAGGTGACGAGCATCGTTGATACTCGCAATTTAGTTATCTTATGTTTTTTAGTCTAGGGCGTTGTCCACGGCTATTTGCAATAAAGGGAATAGTTGGAATTATTCTCAATACTTATTTAATAACTAAATTAACTAAATATTATACTAAATGCAATCAAAAAATGAAATGGATTGAAAACAAAAGATTACTCAAATGCATAATTAAAAGTATCGAAAATAATGCAATGGTGATAATTCAAATTAATGCGAAATAATAGAAAGGAAGTGAACATGAATTATCCTGTCACATTGGGGAGGAATGGCTCTTGCTCCTTCCCTTTGATCTCGTTCAACGTTGCAAGTCACATAAGTAAAGTTTTCCCCTGAATCCACATTTTATTGAAAGAGATTTTCTTACAATGATTAATCGAATAAAACTAACTGAACTCTCTAATTCTAATACCTTTTGTCTTTTATTTCAAAGTAGTCCTAGTCTCTCTGAAGGAGGATTAGGTATTTCAAATTAATTTCAAGTACTTAATAAGAAGATACCTATAACAATTTTGATTATTTTAGAAGTTACAATCCTGGAATGATTAATCTATGTTGTGTTTGTATTGAATTCATCCTGTTAACTATAGATGAGGCATGTAATTGACTTTTTGAGACAGTCGATCAACGCTAGAATATATTGCATCCTAAATTGATTCCTTATAATCATGATGATTATAAATCCATGAGTGTTTGTTTGCATCACATCTTCAAGCAATTGGAGTTAAGTTGGGATTGCATAGACCTCATAATATGTATGAAGGTTGAGGTAGTATTACATGTTTTATACTTATATCATTATGTTACCTAATGTGTCATTCCTACATCAACTCATAATTCAGCCATCCGAGTCGTTGGTATATTTTGCGTGAGTTCCTTATTTCAAGTGAGTCTGAATTAGTGATCTAGACGAGTCTTATGCTTCACGACAAGTCTTGTGCTAATGCAAAGGCGAGTCCTGCGCTATAAGGCAAGTCCTATGCTAGTGCATAAGCAAGTCATGCGCTAGTCTACAATTAACTCATGTGATGACTCAAGATATACTTTTCCAAATACATTGTTAATACTCATGAAGGTTCATTCAAGCCATATTTGAAGAAGTAATAACGAGATGAAAATAACAAGAATATGCACAACATTTCCTTCCAAAACATAGTAAAGTATTAATTATAAAATGTCAATATTATACATAGTGCAAAATGATATCATGGCAACACAGGTTTCACATGGGATAAAACATGGCAAAACAGGGTTCATCACTCCCCCACACTTAAGATCTAGCAGGTCCTCCTGCTACTTATTCAATCTTTCAACGATCCTTGAACAATTTTATTCATTGGAAAAGGTTTGCCAAGTCTCATCCAATTCAGTGTTAAAAAACTAAAGAACTTTATGACTGAATTCCTTTGGAAGTTGTATATCTACCTTCTGGTTGATCATCTATGGAATTCCATCGTGGTACTAGGGATATGAGTAAGGGAGGCCTATACCTCATTCTAATCCACTTCTCCTGAATTTCTAGAATGATCTTACAGAGATCCTTGGCCCTTTTCAATGACCAATGGAGGTTAGTGGGTGAAATCACCTCCTTCTTCTTATAGTTCTCTGCAAGTAGTTCATACCTCAACTGAAAGGAAAGGAAATTAACATTAAACATTGGGAGTACTTCTGCTCCCTGAAATCCTTTACACAAGTTCTCAGAATTTCCTTATACCTATCCACCAACTGTAAACAATATACCTGGAGACTGAAATCTTGTGAAAAACCAGATGGGGTAAGAAGATCATGCCTCATTAAGAGGCCTATATTATATTTTTCTCATACATATGCTCCTCTTTACTCCTTCTATTTAGACTAGTGCCTCAAAGTAGAGATGAATGCCCTCAGTTGTACCTCTCCCACATATAAATTAATTGGAATCTCAATCTATTCAGGGAGAAGGAACTTATGAACATAAAATTCACAGAGTAGATTCTTAGCAACATCATTTCCTATTGTGTATGCACCAACAAACTACTTATCATCATCAAATTCTATATCTTGCATAGAAAAACTCTAGAAATCTACCACTTTAGGCAATGCTCCTTAAAAAATGGTGTATAGAATTTAGAAGGAACCTTGCATGAGAGGGCCTAATCATACAATTGGAAATCATTAAGCACATTGTCTCAAAGTAGTTTATTTTCTTCCTTTAAAGCCTTATTTTCATCATTAACTCCTTGAGCCTATAACACTCTTGCATCCATTTAACCATTCCTCTCAAGACAATAATTTGAGGAAACATAAAGTCTATCTGAGTTATTTGTTCTGTGGTGGCCACAAGCTTTGTTTCCTTTCTATTCTCTTGTAAAATTGCAAGTGATGCATTTAGCTCATCTGTCTTAGTTTGAAGGGAATGAATCTGTTGTTATTTTTCCTCCAAAGCATGTTGAAGTTGAAGAGTGGCCTCTTCTTGTTGTTCTATGGTCTGATGGAGTTGTTGAATTTTCTAGTCTTTTTCAGACTCCATCTAAGAGAGACTGGACTCTTTAGCTTGAAGGAGGAGCTGTAGGTGTGTAATTTTCTCTTGGTCCTGTTGGAGTTCAAACTGAATTTTGGAAAGAGATAATACTTGTGGTAAAATTTTATCAAAATCTAGAGGAGAACTAGGTTCTCCTTCCATCATGGGTGTTTTACCTTTATCTAGGACAAGAGAGTGAGTGGCAGTGGTTGGGTTTGATCAACTTATTTTTGAGAAACTGGAACAGAAGGTGACACACGGTGAAGTAAAGACATAGGTGGTGTCTAGAATGGGGTTTGTATAATAATTGTTGCATCTTGTTCTTCTTAAGAAGGAACAATTTCTACTTAGGGCTCATTGAGGGTCTAAGCATGCATAAATGTCCTAGGAATTTCTTAGGTTGTTTTGAAGTGGAAGGCTCTAGCTTTAGAACCAATTTAGACTCTAGGGCATACTTTTTATATAATTTCATCCACTTCTTAAGGTCATGCCTTTTCTTAACAAAATGATGTTTGTAAATCAAATGTATTAGGCCCTGGAATTTCAAGTAAGAGGTACCCCAATGGAATTTTTCTTGACAGAGGAAATAGAATCAAACAATAACTGGGCTAAATTTATTTTGTTCTGGGATTTAACTTGGCCATGGAGAAGGTGGATAAGAATTCTCAAAACATGGCCCAAAATAATCTCGTATTGACCCTCATAGGTGAAATATTTGATTATCCACTTAGCTACTTTGGCCCAAGGCTTAGGGAGAGTACTTCTTTTTATGCCTTTGGCCTTTCCCTTATTGTCCACAACCAGTTCTAATTTTTCCTTTTTCCCCATAGAAAATCTTTTAATAATTTCATAATACATTGCCATATAATTAACTCGATTGACCTCTTCTCGGTATCCCTGAAATATGGCTAATTACAAAGTGGGAATGGATGGAATTTTCTTACCTCTTACAGTAGCATATCCCTACTCCATGTTCTTGGTGAACTCCTTTGTCATTTTTGTGTTAAAATCTTCGTATGCAAGCATGAAATAAACTCATCCTACCTTTTCAAAGACTATTACTGACCTTACATTAGCTAACATTCGGTTGAATTTGTTGGTTCATGCCTAAGTCTGAACCCCATGACTAGTGTGTTACGCAGAGCAAGTAATTGCACATAATTGGAAAATAACATAACACAAGACTGGAGATACAATATTGTGGAGATGGAATTAAGCACAGGAATGGAGTGGGTAGAACACAGAATGAAAATTGGGAAAATACGGGGAAATAAAACAATTATATATAGAGCAACACAAATTGAGAAAGTTCTAACAAATCCTAAGGTGATAGCGATTAAAGGATGGACTAATTGGGTACGTGTGGCCAATTAATTTGGACATAGATGGAGGATTTTTTTGGGATATGCGATGCATGGGAAGACATTAGGAATGAGGGAGGTTATCAATTCACACAAGTATAATAATGAGCATTCCATAAATTAAACTTTACAACATTTAAGAAGGGAATAATTGTGCATACCTGATTAATTTCACTTGTCACATCATTGTCCATCATTTAAATGTTGTTTTGATCCTCCCTCCACATATTGTTCTTTATTTATTATCTGCATGATTCAAGGGTGGTGACCAGTCATTGTTGGTTTTCAACCACCTGCACTTTTTTCTTTTTCTTTTTAATTTTCTTCTCTTTTTAAAAGGTAATTGCCACCATTGTTGGTTTTCAACCAAAACCTCAGAGGATGATGGCCTCCATTTCTAGTTTTCAACCATATCCTCTTTATTCTTATTAAGAAATAACTCATTTATGAGTCGAGTTAGACAAACAAACTTTGTTCAAACAATTCAGAGTTGAATCTTCTTGAAGCATTTTTGAAATTCTTCTTTGGATGTTGGTTTGTGGTACAACCTCAACCCATGTCCATTAAACAACATCACTTTCTTCTCACTATCAATTGGAATTAACTTAGCTATTTCATTGTTGAATAGTTATTCAATTTGGTACGGGTCCATCCATCTTGTCTCGTAGATTTCCCTTAAAATCCTTGTCTTTTGAATCAAATAATAGAGCCCAATCTCCTTTTTGGAATTTCCTTAGCTTAATGTGTTTTTCATGCCACACCTACCTTTGATGTTGGATGATTTCAATATGATGCAATTCTTGTAGTCTCATCTCATCCAGCTCATTTAATTGAAGAATTCTCGCTTGTCGTGTTTCTAAAAATTAATCACCACTTTAGCAATTGTTCTCAAGGTTTGAATCTTAAACACTATGGAAACAATGGGATTTTTCTCATAAACCAACTCATAAGGAGTGAATCATGTGGTTGATTTCCAAGTAGTGTTCTAGGCCCACACTTTTTAAACCTAGTTATTCCTTGAGATATCCACTATTTTTGTTAGGATATTCTCCAACTCCTTATTAGTAACCTCCACTTGGCCATTAGACTGTGGATGGTATAATGATGACTTCTTATGCTTCAGTTGGTATGTTGCCACAAAGGAACCGATTACACCCGACATAAACTATGGTCCTTGTCCGAGATAATGGATCTTGGTGCTCCAAATCATGAAATATGTGTTTGTATAGGAAATCTACAACCTTTCCATCTCTTGCATATTGAGAGCTTGAACCTCAGCCCATTTGGTAACATAATTTATACAAAATAAAATATACTCCTTCCCTTGAGAAGTTAGGTCTATTGGTCTAATGAAATCTAACCCCTACTTCTCAAATGGTTCCAAAACAACTTGAGATTGGAGTGGCATAACAGATGTAAATGTATGTTTTTCCCTTCTTTTGCATTGATCACACCTCCACACATACTTCTTGACATCTCTAAACAAGGAATGCCAATAGTAACCAACTCCTAATACTTTGTGAATGGTTCTTTAAACTAAATAATTTTCTCATGATGGCTCATCATGACATGCCCTAAGTATGTCAAATATTTCTTCTTCAGCTACACACGTGCGTAAAACATGGTCAGGTCCACATTTAAAACAAATCCATTTAACCATGTATACATCACACTTTGTTTAATCAATTGTTTTCTTTGTTTTTGTGTGAAAAAGGTTAGTAACTTCTTTGTATCTAAGTAGTTACCCATATCTACAAAAACCAAGGAGAGATAGTATAAATTGCAAATAAACATTCATCTACAAAATCATCATTAACTTCTTCTTCTTCTCTTGAATTTATCAACCTTGAAAGAAAATCAGCTACCACATTTGATTCCACTGGCTTATCAATGATTTTAATATTAAATTCATGTAGTAACAACAACCATCTTACAATCCTACCTTGTACTAAAGGTTTATTCATTAGATACTTAATAGCGAGTGGTCAGTGTGAACAATCACTTCATATCCTATGATATAATAGCAAAATTTGTTGAGTGCATATACAACTACAAGAAATTCCTTCTATGTGGTTGTGTAATTCCTTTCGATAGAGGAGAGGTTTTTATTGATATAATAAATAGCATGCATCGATTCTCCTTCTTTTTGTTGTCCAAGGACAACCCCTACTACTTCATTGGAAGCATCTATCTGTATATGGAAGGAAGCTTCCAATTTTGGCCTCTTAATATTGGTGTATTTATCAATTTATCTTTGATAATATCAAAATATTGTTGGCGTGCCTCTGTCCATTCAAATTCAAATTCTTTAGTTAGGAGAGAAAACAATGGAGAAGCTATCTTACTAAAGTTTAAAATAAACCTTCTATAGTAGCCAACATGCCTAAGAAAACTTCTTACCTTTGTTTGGTTTGTGGGAGATGGGAGCTTTACAATGATACTAACCTTGTCAGGGTCTACCTTGATTCCTTCACCTGAAATATGATGGCCTAAAACTATCCCTTTCTCCATCATAAATAAATGGTTTTCATTGTTTAAGGATAATTGATGATTTTCACACCTAGAAAGGACTTTGTCTAGATTTTCAATTGACTCTTGGAATGTTGTTCCATAAACAAAGTGAATTCATCCATGTAAATATCTACACAATCATGGGTGAGATCAGAAAAGAATAACACGGCTCTTTAAAACGTGACAGAGCATTAGATAAACCAAAAGGTAACACCTTGTAAGAAAATTTTCCCCATGGGGAGGTAAAAGTGGTTTTATCTTGATCCTCAAGTGCTAATGTTATTTGATTGTACCCACTGAACCCATCAAGGAATGAAAAATACCTTTTTCCGGATAAATTGTTTAAGACTTGATCAATTAAAGGTAGTGGGAAATAATCTCTATGATTTGCCTTATTTAACTCCTTATAATCCACACAAGCCCTTCATTTCCCATTATTTTTAGGAACTATAACTAATGGAGAAACCCACTGCTATCTGAGGTTGGATAAATGAATCATACCTAAGAAGTTTTTCAATTTTAGTTTTTACAATATCTCTTAAGGCAGGGTTTATCCTTCTTTGTGGTTATCTGACTAGTCTAGAATCAGTTGTGTAAATGTGGTGTGTACAAATACTAGGGTGAATACCCTTTATGTCACTATATTCCCAAGCAAAGGCTTGGAGATGAGAGTATAAGAGTTTAAATAGGGTATTCTCTTCCTGACTAGTCGGCCAACTATTGACTAATAATGTTTTCCCCGGAAAAATAAATAGTTGTTTAGTATCTGGATGAAGAGAATTTACAACGGGTACTCTCTCAATAATGCATTCAATGGGCACCTATGGGGAAGTAATATGTGAACAACATGATGTTTTGAAATATAGATATGGTCAAATCTATATTTCGTGAAAAGTGCTTGAGATGATAAGTTGGAAGTTTTCATCCATAACATCATCTCTTGTTTCCATTAGTTGTAGCACAAGACTAGAAATAAACCCAATGCAGAGTCTTGCTTGGGTGCAAGACTTATGCTTTGTCTAGCATAAGACTCATGGTCACCATCCTAAATTTGATCTGAATGTTCTTGAATTATGACCATGGCTAGAGAAGAGATGATGTCCTCTAATTTATCTGAATTTTCCTTCCACTATTGTTTATATTTTGTAGCAAAAGGTTTTGCAATGCGGGTAAATTGATAACTTTTTGGAATCATGTCCATTTGTAATCACCATATTTCCTATTTTGTAATCAATGAGGGTGGTGGCGGTGGCTAACCAAGGACGTCTTAGGATTAAAATGTATCCAATCTTCTTATTATTCATTTTTGTGATCATGAAGTTTGTCGAATAATCTCATGATTCAATGGTGATGGTGACATATTTTATAATCCCTTTTGGATTGTTTACAAATGTAGACACAAAATCACACACTTTGGGTAATTATCTAGTCCTTATTGCATACTACTATTCATATGATTCATAAGTAAGAAAATTAATAATCAACCCATGTCTTTAGCCATCTTAGTTTCCTTTACTCTTCTTTACTTCGATATTTCACTCTTTCTTACTCATCAGTATTTTCATACCTCGGCATTTCTCATCTTGTACATTACCGTGCAGCCAGGACAATAGCGCTAGGTACTCTCGTTCCCTTTGGGCACCCTTGACCTCTTTGTATATTACTCACATTTTTGGGTCATTTCTAGCCATTTGAGCATCTTATCTTTTTGGTAGTCGGGATTTTCGGGATTAATTATGAAATTCAAGTAAGGGAAACATATAAATATAAAGTTATGTGATCATAATAAGGGACCAAACACTAAGCATTAACTATCACCACCTAAGGTTGTATCCAAAGGCTATCAAAGAGCATTAAAACATCCATTCTAGAATCCATTCAAGGGAAAGGGACTGCATTATTCTGCATACACTTCATAGGAGGATAGTCTATTCTATTGCACACACACATCTACTATATTTTCTTACATCTAGCTACTTGCTCGCTATCAAGTGTGACATGCACAAGAGCCACATAGGGAATGATTCTGCACACACATAGAACTACATCGAGTATGAAATGTAGTGTAGTGATCAGTCATAAGACCACCATTTTGATGACAGCTAAGGAAAATTCGACCCCTCATTTTGCATCTTCTTTTTGGGATTTGATGTTTATTTGAGGGTTTTACAGTCTATACTTCATTGCAGGTTTTAAGCGAGTTCGACGATCATTGTGTGATTTCATAGAGACCAAAAGGAAAGGACAACGAATAACTTACAACCTTGAGAAGATGATTTATTGAGAATTTTCACAGTCACATGCATGTGTTTCCATTCTATAGCGCCTGTGGGTGCCCCTCCCTTTTTGGGTGTCCCTATCTAGCTTGTTCCTCCATATCTACATTTTATTGGATATTTGTGTGATGCTCTTGCCTTCCTGTTCACCTAGTCAACACTTTGATACATCCAAATTTTATTGTGAATCAACCGAGTACCTCTTTCTCCTCTTTGCACTTAGGGTTTCTTACTTTATCACTTAGTTTTCTTGGGTTAAATTTCAATATTTAATTATCATGTATTCATTACTGAAAATAACATTTAGATTAGGCCTATATTTTCATATTTCACTTAATAATTTTGGTGAACCCATGTTCAAATACTCTTGGATTCTTCTTTTTCTTCTATCATGGATCATAAGGTTTCTAAAGTCTCTTTGCTTAAATTGCTTCAAATGCACCCATCTTATAAAGATGTTCTCCACAAAACCCTAGACATTATGTATCTACCTATTAACATGTTTCCTACTCAAGTTAATGCTATCTTCGATCATCTTTCTGATGACTCTCTTGGTTCCAATTCCAATCAATCTATTTTCAAATCCATTCAAGCTCTTCATTCTTTATTTCAAGATAAATTTTAGGCTATGGAATCCATGATTACATCTCTAAAATCTGAAATCCAACATCTTAATACACTTCTCAAGCTCATACTAGTTCTTCTTCTCATCTTCATTATATGTCTTCTACATGTGCTCATATTAGTGAACCCCAAATCTTACCGTTCCTTATACCTCATAAGTTTTATCTTAATGATAAGTAACAAGATATTCTTTTGCAGCTCATAACTCATCAATTAATCAACTTGTCATCTATTCATTATTATCCTCCTTATCGGCTTGCAAAATATCAAGGTCTTCCATATTACAACTATCATCAAATCAATAAACATAATGAAAATGATTGTTATGCTTTACAACAAAGTATCAAGCACCTTAAGTGTCGGGGTTTTATCTCATTCACTGCACAACATTCTATTACATGGTCCTCTCCACTTATTACATCTCAATGGGTTCCTAAATTTTATTCATCCACGTCTAATAAGCATTATGTCATCACTTATAATGCTTCTTCTTATGTTACTCAAGCACTACCTATGCAATCCACTCAAACTAAGCAACCGCCTCTCAAAATTAGTCTCACTCCGCCTCCTCTCAATTCATCTACATCGCTATCAAGTCAACCTAAGCAACTTCCTCTAAAAATCAGTTCAAAACATCCTCCTCTCAATTTTTCTACCGCATCACCAAGTCAAACTACGCAACCACCTCTCGAAATAAGTCCACCTTCTTCTCCTATCAAGTCTTATGCAACATCATCACTCCCACATAAGCTCAAACCAATAACTTTTGTTAAAACTACTATTCCTTCTACTTGTGCCTAAGACACATTTCAAATTCCGCCATCATCGCATGGTCCTTCCGTTATACGCCTACCATTGTGTTGGATCTTTCTCTTATCACAACACATACAATGCTCTCCCACATTGACATGGCACATATGGAGTCATTGCATAGATCTCCATCATCATAGTACACTCGGGGGCATCACACTTATTCTCCCCCTCTTCTAGCGTTCACAAGTATCTCACATTTACACTTTTTGCTTCACATCAAGTCTCTCAAAAACAACATACATATCTTGATACATTAGTGTTGTCATTACTTGTTGACGCACTCTTGTGCTATGGTTCACACTTGAGTGTTGAGGACATCCTATACACATGAACATCGCACACTACACACTACACATTACGCAACCTATATTTCACATCTCGTATATTCATCTCCTTATACGCAACATCTACTCTACGCATTCACAATATATCTTTTTGACATCTACTTTTACACATTGCGGTCATTACCCTATAACGCACTCTAGTTCCACGGTCCATACTCGATTGTTGAGGTTCTACATCTCAAATGGACCTCACCACACTCATGTGTTCAATCACTCGCTCAATCACATGATTACACTCTATGATTCACGTTGTGAAAATCACATCCTTCTAGCACATACATTCGACCTATTTCCCGATGATGCACTCTTGCTTTACGGTTCATTCTTGACTGCTAAGGGGGCATAAATAAATAAACCTCACTGCATACAATTCCATTCTCACTCACTCAGGGGGCACATGACCCCTATCACACTCACTCTGCATTCTATTTCGTCCATCCACATCATGTTGCATATCTTGGTTACACTTAGTCTTATGTACATTTACTTGTTACATGCACATCTTATTACACATGCAAGATAGATATCTTGTATGTCATTATATTTTTCCATACACACATGTGCGTTCACTTGTTTTCTAGTTATGATCACAGATTCTATATATCCATACACGTGGCACATATATTTGGTGCGATTACTATTACTAGTCCCACAATGAATCTAGGGGCATCCACTTTCATATGCTACAGTGCTTTATTGTTTCATAGCACATTACTATATTGGATTATACACATTTTTCCATACTTTTTATCTTTCTAACATACTAATGGGTGTTTCATGTGCAACATTTTTTTTGTAGGCCTATTTGTTACCATGGTTTGTTTGTTGCATTGTTTGTTCTTGTTTTTCGTTGTTTGCCATTTTTTCGCTTTGTCTTGTGTGCGCACTTGTATGCTTTTAGCCTAGTCATCCTTAATTTTCTTGTGACATTGTGAGTGGTGTCCCATGTTAACCCACTTTTCGTGGTCTACTTTGTCTTCTTGCATGTTGCCTTTATACGCCTTAACTTACACATTGATTTGTTAACTTACATTTTACATGCATGTTTAGTTATACTAACACTTGTCTCCTAGATGTGTGTCTTCATGTGCCTTAGTTTATATGAAGCACACTCCCCCCCCTATATGGAAGAGTTTCAAAGACAATGGTCCCCTCCTTTGGCTGCATACTCCTTCAACGAAGTTACATGTACCCCAAATGAGGGGGTATCATTTGGGGAATCAATCACCTCATAACAATTTTACTGATCATATTTAGCACAACACAATACCGATACAACACAGTTATCAACGTTTGACAGGGCTCAGATCTTGACTTGGGTCCTTTACATAGCACAAACACTAGCGTCTAGACCCAGATTGTAGTGTTTATGTGTCCGACCCTTCTTGGTCACCTGTGACCAGGGGCGCTTACACAACATTTCTCGATTCATCCAATCTACAACACTTCACACGGTGGTTTTTACAAGGCAGCATACGGTCCTTAAGACTCAACATACATTCACTATACATCTTTTTTACTTTTGCATTAAATCGAAATTGTTCGAAACGGATTAGATTTTTACACACCATCTACAATGGTGTTCTACATTCACACGAAGCAGTTAAAGGTTGGAGGATGACACCAAACTATTATCCCTACACTTCTTCCATTCGAGTGGTGTGAGATCGCCCAAAAAAACTCGGGCCAAAAACTCAACAATATTTACATGATCCTTTTTACACTCTTTCCTCATCATGGATCAAGTGCACATGTTCCTTTTTCACATTTTCAATGTTTTACATATTTACATACTTCTTTACATGTTTTTATACATATACATGCATATTTGACTATTTCTTCATTCTTCTCTTTTGCAGAAATCGATATGTGAAGGCGATAGTCAACTTATTCAACATTATCCAACTTCACACACATCAACGATTGACATCGACAACAAGCACATTCACGACATCTATAACATGTGTTTCCACCCTAGGTTCATCATCTCATCACTTTTTGCACTTTCTCATCTTTAGTCTCCACGCTCCATCTTTTTATCACTCCACGTTTTCCTTGTCTCTCGACACGTTTCTCACCATCGATCTACATGGTTATCAAGTACGCATCTCTATCTACTTTATGTTATCAATCTTTCACTCAACAACATAAAGTGGGGGAAAATGTAGACACAAAATCATGCACTTTGGGTAATTATCTAGTCCTGATTGCATACTACTATTCATATGATCCTAAGTAAGAAAAGTAATAATTAACCCATTTCTTTGGCCATCTTATTTTTCTTTACATTGTTACTTCGGTCTTTTACTCTTTCTTTCTTAGTTTATATTTTCATACCTCAACATTTATCATCGTGGACACTAGTGCCTAGCCAGAAAACAATGTCGGGCCTCCGTCCCCTTTGGATGCCCTTGAACTCTTTTTATTTTACTCACATCTTTTGGGTCATTTCTAGTTGTTTGAGCTTCTTATCTTTTTATTAGTCAGCCTTTTCAGGGTTAATTATGAAATTCAAGTAAGGGAAACATATAAATATAAATTTATGTGATCATAATAAGGGACTAAGCACTAAGCATTAGCTATCACCACCTAAGGTTGCATCCAAAGGCTATCAAAGAGCATCAAAGCATCCATTCTAGCATCCATCAAGGGCAAGGGACTACATTATTCTGCATACACTTCATAGGATGGGAGTTTATTCTATTCCACACACACATCTATTATATTTGCTTACATCTAGCTACTTGCTCGCTATCAAGTATGACACACACAAAAGCCACCTAGGGCATAATTCCACACATACACAAAACTACATTGGGTCTAAAATGTAGTGCAAAAATCAATCGTAATATCACCATTATGACATCTAAGGACAACCTAACCCCTCGTCTACATCTTTCTTTTTAGGATTTGATGTTTATTTGAGGGTTTTGTAGGTTTATACTTCATTGTGGGTTTCCAACGAGCTTGACAATTAATGTGCGATCTCATAGTAACCAAAAGCGAAGGACAACAAATAATTTGTGAGCCTGAGAATTTTTGCAGTCACATGCACCTATTTCCAGTCTGTAGCACTCTGTGGGTGCCCCGCCCCTTTTTGGGCACCCCTATCCAGCTTGCTCCTCTAGATCTGCATTTTCTTGGATCTCTGTGTGACGCTCCTACCTTCCTGTTCACCTAGTCAACACTTCAATATAGTCCATATTTTATCTTGTGAATTAACTAAGTACCTCTTTCCAATCTTTGCACTTAGGGTTTCATATTTTATTGCTTAGTTTGTCTTTGAGGTTAAATTTATGTACTTAATTGTCATGTATTCACTACTAAAATAACATTTAGATTAGGCATATATTTTTTATATTTTTCTTAATAAACATACAGATCTACCATTTATAAAACTCAAGGTTGACTATGGTTCAGGAAGATACATTGTAGACAAGGTATCAATGGTCATCACATTGATAACAACCCCTAGGTCATTAGGATGTTTGGGATCCGAACATCTTCTATGCAAACTATAACAAGATCTGACTCCCGTGGTATCCATATTTAGGAAGGGTCATATTCCCTTCCAAGATACTTAGCAATATTTCCATCAACATGGATGGTTTTAGGATGATTATTTCTTTTTCCTAGAGTTTTAAAACAGGGCTCTTTAATGGTTTTGTTTAATTCAAGAATTTCCTTAAGAGGTTGAATAGGAAATCCAAATACTTAATTTCTTCACCCCGAATTAACTCTTAATCTTGTTGTTCAGGAATTACAAAGTGTTGTGTTTTTTCAAGAGTCTGGATGAAAAGGAATACTAGCATTTGGTTTGGTTATTTCTTTAACAACAAGATCAGGCTATGTCTCTTCGGTTTTTCATTATCTTCAGATTATTCCTTCTATATTATGAGATGAAGGTTTTGAGGTAACCTTCCCTAAACGTAACAAGATGGGTTTTGATCTGATTCTACAAGATAAACTAGGCTACCCCGCCTTACAATTTTGGGGTTTACCACAGTCTGAGTTAGAATTTATGGCTGGGTGGGTTGTTCGGATGGGGTAGCATTTGTAGGCCCGGTCAACAAAGCTTGATCACCTTGGAGTCTTCTTTGGTTGTAATATGGTTGCCTTAATCCTTGAGGTACATTCCATTGGTTGGAATTGAGGATTAAACTGTTGAAACAATGGAATGTTTGTGTGTGGAGTCCAGGGTTTCCGATAATAACTTGGTAGTGCATTCCACTGAGTGATCCATTCCTATGGGACTTGTTGAGCCCGAGACTGGGGTATGGCCATGGTGCATTCCATTGTTTTGGACCCATTGCATTTTTGGTGCGTGGGATTGATTTCAATTTGATTGAAAATTACCTTCATGCCTCGAGCCATATACTTTAACTCAACTTCATCTTGTGTATTTTATTTTAGATGCTTATTCAAAAGGGAAGTAATCCACATTGCTTTGTGGCATGCTTTAGATCACGAGCAAGGAAAATGTTTGTCTTGTCTAAAGGGCGATCCTTAATCCCATGTTTTTCCTAAATCTTGGATAGTAGATGAACAAAGGTTTTATATTTGTGGTTTTCTCCTATTCATAATTGTGTTAAGTTAAACTAAGAGGTTTGTTCTCAAATTTTCAATTTCTTCCTTAGTTTGGATATATCGTCATTGGCCATTTTGCCTTTCTCGTTTACGAAGGTTAGGGTGAGTTTGGGAGTAATTCCTATAGAGTTCAATGATGTCTATAAATTCTAATTTCTTCATGTCTCCTTTTCCCATAAGATTGAAGGATTCATGTGTGTCTTCATTTGATCCCTTTAGGAATAAAGTTTTAAGCCAGATTAATATCCATACCAAGATTACCACACCTCCTTGAAAGAAAAGGAGCCGATCAAGATAATCTTCCACACTCTCATCCTCCTTTTTTTGAATTCTAAAAGTTCTTCATTCCTATCCCATAATCTATAGTAGTCTTTGTATTTATCGAAGAAAATTATTTCCATCTCCTGCCAACTATGGATGGATTTTTATAAGATATTTGCATATAATAAATGAATAATTTGCATAATATAACACAACACAAGAGATATGGGGGCCCAAGATGCCCAAATATTCAATATATGCATAATAATACCCTTAAGGTAGGGCAACACCATATAATGCTCCTTAAGGAGTAACTCTACAATCTCCCAAGATGGGAATCCACTTTGAGGGGGGTACCTCCAATAAACCTTTATCAAGTAGACGACTCAACCCATACATCCATGACATCCTCATAATGATACTCACATCCCTTATATAGACATACATTACTCTTGATGGATGGGTAATACCTAATCCCAATGTAGGTCGAATCATTACCTAATATAATTGATTCCTATGTGAACCCATATAACTAAGGGGATGTGTGCAACATGTCGGCATCTCCATCAACCCATATACATTATAATATCATATCCCATGTGAACCCATATATTATAAACATATAACTAACTAAGGGGATGTGTGCCACATGTCGACATCTCCATCAACCCATATACATTATAATATCATATCCCAAGGTACATAGCATTGCCTCCCTCCTTGACATATTTTGTCCTTGAAACATAAGAAGAAGCCATATAATGAGTGTGCTTTAAATTATTACACACTTGTCACCATGCTTGATTATCCAACCACCCATATGAGATCCTAATGGGTGTTGCTACTCCAAGCCTGATTCCATATTCCATTGGACTCATTTGATTCCATCCTTTTCTATATGTGTTCCTCCTCAACATCCATGCATATCCATAATAATTATTCATGTGATTCCATGTCATATAATTGTTGTTCCATTGATTCCGTGTATATCCTCGATTATTTCTCCTCTAATTCCTTATATATCTATATAGATTTATGCCCTCTCGTGTCTTAGCATGACCCCATAAATTTTTCCTCTCATGATGATGTGGGTGTCTATATGGTGCAACCTTAGTATCCTCAACCTTATCAACCTTTTCTTCAACTTTAGTTTTCTCTTCCACCTTGTTTGATATTTATTTTTTCTCTTGAGTAGATGAATCATTTTTATCTTTTTCATATTTTTATCCACCTCTCCTTTTTAATAGTCCTTATTCTCTTCTTCACCATCTTGAACTTCATCTTCATGAACCTTATTTATGTCAATTTTTTCCTACTTAATTGTGATATCTTATGCATGTAAGTTTCTTTCCCTTTTACCACAATTTTATGAATTTCTTTTACACATTAAGATTGATTGTTCCCAATGTCTCTAACCAAGTTTATCCAAGAACAATATCCATACCATCCATATCTAAAGCATTATAATATGAATGTAAAACATATTTATCCATATAGAGCTTTAAATCTTCAAAAATTGAATATGTTTACCATCATCGCTTGAGCTTCCTTAATATGCTTTGTTTACACATGTAGATTTTGAGCTACATCCTTATTGAAGTTATATTTATTGTTAGGGTTTATAGAAACAATTACCTTGTTTCTTTTAATTTTCCCTTTAAACTTGAAAAATTGAAGCTTCCTTCCTTAGAGATGCTCTATTTGAACTCACACCTTGTTATGTTGTTTCTCCTTCTAAATCATATGTAGCGACTTCATCATCAACATTTTCTTCTTCTTATTCTTCTTCTTCTTCTTCTATTGTTGTTGTGCTTACGCATCTTCTTATTTAACAAAATAATGTTTCTTTTTTTCCCATCTAGCTAAGAAAGTATCTTCCATTTCCTCCCGATCCCAATCCAATAGATCTATATCCAAATAAGAATACCAATGTTGTGCTTTCCCACCAAGATGAAGATAAAACCTAACCCATACTAAACGTTTTTCAAAATACATTTTCTTAAATTATATCCACCATTTTTTTGCATCAATTTCCCCATTTCCATAGAAAATTGGTATATCCATGATACACAAAAATTAGGGTTTCACAAACTTACTCCTTTGACCAATATTTGACTTGATGATTTCGTCTCTAATTCAGCCTCTAATCTGAAACCACAAAGAAGTAACCCTAGTAAAATTGTGAGAGCTTTCCGAATATGTAAAAAAATCAAAGAAACGTGGAAAATTGCAACATGTACGCTGATTTTATGTAAAACCCTAAAACTCTCAATATCTTCTTCAAACCATATCCAAAAATCCTGAAATTTTTACCATAGCTTTTTGAAGGGATTCTTTATGTACCTTGGGATATGATATTATAATGTATATGGGTTAACGGAGATGTTGACATGTGGCACACATCCCCTTAGTTAGTTATATGTTTATAATATATGGGTTCACATGAGATATGATATTATAATGTATATGGGTTGATGGAGATGTCGACATGTGGCACACATCCCCTTAGTTAGTTATATGGGTTCACATAGGAATTTGTTATATTGGGTAATGAGTTGGCCTACATGGGGATTATGTGTTACCCATCCATCGGGAGTAATGTATGTCTATATAAGGGATGTGAGTATCATTACGAGGATGGCGTGGATGTATGACTCAAGTCTTCTACTTGGTAGAGATATATTGTGGAATTACTCCTTCCTTGAGGAACATTGTAATATCATTTTGAATATAATACCTTAATGGTATTATTCTTAATATATTAAATATTTGGGCATCTTGGCCCTCTCATATCTCTTGTGTTGTATTAGGGTAAGTGCACTGAGTTTGGGGGCCAAAAGTGGACAAAATCTTGAAAATGAGTGAAATGTGACCGCGTTTTGCAATAACGCGATCATGTTATGTTTTCCTAGGCTTGAGAATTCACGAACCTATAACGTGTACACGTTTCTATGAACACAAAATGCATACGTGTTTTGCTCTATATGAAGTTTGTAGGGGCTGGAAGGAGCCATATTTAGTAAAATAAATGTTAAGTATAAGAAATAATAAAAGTTCTTGTAATTTAAATTTATTTTACTAAATATAAGAAATTAGGGTCACTCTGCTTTGATGGAAGTGGTCATGTAGTTCGATGCGGTGATAATCTAGAAGATAGTTTTTCAAAATCTAATTTGGTCGATCTTACTCATTTTCAGAATTTCAGTAATGACCTAAAACTTTCAAGCCATATATATTGTAGTCGGTTTTTGTTTTGTGAAAACATATAGTCGTTTTGTAGGTTTTTGACCTTACGAATTGGATTTTGGCCCTACCACTGCTTTGAATTGGTAGTAATTTTGAATTTTGGTCCATAATTCACTTTGTTAGGGTTAGCACACACGGTTTGTACAAATAATATATCAAATCTAAACATACATGTAAATAAAAACAAATATTCTACCAGAAGAAATATACAAAACAAGAGATATAAATCAACACCAGATTTAACGTGGTTCACCTAGTGTGGGCTACGTCCACCAAGAAACAAGCCAATCTATTATCCAAATCTTTCACAAGATATCTGATGAAGATTTACAATCTTCCACACCTCTCAAAATGTACAAGTATTGTCTTACCCTCAAGATTTAGCTTCTTCTCCAAGAATTCTCTCTCTCATAATTATTCTCACAATAATAATCAACTTTTGCAAGTTCTTCTTAATTATTACTTCTAAACCCTAGCTTTCATGTTTATATGGTATAAACAAACTTAGGGCACTTAGCCATGTAATTTCAATCAATAGATCTACTTTAATACTAAAAATAGATATAATTCCCGTGAGTTTATTAAAACACCCACACACAAGTAATCGATGCTAGCTAGACCTAACCAATGTCGGTTCCTCCTTACTCACTGATGATGTTGGTCATAAATGAATGATGTTAGTCTCTCCATAACCGATGTCGGTTACTGTATTTTCCAACAAGTTTCATATTGCATGCTAATCCGAAGTAATTGAGCTCCACAACCAACAATTTATTATTTGGAGATTAATTACCGCACCATACATGTACAATGTCATTCTTGGATCATTCCTTAGCTTTGTTTCTTCCTCTTCAAATCTCAAACTCGAAGACCAATAGAAGTGGTGTGTAGCTCCAACTTCTCCTTTGCTAACGGCTCTGTTAGCATATCCGCAGGGTTCTCACTCGTATGAATCTTTTCCAGATTCAACTACCCATCCTCCAATACCTTTCATATGAAGTGATACCTCAACTGAATGTGTTTCGTTCTTAAATGAAATGTTGAGTTCTTTTCTAAATGAATTTCACTATGCCTGTCACTGAATAATTTGTAATCATCTTGCTCATTTCTCAACTCTTTCATGAACCTACTCATCCATATCATCTCCTTGCTAGCCTCTAGTAGCTGCAACATACTTTGCCTTTGTAGTAGACAAAGCCACAAGCTTCTGCAATCTCAAAATCTAGCTAACTATCGTCCCACCTACTATGAAAATATATCTAGTTGTGCTCCTCCTACCATCCATATCTCCAGCCATATCCAAATCAACATAGCCACATAATGAAATATTCGAACCTCCATAGCATAACTGCATGTTAGACATCCCTTTCAAATACCCGAGTATCCATTGACTGATTTCCAATGCTCTTTACCCGGATTGGCCATATATCTACTCACAACTCCCACTTTGCTGTAATGTCCAGTGCAGTACAAACCATAGCATACATGAGACTCCTAATCGCCAAGCATATAGCACTTGTGTCATGTATTTAACCTCCTCATGTGATTATGGACACCGATATTTTCTCAATTTTAAGTGTCCACCATAGGTGTACTGAATAAGTTTTACATTCTCGCATCTTGAACCTTTCTAACACCCCCCTGTAGATATAATCCTCCCGAGACATACAATTTCTCGTTCTTCCCTATCTCTGTGTATTTACATGCCAAGGATTCTTTTTGCAGATCCTAAATTCTTCATAGTAAATGTGTGAGCTAGTTTTCCTTAATCTCACTAATGTCCCGCATATTATATCCTACAATAAGTATATCATCCACATACGATAACAAAATAATATAGCTCCCATTTCCAAGCTTCTTGAAATAAACACAATAGTCAAATTCACATCTCAAGTAACCATGCTCATGCATAAAACTATCAAACCTCACGTGTCATTGCCTCGGAGCTTGCTTGAGCCCATATAGGCTCTTTTTTAACCTGCACACTAATTTCTCCTTACCTTTGAGTTCATACCCAACCGGCTACTGCATATAGATCTCTTCATCCAAATCACCATGAAGGAATGTCATCTTCACATCTAGTTTCTCTAAATGCAAATCCTCTACTACAACTAAACTCAATACAATACGAATAGAAGTCATCTTTACAACATGAGAAAATATTTCACCAAAGTCAATACCTGCTTTTCTATGCAAATCCCTTTACTACAAGTCTTGCCTTGTACCTTTTCTGTCTACCATCTTCTTCCTTGATCCTGTAAACCCACTTGTTTTGCAATGTCCTCTTACTCTGCTGGTAACTTAACCAAATCCCAAGTCTGGTTTTGTTCCAAGGAGTCCATCTCCTCATCCATGTCACGCTCCCACTAGGTGTGGGTCTCATCATGTATTGCTTCTTAAAAAATTAATGGTTCACCATTATCAGTCAGTAATAAATAAAATATAGAAGATGTAAATATTTCTAGATGTTTACTTACACTTTGTGACCTTCTCACAGGAGTTTGGGGTACTAGAAGCTCATTTTGGACCTCCTCGACATTTGTATCCGAATCACATCGTGACCGACATCGGTCACCTTTAACTGACATCATTTCTACTAACCATGCCCATTCTTCTCTTTTGTACCCGATCTGACTCTGCTTTGAACAATTTTGGTCAAGGGTCAACCGACACCGATTCTTGTGTGTAGCCCCTATCAATATTACTTTTAAATTTGAGAGTTTATTTTCATTCACAAACTTCTCAACCGGTATGTCCTTAGTACCAAAATTTGATCCTCAGTACATTTTATTTTCATTCCATTCAATATCACGACTCCTAATAATTTTAGAATTATCTAAATCCCAAAAACAAAATCAAATCACCGGATCCATAACCAATGAAAGTGCATCTCTTGGATTTTTCATCCAACTTTTTCCTATTTTCCTTATCAATAAGCACAAAAGCTTCTAAACCAAAAATTTAAGAAAAGAAGGATCTACCTCTTTTCCGGTCAAAGCTTCTCTGGTATTATCCATCTAGTGAACTTGAAGGCCCGCGGTTAATCAAATAAAACGTTATATCAATTACTTCGCCCAAAATTGCAAAGGCAATCTAGAATGTATTCTCATACTTCTAAGATGTTCCATGATTGCCCTATTCATTCTTTTCTGCAACACCATTCTCCTGTGGTGTTCTTGGAACCGTTATTTTTCTATGTATCCCATTCCTTAAACAATAATCATTGAAAGCCTTACTACAATATTCACCACCATTGTTAGATCTATGACACTTTAACTTTGAATTTGATTCATTCTCAACAAGGGATTTCCATCTTTTACAAGTTTCAAAACATCATATTTATGTTTAATACAATAAACCCATACCTTTCTTGTAGCATCATCAATGAAAGTAACACAATAATAGGATCCTCCATGAGAAGCTACCTGAGTTAGTCCCCACACATCTGAGTGTACAAGCTCCAATTTTTGCTCCTTCTTAGTTACCTAAAATTTGAGAAATTTTGCTCTCTTTTGATTTTCAAAAACACAATGCTCACAAAAATCAAGATCTAAATCTTTCAAATCTGATAACTTACCCTTAGCCTTTAAGATTTGCATTCATTTTTGACTCATATGGCCCAATAAATTATGCCACATACATGCATCTAAATCAAGTAGATAATGCGAGAAAGGAACCAGTACCACGGGTAGATAAAAGTAATGTTCCTACCTTCTTACCTCTTTCCACAACAAAAGCACCCTTGGTGACTTTCAAAGAGTCTCCTGTAAATGTAACCATGCAACTAGCTTCACCTAGTTGCCTGTAGAAATAAGATTCTCGTGAGACTTGGCACATGCCTCATATCTTTCAATACCCATGTATTTCCATTACGTAATTTTAGATGAACTTCCTCTTTACGATTAATAATGTAAGGTTCATCATCACCCAAATAAACATGCCCAAAATTTCCTGGACATAATTTCTAAAATAACTCTTATTAGGGGTTGCGTGGAAATAAGCTCATGGATCTAAAACCCATGATTAAATTCTATTATCTAAAGAAAGAATAAGAACATCTTGCATTACCTCTCTTCTTGCCATAAAGATTTGCTTCTTTACCTTTGTCAAGTTGTTGGTTCTCTTTATCCTTTGACCAACAATATTTCTTTGTAGTTCCTTTCTTTCCACATTTCCAACAAGTAATTCACTTACCTTTGGATTTAGATATGTTATCCCTTGAATTTGATTTCCCATTACTCTTACTTTTGGATCTCTCCTTCTTTGCCCCTACTTTCTACATTCAAAGCATTCCCAGATGATGATTCCTTTGTACTCTTCTTGTGAATTTATTCATTCAAGATTATACTAACCACATCATCAAACTTCAAAATATTATTATCGATTTTGTATTACTAATAACCATTACCAAGTTATCCCAACTATCAGGTAAAGAACATAAAAATAAAAGTGCTTTCACTTCATCATCAAATGGTATATCAACCGATTTTAACTGATTTACAATAGATTTGAAATCATTCAAATGACTAGATGCAAATCCACCTTCATGCATCTTAGAACTAAATAGTTTCTTCATCAAATAAACTTTATTTGAAGCACTAGGTTTTTCATATAAATTAACAAGATATTTCATTAACCCTACCATAGAAGTCACTTTTGTAATATTGGAAGCCACGGATGTTTTCAGGCTCAATCTTATAGATCCCAAAGCCTTTATGTTAAGAATCTTCCATTCTTCATTAGTCATCTTCATAGGTCTAGACTTCTCATCCAACGGTAAATACAAATCTTTTTGATACAAATAATCCTCAATTTGCATCTTCCATAATTGATAATTTTAGTTGTCAAACTTCTATACCTTGTATTTTTTTTTTTGCCATTTCGTAGCTTCCCAACTCAATCGAAAACCCTCTGTGAGTAAATGCATCAACGCACAAAACCCTCAAACAAAGCTCTAATACTAGTTGTTGGGGTTAGCACATCGGTTATAAAGATAATATATCAAATATAAGCATACATGCAAAGAAAAGTGGATATTGTACTAAAAGAAATATACAAAACAAGAGATATAAATCAACACCAGATCTAACATGGTTCACCCAGTGTGGGCTACGTCCACCAAGAAATAAGCCAATCTATTATCTAAAGCTTTCACAAGATATACAATGAAGATTTACAATCTTCCACACCTCTTAGATGTACAGTACTGTCTTACTCTCAAGTTTTTGCTCCTTCTCCAAGAATTCTCTCTCTCACAATTATTCTCATAATAATAATAATCAACTTTTGCAAGTTCTTCTTAATTATTACTTCTAAACCCTAGCTTTCATGCTTATATAGGCATATATAAACTTAGGGCACTTAGCCATGTAATTACAATCAATGATCAATAGATGCTCTTTGATACTAAAAAAATCTAATTCCCGTGAGTTAATTAAAACACTCACACACGGAATCGATGATGTCGGCTAGACCTAACCAATGTCGGTTCCTCCTTTCCCGACCAATGTCAGTCATAGCTGATCGATGTCGGTCCCTCCATAACTGATATCGCTTACTCCATTTTCCAGCCAGTTTCATATTACATTCTAATATGAAGTAATTAAGCTCCATAACTCAACACACCTTAGTGACCACGAATTAGCTCTATAATGTTTGACTATTTCTTACTTAAAAATGTGTTCATGGTTTAGGGTTTAGTGTTTAGAATTTAAGGTTTAGGGTTTAAGGTTTAGGTCTAAGGGATTTGGTGTTTAGGGTTTAAGGTTTAGGTTTTAGGGATCAATATTTAAGGTTTGGGTTTTAGGATTTAGGGTTGAGGGTTTAGGGCTTAGGGTTCAGGGAATAGGGTTTAGGGATCAAGGTTTAGGTTTTAGGATTTAGGGTTAAGGGTTTATGGTTTAGGATTTAGTGTTTGGGGTTTAGGGTTTATGTTTTTTGGCTCATGGTTTAGAGTTTATAGTTTAGGGTTTAGGGTTCAGAGCTCATGGTTCATGGTTTAGGGTTTATGGTTTATGGTTTAGGTCTCAGGGTTCAAGGTTTAGGGTTTAAGGCTCAGGGTTGAATGTTTAGGGGTTGAGGTTTATGGTTTAGGGCTTAGGGTTTAGGGTTTATGATTTAGGGTTTTGGGTTTTGGGTTTTGGGCTCAGGGTTCAGGGTTTAGGTTTCATAGTTTAGGGTTTAGGGTTTAGTGTTTAGAATTTAAGGTTTAGGGTTTAGGGTTTAGGGATGATGTGTTTAGGGTTTAGGGCTCGAGGCTTGAGGGTTTAGGGTTTAGGGCTAAGGGTTTAGGGTTTATGATTTATCGTGTATGGTTTAGAGTATAGGTTTTTTCAGCTTTCATGGTTTGGGGTTTGGGGCTTAGGGTTGAGCTCATGGTTCAGGTTTAGGGTTCAGGGCTCATGGTTTAAGGCTCAGGGTTAAGGGTTTAGGTGTTAGGGTTAAGGGTTTAGGGTTTAGGGCTCAAGGTTTAGGGTTTATTGTTTAGGATTTAGGGTTTATGGTTTCGGGCTCAGGGTTCAGGGTTTAGGTTTCATAGTTTAGGGTTTAGGGTTTAATGTTTAGGATTTAAGGTTTAGGGTTTAAGGTTTAGGGTTTAAGGTTTAGGTTTTAGGGCTCAGTATTTAGGGTTTGGGTTTTAGGGTTTAGGGTTTAGGGTTTAGGGCTTAGGGTAAAGAAATATTACCCAATACATCTATATTTTTCCCATTGCATGGGAAATATTTCACTCATTGTAATGTTCTGTGTCTTACCCATTCTTATTAGTAATTGACAGAGAGTATTCAACTGAAAAGGGTTCATCGACTTCATAGGCAGAACATTCAAAGAGAGTCATCACAATTTGATGTCTTTCATCTGTTGATATTTTAAAGGAGGGAAATGTCAGATTCCTAAATGTCCAATCCTTCCATAGACCACTAGTAGTCCTCGATCCTTGGATATAGGGAGACATTGTTACTTAGCTTCCATTTATAATGATAGAGATATTTGTAAATTCATGTTATGACCTCTAAATCTATATGAATTTCAAGTTGCTTGGAAATCACATCACACCCTTCACTAGGATTGATGACTACCCCTATCTTTTTGAAGGCACTTTTGAAAACATCCATGGGTTTATCATATAAGGAATTATCAATGAATGGAAGGTCACTAAGTCATAGGCCAGGTGACTCCCATTTAGAACTAAACAAGAAAGATTTACTAGGTGATTGATAACCCCTTTGTGTTCTTAGCCATTCCCTGTTTTATGCTTATTTTGAACACTTCAGGAAGTTTTGTCAAATTTACTATCCATTCCAAGTAGAACAAGAACTTTCTCTTTCTTCGGAGGAGAGGATACTTTGTAGGAAATTCAATTATGATCCTACACCTCTGCATTGGTATATTCTCTATGTTTATTTTGTTTCCTTTAAGATTATTTTTTGTGTTGTGATGGTTATTTTTTCCAACTTCCAATGGGCCATCCTGGCTTGCATAATATCATACATGGAAATATAAGAAATGTGAAATTTGTTTCAGTGTGAATAAATGTACATTCAAGAGCGCAAGTATATGTGGGGAGAAAAAGTTTAGAAGAGATGTGTAATATGCATTGTAAGGCACAAGGTAGATGTCATATCCCTTTAATTACTTGTCCCACCTCTCATAAACAAGGTAGTTCTATAAGAAGACTCAATGATGGTTAGGCACGAGACTAGGAAATATTGATGAAACATGGTTTGGGGTTTAGGGTTTAGGGCTCATGGTTCAAGATTCAGGTTTAGGGTTTAGGGTTTAAGGTTCAAGGTTTAGGGTTATGGTTTAGGGGGTTTAGGTTTTAGTGTTTATGGTTAGGGTTTATGGATCGAAGTTAAGGATTTAGGGTTTAAGGTTTATGGTTTAAGGTTTAAGGTTTAGGGTTTAGGGTTTAGTGTTAAGGATTTAGTGTTTAGGGATTAGGGTTTATGGTTTGCGGTTTAGGTTTTAGGGTTTATGGTTTAGGATTTAATGTTTAGGGATAAAGGTTTAGGGTTTATGGTTTAGAGATTGGGGTTTAGGGTTTAGAGTTTAGGGCTTGGCTATATGGTCTAGGGTTTAGAGTTTAGATTTTAGGGCTTAGGGATAAGGGTGTAGGGTTCAAGGCTTAAGGTTTAGGTTTAGGGTATATGATTCGGTGTTTAAGGTTTAGGGTTTAGGGGTCGGGGTTCGGGGTTTAGGATTTAGTTTTTACGGTTCAGGGTTTATGGTTTAGCATTTAGGGCTCATGGTTCATGGTTTATGGTTTAGGGTTTAGGGCTCGAGGTTTAGGGCTTAAGGCTCGGGGTTTAGGGCACACGGCGGGTTGAATCTTTACGGTTTACAGTTTAGGGTTTAGGGTTTAGGTTTTGGGTCTAGGGATCATGGTTCAGGTTCGAGGTTTAGGGTCTAGGGCTCAAGGTTTACAGTTTATGGTTTAGGTTTATGACCTAGGGTTTAAGGTTTGATTGTTGAAGTTAAACGCTAAAAGCTTTAGGATTAATCTTTGAAATCCTAAAAATTACATATGTCTTGACCATTATACTATAAAAACTATCTCTATCTACCGTGACTCATGGAGTTGTGAGACTAATTCCATAAGGTGCATAGTGACCTTAATTTCTTATATTTACATAAATAAATTTAAACATTTATACTTAAATATAAATGAAAAACTTATACTTGAACATTTATTTTTGTAAATAGACACATGCCGAAACATATATAATGTTTATACTATACTGAACATGTACGTGTTATAATGTATACTCATTTTGTGTTTTCTCTTTTTTTTCAAGTCATGCCTCGAGGCTTGGGATTCGGTTTGGATCCCCAAGTCGAGGTGGACTACATAAACACAACAAACAACGTATTTTTGTAAGAAAATGTAAAAATGTCACTTCCTCCATGATAAATCAAAATAAAACAATTGATTCATTTTTAAAAAATTATACCACGATGTAGAGCAGAGTTTATTCTTTCTAAAAATACAAATTTTCAATTTTTTTGACTACTATAAGGTTTTCATGTTATTTATTTTATAACTATGCCTTTTTATAGCTTTTTTTTAAGTTTAAATATGTCTATCTTTCATCGTGTATCTTTTTTTGGGTCATCGAAATTGAAAAAAATTATACTAGCACAAACTAGGCCTAATTCTATACATATTCAAAAAAAAATCTAATTTTCGATATTTTTTGAGGTAGTTAGGGGGCATGGTCAGAGCTCCATTATTTTTCAAAACATAAAATTTATGTACTAGAAAAATCATAAAAAAAATAAATACTTGCTAAAAAAATCTTTAAAAAATCTAGCACAAACTAGATGCTCCTAGCTATCTTTCTACCAAAGGGTTTTCAAAACTACTAAATGGTGCTCAAAAAATGGTGGGGGCATGAAATTCACTCTGTTATGTTTTTAACAAAAATAGGAGCACATGTTAGTATTTTAGTTATTTTACCAACTTAAACTTATCCATTTTCAATAAAATTTAATAGCTTAGAAACTAGACTCAACATCTACGATTCATGTTTATCTGACATCTTCGATTTTGAGTGTAACTATTTCAAAAACTCGTCAAGTTGAAGTTTTTATTTTTCAAAAAAATACGTGCACTAAAGACCCCCTTTTTGCCCCGACTTGGTGCACTTACCCATTATCTTCTCTGAATTATGCATTTTCTATATACAAATATTTTATCAATATGCATATAGAAATGAATAATTTGCATAAGATAATACAACACGAATATGTGAGGGCTAAGATGCCCAAATATTCAATATATTAAGAATAATACCCTTAAGGTATTATATTCATAATGATATTACAATGTTCCTTAAGGAAGGAGTAACTCCACAATATATCTCTACCAAGTAGAAGACTCAACTCATACATCCATGACATCCTCATAATGATACTCATATCCCTTATATAGACATACATTACTCTTGATGGATGGGTAACACCTAATCCCCATGTATGTTGATTCATTACCTAATATAACAAATTATTATGTGAACCCATATAACTAACTAAGGGGATGTGTGCCACATGTTGGCATCTCCATCAACCCATATACATTATAATATCATATCCCCATATACATAACATGGATTTGCAATGTTGGTAAAAAATTAGAAAATTAATTCAATAAATACGACTGTGAAGCAAATTATTGGAAAAGCATTAAACTGTAATGACTCTCACAAAGTCAATCCAAAAATTAAGAAATTTTAGGAGTGTCACCTAGAAATATAATCACATCGACCCAAAAAAAAATAGGCCTAATTCATCCTTATTAAGAAGATATAGTCGAAACCTTAAAATTAGGGTTTCAACCCTAAAATATACATATCTTTATGCAAAACAACTCCAAAATTTGAAATTTGTAGGGAGTTTTACATGAACAATGTATCCACTCCGTACAAAAAATCTCAAAAAAAATCCAAGTCAATCTCTAAATATAGCCGAATCACCAGCATTAGGGTTTCATCCCACAAATTGCCCAGGTCAAAGCTTTGATACCAAATGATAAGATATTTGCATATAATAAATGAATAATTTGCAGAATATAACACAACACAAGATATACGAGGGGCCAAGATTCCCAAATAATCATTACATGCATAATAATACCCTTAAGGTAGGGCAACGCCATACGGTGCTCATAAAGAAGGAGTAACTCCACAATCTCCCAAGATGGGAATCCACTTCGAGGAGGAAACCTCCATAAAAGTTTACCAAATAGAAGACTCAACTCATACATCCATGATATCCTCGTAATAATACTCACATCCCTTATATAGACATATATTACTCTTGATGGATGGGTAGTACCTAATCCCAATGTAGGCCAACTCATTACCCAATATAATTAATTCTATGTGAACCCATATAACTAACTAAGGGGATGTGTGCCACATGTTGGCATTCTCCATCAACCCATATATATTATAATATCATATCCCATGTGAACCCATATATTATAAACATATAACTAACTAGGGGGATGTGTGCCACATGTTGACATCTCCATCAACCCATATACATTATAATATCATATCCCAAGTGCATGCATAACAATATTAGGGTTTAAGCCCATGAACCATCTCATAATCGTGTCTTTTATAGTTGAGGGAAATAATTTGAGCTTATGGGTATCAGAAGTATAATGATAGGTTTGGCACAAGACTGTGAACTCAAAAAGAAACTGGTTAGGATCTTTTAAGACTAATCCCCGGAAGGTTGGTAAAATTGAAGGGGATATGTGTTTCATATGGGCTTGATAATTAAGATCAAGTTGTATGGGATAGGTAAACATTCTTCTAAGTGGAGGGTTTCCATTTTCTGCACCATTGGGGTTATCTACTTCATTATCCATCCTTTATTGGTCAATGAAGTTGTTCCACATGTTGTATTTGAGAGGGTTTTTGAAAAATTACTCTAATAAATCTACCTCTACAATGTCTAGGTCTAAACATAAAATCCTATCATACTGAGGATAGTTCCCTAACTACCAACACTTAATTTGATTGTTTGTGTTCCACATACTTCAAATCAAAAATATTCTTGTTGTCACTTTCTGAGGTCTTCTTACTTCAAAAGAAAGAGTTATGGAAATAAAATTTCTAAATGGAAACTTATCAGGCAATCAAACAACACTTCTAGTTAGCACCTTAACATTTGATAACACCTTGAGATTTCCCTAAGATAATGGTACCAAAAAGTGGTGAGTGTCGTTGATACTCACACTTTAGTTATCTTATGTTTGTTAGTCCAGGGTGGTGTCCATGGCTATTTTTCATGAACAAAGGGAACAATCCGATTGTTCTCAATACTTATTTAATAATGAAATTAATTGAATACTATAATAAATGCAATCGAAAAATGAAGTGGATTGAAAAAAAGATTACTCAAATGCAAAATTAAAAAGTATTGAAAATAATGCAATGTTGATAATTCAAATTAATGCAAAATAACATAAATGAAGTGAACAGTAAATTATCCCTTTATGTTGGGGAGGAGTGGCCCTCGTTGCTTCCCTTCGATCTCAGTTCAACATCGCAGTCACACAAGTAAAGTTTTCCCTTGAATCTACACTTTATTGAAAGAGATTTTCGTTATAGTGATTAATCAAATTGAACTAATCAACTCTCTAATTCTAATACCTTTGGTCTTTTATATCGAGTAGTCTTAGTCTCTTTGAAGGAGGACTAGTTATTTGAAATTAATAACTACTTAACTGGAAGATACCTATAATAATATTGATTGTTTTAGAAGTTACAATCGTGGAAGGATTAATCTATGTCATGTTTGGATTGAATTCATCATGTTAACTACAAATGAGGCCCGTAATTGAATTTTTGAGACAATCAATTAGTGCCAGAAGATATTGCAAATCCTGAATTGATTCCTTATAATCATGATGATTATAAGTCCATGAGTGTTTGTCTGCATCACATCTTCAAGCAATTGGAGTTAAGTTGGGATTGCATGGACCTCATAATCTACATGAAGGTTGAGGTAGTAGTACATGTTTCATGATCATATCATTGTGTTAACTGATGTGTCAGCTACATCAACTCATCATTCAACCATTTGAGCTATTTGTCTCTTTTGTGCGAGTTCCTTATTTCAAGTGAGTCTAAATTAATGATCTAGACAAGTCCTAAACTCGATGATGAGTCATGCGCTAATGCAAAGATGATTCCTATGCTAGTGCATAAGCGAGTCCTGTCTAGTCTAAAGTTAACTCATGTGATGACTCAAGATATACTTTTCCAAATACATTGTTAAGACTCACGAAGGTTCATTCAAGCCATATTTGAAGAATTAATAACAAGATGAAAAGAACAAGAATATGCACAACATTTCCTTCCAAAACATAGTAAAGTATTAATTATTAAATTTCAACATTATACATAGTGCAAAGACATCAAGGTAACACGGGGTTTCACAAGAGGATAAAACATGGTAAAACATGGGTTCATCAAGAGCATTTTTGTAACAAGTTGGATGTTGCATAGTGACAAAAATGTATTCAAATATGATGATGTTTGGGGAATAAATGGGGTAGGGGTGAAATTAGAAGAATTAACCATGATATTAGAAGAAGAAGAAAAAAGGAAATGGATTCGGGGGCATGGACATAGTGTCGGGTTCACTAAATGAGTTAATAAATTTTAAATCTAAGATAAGGACACCGAAATCGATTGAATAGATATAACAATATTCAAGAAAGATCATGTAAAGGAAATTCAAGCAAGGGTGATAGTTAGGGTTTGGGGAATGACTTAGCTCACCACCGCATGTTTGGACCGATAAACATGTTCGAAAGGATGATTATGGATAGTATTATCTCTACGTCTAATTCTAGAAAGTGACGATCTTAGGGATAGAAGCACTTAGAAGGGGATAAGGCTGCCTAGGTGTTAGAGTCTATTATGGGTGCTTTGGTGTCATGGAATAACTTGAAATATGGTTCTTTCTCGTGTCGCATAGTGTCACTCCTTATTTGTTGTGTGTTACATTAGATTTGTTGTGTTGCACCTGTAACTTACAATATAAACTCTATATAACTACACAATACTCAAGCACACATTATATGAATAAAATAATACATATGCTTGAGTCGGACTGACCTCGGTGGTCACCCTAATGTGATTATCATCAAGCGCTACACTACATTTCAGACTCTATGTAGTTCTTATGTGTGTGTGATTGAAATAGTGTCCCTTGAGCTAGGATTCCCTAGTCTTTAGTTGCCTGAGAGATAGCGAACTACAATTACTTTGTCCCAAATGTAAATGTGTGGTATGAAATTTAGAATAAAATCTCCTATGCATCAAAAATGTAATCCTTAATGTCCTAGATAACAAATATTAGCTCCTTGTAGATGTATGTGTCTCTTGAATGCTTTCCCCTTAATGAGGTTAAATAAGACATGTGTGTGCGTGTGTGTCATTACCTTCTTGAGTTTCATCATTAACAAGTGAAATTCGACTAGAATTGATAAAAAAGTAAGAAAGAAGTAACATTTGAAAGATTAGAAAAAAGGTAAAGAGAACACAGTGCCACAAAGGGGATAAGTAACGCTCAAGCGCTCCTTTATCTAATAAACAGTTATGTACAATGTGCTCAAAAGGTTAGACAATGAAATCAGATTTGAGTAAGATGTCGGCTAGTATGCAAAATTGTAAGTTGTCAGTAGAGACAACAAGAAATAAAGATGAAAAGGATAAAAGCAATGTCAAAGCAAAGTAAAAAGGTGTTAATGAGTATTTATCTTGCTTAGGAATCATGCATATAAATGAGTATTTAGAGGCTAGATGTACATAGTAAGCATGTGATTTAGTGCATGTAGTCGTCCACTATTACCTCTTCTTTTCCTAGTCATTACAAAAGCTCTTAGTGACACATCTCTCATGAACGTGCTATAAGTAACATCTTGGGTGTTAAGTTTACTTTTAACACACACCTTTCTCATATCCTCTTTGTTGAGGACATTCTCATATTGAGAATGACACAATTTAAGATGGTAAACATCCGGACAAAATTCTAAAGCTCTTGATATACAAGAATATGCCATTTACTTTTACCATGTTGCCATTGTTACTAAAAACCTCATTCATATCTTGTTTCCCTTTCTCCACTCCTCCACTTGATGCTCAAGTATCAAATATTTGGGTTTATTCTTGAAGACAATTGATTAAAGATGCAACGAGTGGAATTGGATTGTTGTTAAAATCAAAATGCGTATCACATTGTGGTGCCACTATTGGATTTATATGGTTGATAGATTGGTTATGATAAAACATGCACTGAAGCCTATCCCAGTTTATTGGCTCTCATTGCCTTTCATTCGAGGAAGATTCTAAAGAATATTAGAAAACTTTACCTTCTTTTTCTATGGTCGGGAAACAAGAAGAATATGAGTATTCTCTTGTCGAATGGAGCATTATTGCTCGATCAAATTTAGATGGCGATTGGGGTATAAATGACTTATTTAGTTTTCTAAAGCACTTGTTGTGAAAGGGCCATGTAATCTTCTCGCTAAGTTGGGTCTATGTTAGAAAATTATACATAAAAATTACATCCATCCACTCGCTTATCTTGGATTGGATATGTATGCAACCTCAAAGTCACATTGACACATCTATTTTCTGAAAGCACTTATTCGAAGCTTTGTCATCATTAGGAACTTGTTGGCTTGGAACCCAGGAGATGGGACATAATTCCACATTAGAAGGGTTGTTTTTTTCAATATTCTAAATGAATATAGATTCTTGGATGAAATGAAAGCTTCTTTACAAAAAAACATCTTCACACTTGTTGATGCATTTGATAATACCTAGATGAATAGGTGGGCTTTAAGATAGAAAATGACCGAGCTTTATTGGATGCATGGATCCGAGAAGCTATCACGTGGAATAGATATATAACCAATCTCATCACAAATGCAATCTACCTCATGGAGTGGGAGGAAGAATTGTGTTGGGCCTATAATTCATATGGTGGAGACTATAAGATAAAGTTGGGTTATGTTGTACTTCAAACACAACATGAGGTTGAGAATGTCCCTTGGTAGTGGAAGGGACTGTGGAATATTTGCACCTCTCCCAAAACAAAATTAAATTTTTGGCTCACTTTACAAAACATAATCTTAACTTGGGACAACCTCTTATGTAGAGGATGGAATGGCCTAGGCCTTTGTTTTCTTTACCAGGATAGCTTTGAAACCTTGGATCATCATTTTGTTCGCTGCCCATTCACACGAGTGGTTCGGGATGTAACTATTTCTCAAGGAAATAGTCCTATGTGGGAATGCGATTCTTAGATGGATTCTTATAATAAATGAAATGGACACAAAGGCATCTCTAAAGACCTAAAAACATTCCATTATAAAATTTTTGGGGCATCTTGATCTGCCCATGCTGAATGAGGTGATTTTCAAGAACAAAATGCCTTTTATTATTACCAGGGGTGTACAAATACAAACATTACTCGATGTCATTGAGACCTCCCACCAATAAGGCTCAACACACACCTACTACTTTTCTAGTTAACACTATTGTGCCATATTGTTTTTATGATGGGGCCTCTCGTAAAAATCCAGGTCAAAGTGGGGCTAGAGACATCATTCACTTCAAGAACAACACTACCACTTTAAGGCAAGGTATTGAGTGACATATAAACAACTTAGCTAAATTACAATCCACTACAATTTCTCTCTCCATTGTCATTAATTGTGAGTTCACCTCCTTGATGGTGTGCTTAGACTCCAAAATGGCTTCTGCAACTAGATGAACGACATGGCATGATCAATAACATTACTCTCGACACTTTATTAACAAAGCAACCGAACCCGATGCACATTCCACCCTTACCTTGAGTCACATTTACAGGAACATAATTCCATTGGTAATAACTCGCCAAAGATGCTTGCAACCTCTACGAAGGTAAGATACTCATTCATGAAAAAAAGGTTGATGAAAACTATCTCCACGTGAGAGATATCCCTCAATTAAATGTTGGAAATAGATTCTATTTTTGGAGTCGGGATTGTTTCATATACATTTTTATTGTATCACTTTCTTTGTTTTCTAGGTTGAGGCTTTACTGCTTCCTTGATTTTTGCTCTTTTTTTATGGGTCTATGCCTACTCGAACATGTTTACTCTTTCGATGCTACTTGGATTTGTTATCTCTATGCCTCTTTTGGTATATTACTAGTTGTATCTTTACATCTATCGTAAGATAAGGAATACTAGTACTTTTCTTTTTGAATATATATATATAAAGCTTAAAAACATATTATACAATAAATCATATATAATTAATTATTGAAAAATAGAGTAGTAAAGAGACGTGTTTAGTTAGGATTTTTACATGAGTAGTAAAGATTCTCTGCCTCCCCCTACAACATAGTCGATTAGTGGTAGTGAAATTCATCACGTTAGAGGGAGTTTCTCAGTCATGCCCAAATACCACTTAGTCTTTGTTAATCACTTTTGTAGGAAATGCTCTGTGAGTTTCCCATTTTTCTTACTGCATTCTCTTGAGTATTCTGTGAATTTGGTAAAATGGGGCAAGTGTGTCTTCCCCTTGCATCATGCGGTTATATTCATGCTTTACAAGTATTTTGATTATTCTGTCCTCCATCCCCAACCTACTACCCTTTTCCCTCCCATCAATCCCTCTGCCCCCACTCCTCTTCCGCTCCCTCCACCTCCACCCCCACCCCTTCTCTCCCTACCTCCTCCCCTCCCCCAATCCCTCCCACCCCATCCCTATTCTACCATCCACCTCTCGTCCCTCCACCCCGTTCTCCTAATTCGACCCCTTCCTTGTAAGAAATCCAAAGTTCTTTTTTCGGCAAGTCCCTCGGAGAGCAATCCTAAATTCTCACATCTTGCCCAAGTCTCTACCCATCCAATTATTGGAGAAGGTGAGGCCATTCTTGGGCTCTTCTCTATCGGCAAGAATGGACCTAAATCCTCTAATACAATGGTTGCCACGAAGATAACTAGTGATTCAAATATCCAGTTGGAAAAAATCAAAAGGCTGAAGGGTAAAATTAATACACGCAGGCTTGAAAGTGTAGATGGAACGGTTGACAGAAAAATAGTGATTGATCTCAATAACCGCGTCAACAAAATTGAAAAATAAATGGAAAATATCAAGGCCAAACAATGTGACATCCTCAACATGCAAAAGAGTACCATGGATTTCCTTTCACTTTTCATTTCTCAATTTGATGTCCAAAAAGGAAGAGATAAATCCAAAAAAAGATACAAGCTTCAGTGATATCAAAAAGGGGCTTGATGATGTTAAGAAGAGATTCCATAAACTCATGAAATTAGCTTGTACCCCCTTCCTTATTTTGGGAAACAACCTTTTGTATCTCTACTGTGAAGTTGATGACATTGTGATGATCTTTTGCTAATGTTTTTATGACTTCTTGCTATTCTTTGGCTTTTTGTTGACTAGTTATCTCTCAATTCTTGTTTTGGTTTCACCGTACTATATTGAATACTTGGGAAATGGTTTTTTTCAGTATCGGGTAGGGTCCCAGCCAAGAAAACCTTTATCCTTAATTAAAAAAGAGACATGTTTATTTTATCTTGTTCCTCGAAGTCATTAGGCGACAGGTTGTTAAAATACGATAACACAAATCAAGGATTTTCCATAAGATAAATCCTAAAAAACTTGTAGTGAATAAAGTCAAAGTGTTTGGATTATATACTTGTCATTGTTGGCATGTGCATACCATACTCTTTGACATTCTTACAAAGCACTCAAAATTGAAATATTCTTTGACAAGTATCTTCACTTTATTTTTCTTATGAAAACCTTGCTCAAAATTATGCATCTTTGTTTGGATCACCAATGAATTGATCTTCTTCCTTATTACTTTAATTAGATTGTCGAATGCGAAATGGTAAGAAAAATAATGTATTTTGGAGTCTTCCTTCTTCCATGGAATAACTAAGTTATATTGATATTTGAGACCCATCAATGTTTATTAAGATTTTATTAATGCGAAGGTGACCTTAAAACATAGAAAAATTGAAGAAGAAGAAGAAGAAGAAGAACTTTTAACGTCTATAAGGATACCAAAAACAACCTATGGGACAACAAATCTTGTTGAAGATCTTTCTGGCATTTAGATATCCTGTTAGAGAGTTTGATAATCATCCCCCCTATTTTTTCAACCATATTCTTGCTGAAAATATCCTGTAAGGAAGCAACAACTATCGTACTAGCAAACTGGGCCCTAATGTCATTGTAAACATTAGACTCCAACATGAAATGTTTCTCTGACTCCACTATACCGAGACGTGCCCATACCTCTTTAGATTTTTTCCATCTACCTGTTTCACACCGAAGATGATGTGAATTAGTCCTCAATTGAGCTATGAAGATATTTGCTCTCCACGAGATATTAGCCCCTATGAAAGCCTTTTGTTGATGATCACACACAAAGTTAAATTCCTCCAAATAGTACCTCTTCTTTCTCCCTAACGATTCCCCCACACAACTTGGCATAATTTATCTATAACAAAAGTCTTTATCTTTTGGCTATTATTAGGACATGCACTCAAGTAAATGTTCCATTTTAAGCCATTTGTTGTTTTGATTCATCCATGACTTCTGTCTTTTCTCCAAAAACTCGTTGAGAACTACCTCAGGCCATCTACTACCATCCATTTGCTCAAAATTTTTAAAATAAGTTATGAGCCAAAACATAACAATAGCTTCTAGAGGTACACCACTGTTTCAGTTAGAAGAATCTCATATGGGACCGAGATCTCTAATTTTTACTTGCTAGTAATCATGTTTTTTGAATCCTCTCAAATTGTTTCTACTTTGAGTTTGAAATATTGCTAGCCCAAACCTCACATCCGTAAAACACCACTAGAGTTACTAAAATCCCAAACAAAGTCTACGTAGTTTTCTAATCCCATAATTTTGCCTCTCTACATTTGTTTTGGAAAGCATAAAAAGCTCTCCACCCCCTAAAGTTCTCTTTTTGCTACAAATCTCCCAACTAAGCTTGTTATTAAAGTCAAACCCAAGATATTTATATTCCGTTACTTCCTCTAAAATGTTTCCATCGAAATAGAAATCATACTGAGTTCTTTTCTTTCTATTGGAGAAGATCATGATCTTGGTCTTATTGGTGTTGACTTGCATCCCCACTTCTTTGCAAAAGTGCTCAAGTGCACATAAATGCTTTTGTAGTCCTTGAGCGGACCTAACAATCAAGATAAGGTCATCAACATAAAGGAGAAGTCTTACAACATACTCTCCTAGAGAACACCATCTTCACTCTACAAATTTAGCCATTCCTCAAGTTTGTCGATATATAGGCCAAATAAAGTAGGTGATAATGGGCATCCTTGTTTAACCCCAATATCACTCTTGAAACTTTCTAAGATACTAGTTTGAGTTCTAATTTTGACTCACACCTTTTCGTAAAGCCTATGAACAACTGCTCTGTGATGCATTGGAATACCAAACTCCTTCATTCTATCCCATAGTTTGTTCCTAGGAATTGTGTCAAAATCCTTCTTGAAGTCAACAAAACAACAATAAGCTTCCTCTTTATCATTCCAAACTTTTTCAATAATGTGCCTCAAAGTGATACCATGATCTATTGTTGAATACTTAGGCCTGAACCTTGCTTGCCCTTTTGCTCTCTTACCTTTTTCTTCTGCCCACTTGTTGATTCTACATTCCACCATGCTACCAAATAGCCTTGCAAATAATGGGTTGATCGTGATGGTTCTATAATTTGAAGGATTATTAACATCTCCACTCTTAAAAAGAGGTATTGCAAGGCTGGTAGTCCAATCTCTAGGAAAACCTTGTTGAATGATGTTGTTGAATATGTCGACAATGTGAGGAGCGAGAAATTCTTTCCCCCATTTTAAATATTTTGCTTAAAACTCATCCAAGTCTTTGGCTTTTCCAACCCCCAATTTCATAATACCCTCCTCAACTTCTTGCACAATAAAAAACTTTGTTGTCATGTTGACCAAAGGGGGGCCTTCAACTTTTGAATCTTGCTCATAAAGTTGTTTTGCAAACTCAAACCACTGATTGGCTATGATATTGTTGTTTTCTGTGTTTTTTTCTTTGATTGAAGTTCCTTCCAAAATACTTTTGGGTTATGTTTCCCTAAGTATATAAGCTCTTCCCTCCTTATGGTCATGAACTCACCTTTTTTTTTCTTTATGATTTGTTTGTACAACTTTGTGTTCAACTTCTCTTTGCCTATTTCTTTAATAGCTCTCCTTGCCGCTTTACAATCCTCATCAAACCATCTATTTACTAGAAAACAATTTGTTTGCTTCTTCTTATTTTTGTTCTTTTGCAACTTGTAAGGGCCCTCTTAATTATGTTTGTTAACTCATAACTTTTAAGGCCTTGTGATCTTGCTTTCCCCTCTTGCATTAAGTGGCTCAACGCCACTTTGAAGATATCACAATTTTCTTGTGTTACAAGAATCCTTCCTTTTTCCGAAAGATGTTGAGATTGTTCTTTCCTTGTGAGCCAATTCTTGCTCGTCCAAACTACCACTATGGAAATTATATTATGATCCGACTTTAGGTCCCTGATAAAATCATCAATCTCCACTTCTCTTATCTTGTCGATTAAACTTTGCGAGCAAATTACATAATCAACAACACTTGCCCCATTGTAAGTTTTACAAGTAAAATTTCCAGATTTATGCCATCTTTCCATGTCATTGCAGATAATCAAATCAAACATGTGACAAAGAGTTGATAATTTGTCGCCAAAATGATTAACGTCCATCTTGTCTACAAACCATCTTGGCCATTGTTGATTATCTTCTTCCATGAGCCATAACGGATTATGGTTCTCCTTACTACTCTAAGTGTTAGCTTGCTCATTTGCAGTCCTCGCATTAAAATCACCTACAAGAAGAACTCCCTTGTCGGGAAAACTTGGAAATATCTTTCTTTAGAGATGCATAAGAATTTTTCCCATCTAGCCTATCTTTTTAGTGTATTTACTCCCATTTTCTCAAAAACATAGAATAGAAATGAATGATGAAGAGTATTAAGATAGGATATAAAACTAAATTTAGACCAATAATTTAGAAACACACAAAGATTGTACAATATAAAAGCCTAGAGGCCATATTTAGGAGTGTACACGTGAAAACAAGTTAAGCCCTGGTTGGAAGGATCCTTGTAGCCGGCCAAGGCTAGAGGCAAGTACAGGAGGAGGCCGAAAACATTCTTGTAAAAACAAACCGGAAAACAAGCGCGTCACAGGCGTCCGATCAGTGTAAGCTAAATCTGCTAAATCTCAAACCAATCTAATTATCTAAAAAATTCACGAATTTCACCTTAAAAAAGAGGAGCCGTCACTTACCGTCAAAATAACGGCGACGGAAGCCGTGAACTTATCTGAAACGAATAAATGCTTCTAAGGAAGATATTTGGCCCTCTGTTTTCTGATAAGTGTGAAATATGGAGATTTCAAAGGCAAAACAAATAAAGACCTAAGTTAAGTCCGTATGTCTGTATTTTTGTGGCATATAGCAATGGAAGAATTCGCATTCAAGAGATGTAAGGATTTTGCTGCATGTATTCTGTGGCGGGCAAATTGTGTTGGCGAAACCGTTGGAAACCAGGGTTTTGCCGTTTATTTTGGTTGATCATGGGCTCTGTACCGCGTAATAAGGTGAAATAGCCATTTAAAAGCCTATTCCATGTATTTGTCGAATAATAATAGTAAGCAGGGGCAGATAGAGATAGAGATACATATAGAGGAAGAAGAGGGAATAATAATGGAGGCGGTGGCCAACGGGCTGCAGAGCGCCGCCGCCTATTCAACATCAAGGGCAGATGATATTAGCAGAAAGCAGCGGGGAAGATCACGAAGTTAAGGCGCCGAAAAAGAGGGCGGAAACGTGGATTCAGGAAGAGATACGAGCTTTGATTGCATTAAGGCGCGAGATGGACAGTTCATTTAATACTTCAAAGTCGAATAAGCACTTGTGGGAGCAAATTTCGTCGAAGATGAGGGATAGAGGGTTTGATAGGTCGCCTACCATGTGTACGGATAAATGGAGGAATTTGCTAAAGGAATATAAGAAGGCGAAGCATCAGGACAATAGGGGTGGTGGTGGATCTGCCAAGATGTCGTGTTACAAGGACTTGGAGGATTTGCTGAGGGAGAGAGCCAAGGCTGCCCCTTATAAGACGCCGCCGCCGCCGCCGCCGCCTCCTGCAATTCTCAAGGGCGACAGTTATATCAATTACTCGCCCAAAGGTTTGTGTTCTCTTGTTGCTTCATGTTTTTTTGTTTCTTTAAGAGTTTTTTTGTTTCTTTAAGAGTTTTTTTGTTGCTTTATGTTCTATTAATCTAGCGGTCTTGGAAAACATGAGAGCATTTTGATGTAAAAAGGTTTTATGGAATATGAGGTTTCCTGCTCCCTTTTTTGAATCTGCGGCAATGACCAAAATGAAATGGATTGAAATAAAGTGAGCTAATGCTCTATATATTTCTTGATATCTTTCAAACTTATGCTATACTGTTGTAGGTTCTCAACCTTCCACCTCTACCTCTGGAGAGATTCTTCCTTGTAAACAATATTTCAATTTTGTGATTAAAAAAGATGCATGGAAGCAAACAACATTGCAAAATTTCAATTAAAATGTTGCATCGAACCACTTGAACCACAAAAAAAAAGCAATAGTTGTTCCTCTCCACGGCACCCTACAATAGTTTGTACTTGTATCAAGTTCCATTCACTACTGTTGACCACTAGTAAACATCAATGATTGAATCAATTAAATTGTGCCTAGAGGCACTCTACATTGGCGTAATGTCCACGCATAAACAATTAATGTCCGACCTTAACTTTGAAGTCCATTTGAGACCATCACAACAATTTTTTGTGATAAAAAATAGCGATATCTCAGGCATACAACAGAGTTTGGAGCCCTGTTTTTCTTGGAAAGATTTTTGAAGTCTGTGTGGTGAGGATAGATTGAGGCCATCTATCAACAGACAACAGGAAATCTTTAAATAAAGCGATACAATCATCAATAAAGGTGGAACCCTCGAATAGGCAAAATGACATGACAATAGCAATAGATGCATTTAAGATATTTGTGCTAGTGTATCAGTATGGAGACACATTGGCAGTAATTTAGAGATTTTCCTACAATGCTCTTTTTGTAAGGAAAATTTCAAAGGCTAGAGTTCACTTTTGACTATTCTTTTCAAAAGTTTAGTATAAATATTTGTTACTTGAAAATGAGAATGTCCATTTCTTTCAGTGAAATGTTTCTTTATACTTGTATCATATTTATCAAATTTGAAAAGTTTGGTAGAGGCTTCAAAATTTGCATTTGACTATTCCTCTAGAAAATACAATAAAAATAATTGCCACTTGAAAATGTGGACAAACCATTTTTCTATGAAATTTTGTGTTGTACTTGTATCAAATGTGCAAATTATTTAAAAAGCTGGTAAAGGCTTGCAAGCTTTTTGCCAAATTTTTGAACCTATGAAATTGTTAAAAACAATTTAGGTAATATATTTAAACATCTTATCATGTATGGTTCTTTAAAATTTTTCTTGGCTCTTGTTGTATAGTATGCATCCTTTTCATGGTACTCGTGGTGACTTATCATAATTGTTCTAGCTTATCTACATAAGCATTGTAATACTAAAACAACACTGCTTATATTATTGAGTTAGTAAAACAATACTACATATATTATTGACTTAGTAAAACAACACCGCTTACATTATTGACTGTGTTAATTAACCATTCTAACATTTTCCCCTAATTCATCAGTCTTAAGAGTACCAGAGGGAGAATTTCAAAATGCCTCAAATTTCTCACGTTCAAGTGACTTGATAAAGTCATCTGCACATTGATCTTTAGTGGAGAAAAACTAAAGCTGAATATTGTGTTGTCAAACACGCTCATGTATGAAATGACATTGAACCTCAATGTGTTTCATGCGCTCATGAAATACTAGATACGAGCATGTTGTATAGCATGCTAATTGTTCTAGTACATTATTGTTGGTTGTTTCTGTGGCACTTCCAGTCCTGCAAGTATATGGTTTAGCCATATCACTTTGCAAACAGCTCTTGTTGCTGCACAATATTCTTCCTCAATGGAAAATCGAGAAGCAAAGTTCTGTTTCTTGCTCCCCCATGAGATGGAACCAGATCCCTAAATGAACACAAATCTAGAAGTGGATTTCTTGTCATCAATAGAACCTCCATGATCGAAGTGTGTGCATACTGGCCTTATTTCATAGTACCTTGAATATATCTCTATATTTGCTTTGGTCATTGTGGACAACATCAAGCTACAACATGTTGCCTACATTAGAAGCTTGCACAACAATTTTCGAGCTTTTAGACTTGTCTTGAATGAGACACATCTTTTGCTATCTTAACAAATTCAACATTAAGGTTGTGATCAAGCAATTGGTTTATAGACAATAAATTCCTAGTTCAAGAACATACAATACTACAGTGATTTTACATGCATGCTGGCCAAGTGGCAAAAAAACGTTATCTATGCCTGGATATGATAAGAAGAATCACTCAAAGATACCTGCCTTTAGTATGGTGTATGATATAGATTGGTGAACCAATATTTTCACCCTGTCATATGTCGAGTAGCTTTGGAGTCCATGTACTAGATGTAGTTGTGAGGAGGAATATCCTCACTAGTTTCTACAACTTAAATGAATCCTCGTCAGAAGGATTGTTAACTTTGGCAATGTTGTCGTGGTGTTGTTGTTTCGAAGGTTTTTTCTTCCAACTCCATGTGGGCTAGGGCTTCTTCTTCAATCTTAGTGGTGATGGATGTGGTGTCATCTTCTTGTTGTTGGCTGAACCATTTGTGGATGCATTATACCAATAATCCTTTAAATCATACCCAATCTTCCCTTACATGAGATGTCTCTTCTAGGAATGAGAGGTATTCCCATGGTGTTGATGTTGATTTATCTACTTAGAAGAATGATTAGGAGGTCTTGTGGTCTTCTGCCCCTTTTGATGTATTTCTAACGCATGATATTCTTTAGTTCCATCTTCTCCGTGCATAGACACTTCTTGTAGCAACATGTTAACCAATTCTCAAAAGTTGGCTTCTGATTGGACATGTTCAATGATTTCACAAAATCTGATAAGTGGAGGGCAGCATTATTAGGACAATGGGTACAAGAAAGTCGTCTGGCACCTTCTTGCCCAATGCTTGTAGTGAGACCCACAGTTAAGCAATCCGATTGAGAAGAACTTCAACTTTTCCCCATCTTCATTCGAGATGATGGAGCTGGCTTTGGAGATGTAGAATCTTGTTGTAGTTTTTGCCTCGTAGATGTTGTTGAGTTTGTCCCATGCATCTTTGGCTGAAATTGCCTCCCGGAAATAAGGTTGGACCTCATCTGAAATCCTGAACATGATGATTGTCAATATAGATCTAATTTCTAATCAATATAGATTTAGAAGTTGCTTACACAGTTTTATCTAGAAACAATTTACCTACAACATATGGATTGTGGAAATACTATCTCTCTTAATCATGATTAACTTCGCCTTTTGGTTTGCTTTGTCAAACCTTCGCTGCTGGGCTGTGTCAGAGACATGTCAAATAAAACTGCCACCAATAACTTGCGAAACATCCTCCAACTCCAGGCGAGTTTCACTGTTGTTTCCCGCGCAGAATAGTTGTTGCCACAGAGAAGCTCCGAGTTAGGCAAAAATATCCTTGGGCCATTTGCGGCCATTGTGATGATAAAATAATGGAAAAAAATCAATTGTGTTCAAAATGACAATGGTCAAGGCAAACTTTCTTCAGTATAATGTTTCAGGGTCTATTTAGAGCTTCCAGGCCAATTTGTTTGCTTTTGGGTCTTCACAATTTGTGTGTTACTTATGGAAAATTGAAAAAGATTTAACTATCAAGTTTTATAAAATAAAATAAATTTTAGATTAAAACTTAATAAAAAAATATAGTAAAATGCAAAGTTGCCCCAATTTCAAATGAAAAATCAGACTATTGGAAAAATCAGATAACCATACATATATTTTATATTGGTTGCCTGGGTGCCATACGGAAGTGATTTTGCGGGATGGCTGTGACTGATCCTTCAATGTGAGATGCTTGTCTTCAGGTCTGCACTTTGGGCAATTTACTAATTTATTGCTCGTCTTCAGGTCTGTAGTTTAGGCAATTTACTGATTTATTGCTGGTCTTCAGGTCATGCCTATCTGTCTCATGTGCTTCTATGCTGTGTTTTCTTATTGTATGTGAAGTGTACAGATCTACATTCACATTACTTGACTTCTTTCCTCACCTGAGTGCTCCTACTTGTTTATGGTGCTTCCTTTGAGTGTTGGGCACTTCCTTGTATTTTTAAACTGTTGTTTTCTTTGTAGGCTGTTCCATGTGCTTGACAAGCATTTTTCAACCAGCAGTAAAAGACAGTAGATATATATACGGCCCTAATATTTTATGTTTCCCTCTCCTCACTATTCTGAATCCTGATGCAGAGAATAATCTATTCAGAAAATTCTTCGAGTAGCAAATTGTAATGCCTTTGCTAAGGCGGCACACCTTATTAGATGCCACACTCCAACAATTTGTGTTGGCTCTCACACCTCTCTATTCCGTATAGCTTTGTGTTTATATTATATTATTAAAGCTTTAAAATATATTCTCTGCTGGAATGCCTCTTTCAGGTAGAAAAGATAATTCTTTTTATGATCTAGACAAAAATAAATAAACATTACCTTTCTTTGAGCACATGTGATTCATGAGATTCATGCCTCGTTCTTGGCTCTCTGAGTCTCTTAGGCTTTGACAGGATTTCAACATCCTCTCTGATCATGTCCCTGTTTAAGCAATAATATGCTGGAATGTCTCACAAGAAAATAGAATAAAGTGAGTGTGCTGCATGAAACTTACACAGGAATAAATATGACTGCACTGAGGCTTCTGACTATATTTTTCCTTTCCTTAACTCTCCAAAATCTCCAAGGATACCTGCTTCAATACTAAAATGGAGCATAAAAAAATAGTTACTGCTTAGATTACATTAAAATGATAGAATTATTTGTACAAACAATAGTCTAAGTTTAGTTTTTAGATTTTAGGTCATCTTGTATATCCTATCAACAACCCATCTCTTATTGTAGTCTATAGATCCTTAAGATGGTTAAGCATCTAAACAATAATTATCCTAGACTATCTACGTTTTATTATAATAATAAAACAATGCTACCTCTATTATTGACTATGTATTATCAACTACTCTTAACATATTTTCCTTGAAAAAGAATCTACAAACATGTGAAGGTCAAGATTGAAAGAAAGAGAGATTACGAACTACATATTGAAGTTTCACCAATGTATAATGAAAGTGGTTAAATGATGTTGTAATACTAAATGTTTGGTTGAGAAAGAGAGGGTATGAGAGTGAGCAGCTTGTGAGATTGGTGAAAAGTGGATGGAAGTGTTTTTATAGGCATAGAAGAAAAACACAGCCTGTTTTCGTGTGGCCCTCATCCCGTATATTGATCGTACCTATTGTAATGAAGGACTAACTATTTGGTAATGGAGGCCAATGGTGTGTGAAATGTCCAAGGGAGGATGAGAAGATTCTTGTGTCATTAAACAACATCAAAAGAAATAATATTGCTACGCCAACATCATCCCCTTAAAAAAGCAAATGTTGTGATACGTTATCTACCATAATCTGGTGCCAAATGGGAATGGAATGAAGGACCCTAGATTTAAAAGCAACACAAACTGTTCTTTTGATTCACTTCAAATAGTTTTTCAAGTAGAATGATATTAACAAGAAACACAATTTGATATGAGTAGTGCAAGTCAAAAAAGGATGTTCTATTTTGGTAATATTTAAGGACCCTGTCCACCAGCTCAACAATATATTGGTATTACTGTTAAGAAGTCATTCCTATGGCTTTTGCTGAAGGATGATGCGTGTTATGGAAAGGTGATGGTAAGTTTTTAGCATCAATTATTCATCTTAATTCATTATAGGTAAGAAATGGAAAATACAACCCCGTGTCATAAGAAATATAGCTCCAATGGCTTCTTTGTACAATTTGTCAAGGAATTGAGTGCTAGCCAAGAAATTCTTCAACCAGAGAACAAATGAGTGAAAAACATTGATTTGAGAGGCCTACGACTTTATTGATTTGCAAATCACTATGCTAAGATGCCCATGGCTGATGGGCATAACCAAGTTTTGGTATTGATTGTATGCTAGCTAAGATGGTCGATATGATTATCCTCTCTCTCTCTCTCTCAATAATATGGATTAGGATATTACTTATGAGTAGAAGGCCATACTAGAGCCAACACACAAGCAAAGATATAACTGAGTGTTGTAATAGTTATGGATCTAGAAGAGATTAATTTATACTCGTATTGAAGGTTTAGGGCTCCAAAGCCTATATCAAGGTATGGGGATGACGTCTTACTATTATCATGAGGGTTATAAGAGCTAAGGTAATAAACAAGAGCTAATCCTAAACTATGGTTGTAATGCAATTTGGTGGTAAGCATGTGCTATAGATAGAATAAACAATGCGATAGACAAAGATATACTATTCTAATACATGATACATCAACATAATCAATCAACAAACATAAAGTAAAGAGTTTAGGGTTAGAGATACCTACCTTTGGATGGACACTATTGGCACATTATTCCCGCTCTTGTGTTGGTAGGACCTTGTGAGAGATTGTTTTGGGTGGATCATAATAGGGATAGGTAGAAGACCTAAGAATACCAAAGATGGGGACTCCTAATACGAAGGTAGACTTTGATGGTGCATCTTCAATTCTTGATACTCCTAGTTCCCAATGCTCCAATGATGACCTCCAAGTATAAGATCTAGTAAACCATAAGACCTCTTTATCTTTATGAGTAGATTTGTGAGCATAATAGATTAAATTACGTAATGATGTCTTTGAGAAATGACAACAATGGCATCTATAAATAGGAGAACATATCTTGAAGTCACAATTTGACTTAGTCAACGACATTGACCAGTCAATGCAACTAGGTGGAAAAAGGTGTATACTACCACAAACAGTCCATAAAAGGTGACGTGGAGGACAAAGAAAGAATGGTGGATCAAGACACTTGGAGGAGGTATGAAGGTGATACGAAGGTGTTATGGAAAGATGATCTAAAGGATAAGGTGGTAGTATTGAGGATATCAAGTGCTCGTTAAATGGTAGTAGGAAGGCTAAGGCACACTAGGGAAAGTGCCACGAGGATCTCTCATGAGTTGTTACGAACCAGCCCAAACCTTACCCCTAGTGCACCCCTTAAGGCACACACTCAAGGGGATTAATATGCCAACAACTTGCAAAGAGAAATCATAAGTGAAAACTTAAAAGTAAAGTGTCTACATATGCCCCAACCGAAGATTTTCATGTGTCAAAATAGTGTAATGTGAGATGGTGTTCGGAAAAGAAACATAAACTCTAAAAATAAATTGAATGAAAATAAAGTAATATATCGTGACTCAACCAAATAAAATATCCTTACTTGAACTTACCTTCTCGCGAAGCCGGATGCATATTGAACCTCACATCTCGGTTGTGGAGTGTGCAAAGCTGCTTTGTAACCCAAATGATACAAAATTGATTGATGAAACAACACATGAAAACAAGTTAGTCTAAGCATAAAATATGTAAAGAGAGCTCATGGTAGGGTATTAAGACAAGTTCAAATAAGAGGACTAGGTTAGGTCCGTATAGCTTTTGGAAAGGCTGTAAAATATGGGTGTTAAGCTAGTTTCGGATAGCCTATGAAGTGCTTGTAAAATAGGACTATTAAGGTCTAGAGCCTATAAGGAAGACTAGATTAGGTCCGGGAAACCTATAAAAGTGGGTCGTAAAAATAAGACTATGTTAGGTCCCAATAGCTTATAAGGAGAGAGTTAATTAGGTCCGAGAAACTTAGGGAGTGATGCAAGGTGTGGTAATGGGAAATAAATAATCTAGCAATCTTATTACGCCCAAGGTGTTACCCATATTGGGTTTGGGGTTACTTGCACTGACAACAGCCAGAGTATGGGATGGCTAGGATTTAGTTTCCAGGACGTTGATAGCACGCCCCAATCTTCAATACAATCGAATCCTCTTGCTTTTTAGAAATCTATTTCCGTGCACATTTGATCATGGGATTCCCTACCGGTCATGTCATTCCGCGATTCCTCACCCTTAGATTTACGTTAAATTATATTGGCGATGCAATTTTGTTGCCTTGTTTCTTGGCTTGGCCTGCATAGGCGAAACCACGTGGCCTGCACCCACACCTTTGGATCGCAAATATCTTTTCCCATTTACTCACTGTTTGGTGGCATTTGCAGAAGGAGCCTGCTTGTTATTACATTTAGAGTTTCCACAAAATGTTGTAGTGAGATCGAGGAAGATGTTATGTGCGAAGTTTGCTTCAACTTGTTTTGTCAAGACGATGAAATTCGAGAGATCTGTGATTGCTGTCACATATTTCACAGAGAGTGTTTGGACAAATGGATTGATCAACAAAAGACAACGTGCCCTTTGTGCAGATGTTGTTTGCTTCCACAACGATTGAATCGGTCATAAGAGACTTTTCTACAAGAATTGTGTGAGAAAAAATTGTGCAAAACTTGTTGCCACTTAGTTATTCTAACATTATATGCAACGTAGAGCACTTACTTTTCTTCAAGCAAATTGTGCAAAACATGTGAATGAATAATAGTGCTAAATAGAGTTCATTGATGGATTGCAGGCTTCACATCGATCTCAGAATAATCTAGGCCAAAATGGTAGATGTATTGTATTATATGTCATGTGTTGTAATGGAGATTTTAAAATAGAAATTAAGATACCTGTCAATTTGAGATGATGTTGCCAAATTCTTACAATGTCTATGATTTTTTCGTGTGCTGCCTATTTTCCTACAATTATGTGAGCTCACACTTGGAAAGGGAGGCTACAAAGTGCTACAAGCAGCCTATTTTCTGGTTGGGTTTTTAATTTGAAACATTTTGGATTTTCACCCTTTCTTTTGGTCCTCTTTGTGAGATTGAGTTGATAAAGTGGAGCACAAATAGCATATATATTTTTGGTAGGAACGATCTCATCCGTGGAATATGTGTGGGACATGCAAGTACTTAATTCCCACCTTTTTATTCTTCGTATTAATTTGCTGTCGTGTGTTGGCAAAATAAGAACAGAGTTTCATTCCCGTTCACTTGTATATGTGGCTATTCCTTACACAGTCCCCTAATGTAAACATATAGTGAAGAACAAAAAGCACAATGAAATGCAACATCATGATACTTGAAGAGGTTGAACAAATAGATGTGTTCTGTTCATACCTAGGTTTGTGGTAAACCTTTGTAAAACCATTGAAGGCTTTGTGCAGATGGTTCTTGCTTGAGTTCCCACATTGAGTAGGTCAGATGTGTTCCCTACAATGATTGGTTGATAAACAAATGGTTCCTATATGTGTTCCCACACTAGTTTGGTTAGATGTGTTCCCGATAGTGTATGGTTGATAAGAAGTTGATGTGTTCCTTCTTCTACCTTCAGTTCGAGTTGTGTGCCAAGATCGTGAGCGAGCAGAGGCGAGCAAGTTGGAAAAGAAGTGTGAAAATTCTTGTGCTACCATGTAAACACTAAGGGGAGGAATGTTAGGAATTTTAGTGTTCACATGTGATTTACCGTATGGTAAATATATCATTACTACGGTATCTAGTAAATTAGTAAGTTAGTTAATATATTGTTAAGTTAGTTAATATATTGTTAAAACAAATGTATAACAATATACTAATGCTGGTTTGATATTGTTTATGCTTCATATAAAATAAGTTGGTTTTCTTATTTGGATGGCTATGTAATAACCTTCCATACATTGTAATTCATGAAAACAGATTAATACGAAGAATATTTTTGCTGTGCAAATTGCTCTACCAAAACAAAAGCTTTGCATTAACCGTGTTTAGCGAAATCGAGTCCATGGCACAAGTACGAGGTGGATGCGGGGAGTGAGATGAGGGTGTGCACCAATGGTTACTCGAATATGCTTTGTATTTAATTCCAGGGCGTGTAACTAGGTAGAAAAGAAAAATTTAGATGTTAAGGCAAATTTATAAGGTGGAATTTTCCCCAAGTTGCGTCAATATGGAGCCCAATGACAAAACTCTAGGTGGGTTTTGTATATTATGTAGTTGAGATAATACATATGTGTATATATGGCAACATTTTGACTTAGTGTACATAACTTACGATGTAATGCGGATATTGGATGATGTACTTATGTATTATGTCCTTTTATGCTTTCATTCATATACTTGCACAAATGTGAATATATGAGATACTTGCATATGTGTATATATGACAACATTTTGGTAGTGTACATGACTTACGATGTTATGTGGATGTTGAGTGTTGCACTTATGTATTATGTTGTTCTACGCTTTCATTCTTATACTTGCACAAATGTGAAAACATTTATGACTAAATAATATATATGAAAGGACAAATGACATATCTAGGCAAGTAAATTAATACATGTAATGAAAAATATGTATTAAATCCAATATGAAAAAGATGTGTTAGTAGAGTAAGGTAAAGAGACATCTAATGTAAATAAAAATAAGGATTCCCATAGACAAAAGACGAGTTGGTATAATTGATAGCAACGACATCTAATAAATTCCAAGATAAAATTAAAGAGGATAAAAGATGTGATAAGGTAGAAAGACATCCAAAGTTAACAGAGATAGTAAATCTAATATACAAAATATGTGTTATTAAAATATGTAAAAAGACACCTAATAAAATATTAAAATCTAAGATAAATCAAAGAAGATAAAAAGATGTGGTAAAACAAATAACAAGGTAGATAGAACATCTATCGTAAAAAAATAGTAAATCTAATAAACAAAAGATGTGGCCAAGGTAAAATGAACATTCAACATAGTTTCCGAGGAGACGGGAGGGTACGGGTACGTGGAGACGGGTACGGGTACTGGTACGACATTTTTTAGAAAAGTGGGAGACGGGTATGGGGAGACGGCAATATATATGAAATTACTAGAAAAATACTATTGTACATTATTAATTTATTTAGATTCAGAATGCACTGAAATTTAAAAATAACTATACTTTTTGAAGTAAGGAAATGAAATGTTGACAAAAGATGAGTGATTCTATTGATATTTGATAGCTCACATATTGTGGGAAGAGTACATTGTAACAGTAATATGCAAACAATCCTTGTGTGTGTGTGCGTGTGTGTGGGGAGATGGGAGGAGATGTTAACAAAGGTTCCCACGTGCGGTACGTGCGGTAGACGTACCCGGTACGTGTCCCAATAGGTGGGGGACGCGTCTCCCTGCAACTATGACATTCAATGAAGTGTGAGAAAGATCAAAGAAAACAAAATAAATGATAAATAGAAGGTAAAGAGACGAGCAAAACCAAATCAATGCCTGTGCTAGAGTGTCTTAGGAGGTAAAGAATGACCAACAAATGTCACAAATTGGGTGAATGGAAATGGTGTGGGTGCAAAGAAAATATCTACGAGGAAGGTCAAGTTGATTCCCCGAAGTCTTACAATCTTAAACTTACAAACCTTTAGTTGGAGCCAACACTCAGGATAAAAGTGGAGCTGGATAAAGAAGAGGATGCAAAAGAGTAGGGACGTGGTCAACTATTGCCCATATCTGTCAAGTGGATATATATGAGTGATCAGAAAAAGGAGGTAAGGCACCACAATGGCGAAAAAAGATCCTTAGCGGAGAATAAAACACTCTAATCAATAGGTCACGATTAAAGGCTTTTGCATCCCAAATATGCGAGTTTGGCTTTTGTAATAACCCTTTTGAGGGTTTTAATTAAAAATTACAGTTCTGGAAATGAAATTGCAACAGACTGAAATTTTTATTGCAGTGGCTTTAATCTTCACAAAAATAGCCCAAAATCATCACCAAACTTCCCAAATACTTGTCAAAGATTTATATATTATTTTTATGAATTTTAGAGCCCAAATCGAACAAGGAAGAACAAATTAACACTGCTGGAAATTGAAATCAGAACCGGAAATCGCAGCAGCATAAACAAATTAATATTTCATGAAATTATGCACCAAAAATCACGAACTTCAATATTCCAGCCTTTTAGGACAAGGCGAATTAGAAGACCAAGTCGATTTGTTAATATTCTTTTCCAATAAATCAAAATTCAATCATATGCAAGTTGCACTTCTAGGATAAAATAGAATAAATCTGAATTGCACCAAAATTGTCTTCAAATAATATTCTTCTTTCAAGTACAAATGGTTTAAAGCCAAATTGAAGGGTTTTTGTCCTTCAAATAAGGCCTCACATGGAGGTTTTCGTCCCCAAGTGGAGAGATAATGAGAGAACACTCTCAAAATCAGATTTTACAAATGAAAGTTCACATGTCCACAAATGAATTGCATAACACCTATTTATACTTTCCCAAGAGTGGCGTCCTTTCCAAGGCATGGCCGACCCTTATATTCTTTTATTATGCCTTGGCTGACCCATGCATTTCAACATGGCATACATAAAAATATTATAAAATAATAAAAACATATTAGATGTCTCTTCCTTGCATCCTTCCTTTGGTTCATGAAGAAGGAATAGCCTGGAAATCCAATTATGCCTTCGAATTGGAGAAAAGGGACATTACAGTCCTCCTTCCCAAGATTGCTTGTCCCCAAGCAATCGCAATCACCCGGATCCCATGTGATCCTTGTAGGCTTCATTTTTGTACCTACACAAGAAACAAACTCCTTAGAAAAAACATGAGTGTTTAACAACACTCCTTTAGGTCTTGTAATTGTCTTCTTGCTTGTGGAAGCTCCACAATCTTCATGTATTTGATGGCTTCCCGTACATGGCTGTAATCAAGCATTCTCCTTTCAAAAATCAGAATTAAAATGGCTGGTTTCCCTCCCCATGTGCCAAAATCAGTCTCCAATAATGAATTCATTAATTGCATGGCTAAAGATTGAGCTATTGAAATGATAGGGGGGCTGATCATAGTGATGTCAATCATTAAAATGATGAGACAACTACTTGTACATTTCAAAATTTCTTCTCCAACATGAAAAAACATCAATGACTTCCATGTGTCTGAAACTTCATCTTCAATAGCGGCAAACTGAAAATGACTCATATACACAGCTGAAAGTGAAGAATTCATACCATACCCCTTTATTCTTTCCAATCCTTTCCTTGAAGCCCATAAGTTTGTGGTCATGCAAGCATCAACAATCAAATATTACCAACGCATATCCTCTTTTGGAAACACATCAATCAAACACCACAATTGATGCAAGGTGTAGTCCATGTGGTCCATCCTTCCTTCAAGGCTTCCGAACTACGTTGCTAGGATACGGATATGATATGCGGATACGTCAATTTTAAAAACCCTTGGATATGATACGATACGTCTTGGATATATATATATATATATATATATATATATATATATATATATATATATTATGTACATCTACTCATTTTACTCATTTTTTAGTCCATAAAAACTGAAATAGTAATACAAAACTTGAATCAATGTTCAAAACATTCAATATACTTAAGACTTTGCATTTTTATTGATCATGTGGCTGCCATACATATGATATACGAATATCATGTTAACATGAATACGAACAAAACTTGAAATTTGAAAAATATACTAGTAACTAGATCCATGTTCAAATTTTCAAAACAAACAATATACTTAAGATTTTACATTTATGATTTCATTGTTCATGTGGCTGCCATACATATGATATAGGAATACACGGAAAAGTCAAACATTTAAAAAAAAATGAAATAGAACTTAAAAAAAGTTTTTTTGAGCCGGATACACCCCGGATCCGTGCACGGATACACCCGGATACGTGGCGGATACGTACAGATGTATCCACCACGTATCCGGGCGTATCCCGCACGGATCCGGGCGATCCATGCGTATCCGACCCGTATCCATATTGGATACGTATCTGCGCAGATTCGGGGTTTCGGTATCCGTGCATCATAGCTTCAAGGGATAAGAGTTGGCACTATTTGAAAAAAGAAAGAGGATGATTTCCATGTATCTAGGTAGAGCTTGCAAAATTCAATTCCTTTTAGTCCCTTGCCACATGAAACAACGTGTGCATGATGACACCCCAAATTCCCTCTTCCTCTATGCTCACAAAGAAAGGAGAAAGCTGAAATATAATGCATATCAACATAGAGAAGCCAAAGAACCTTGTTCCTTACTTGGTGCCAATGATGTTCCCTTATGAGAAGGAACAAAGTACATGAGGCCAGCATACCCTTGTGCCTTCTAATGATGTATCCTTTGTACGGATCAGCAAGCTCATGATCCTTTATGGGGTAGAGTGATAGTCACTCTTTCTCCTTTTCCAGCATGTTCCTTAGGCACCCAAATGTGAAGAGCAAATGTACCAACCAAGTTGTGACCATTATACATCATATTCATCTCCCTAACATGCTCAAAATCAAACCCATCAATGCTTAGTATGGAGGGAGAAACGAAATATGAAAATTCATACATTGGGCTGCTCTCATCATCTACAAAACTCAGAATTTCTGAGTTGACATCAGACCTCTTCCTTTGGCATTTTCCACTCAACAGAGCATCAAAATCATTTTTCTTTGATTGGTATTTACATGGAGCATTCATGGGAATCATCTGCTGAAGCAATATATGGTGCAAGGAATCTTTCTCATCATGGATGACCAATGAAAGGAGCTGAATTATTGTATGATGTGACTGCTGTCCTAAATCAGCAGCATATAATCTCACAAAGGCAAGCGTAAGACACCATAAGCCAACCCTTTTATGGCTCTCAATCATATCTTTCAAACTCAGCTGGGTTATTATGCCCGGATTAAAGGGATAACACTCATTCCACACCAACTTTATGCACACAACCTTTATGTCAAATGTCTGATGAAATGGAAATGCGGAGCTTACCATGTGCCCATGTAGATCACCTTTAAATAAAGAGTTGTAATTTGGTGCACCTACTAAAATGCCATCATGCCTACTTTCATCCTTATTGCTACCCTTATCATAATCTGAAAATTCTCTAATGCAACGAACCTTATTGTTACCCAAGCAATGATGTCCTTTGAAAAAAATAACATTCCTTACCTTTTCATCCCATGAAGTGTGGTGAGCACAAAGGTGTGACCAAAGAGGACATATCTTATATGAAACATGAGTACTTCTAGCCATCCACTCATGGTGAAATATCTGAATTGATACATAGGTCCAAACTGAAATACTTCCATGCCAAGGGCTGCCCACAATACTCAGAACTTCATGCAAGCAATACTTCAAAAACATCTTACCTTCATGATCTTCCACTTTCCGGGTGCTTACCTTCATTCTCTCTCCGCTTGATGCTTACTTGTCAATTCCTTCATGTCCTTGTGCTTTCATAAGGCTGATGTCTTCTTTAATCGCCCCCTTTTTTGCTGCTGTTAGGTATAGTCCAGCTCCTTCATCTTGTTCTATATGAGAGTTTTCCTCCCATTTCCATGGCCTTAAAGGGCTATTATCAACACTACTCCAAATTATTCTTTTCAACATAAGAATATCAAGAGGATGGCTAACCAAATTGAAAGAGGGAATGGTTACCTTAGCATACAGACCATGGATCTTGGAGAGATGGTTATCAGCTCTTCTACTTGTATTGTTACATGCATGGAAAGGATGTGAATACTTTTTACCACTCAATGTGCACCATATTCTGCCCATATTTGAATCAAACTGATGATGGTGATCAGCTCTACGTGATGACAAGCTAGGGAGCAACAAATCTGAAATATACTCGATCCTCGGACCTTCAACAAAACTTCCGTCCACTTCTTCTTCCTTCATACCTTGTTCACAAGTACTCGGGATATCTTGGTGGCTCTTTCCCAAGTTTGATTCTTCATTTTTGGGCTCTTTATTGTCTGCTGCTACAATCGGATCAGCGGGCTGCCTTATATCATTTTTATCTTGGAAATGGGTTTCATCCGTTCTTAACACCACCGCTTCTTGTTCACCACCTTTTCTTTCATCTTTATCGCTGGTGTCACTTATCTTTTGAGGGAGGTCTTTATGGCCATTCACATCACCTTCAGGCACATGCTTCTCTTCATTCTTCCAGACATCATCATTATTCGTCAAGCAATGATCAATACTTACTTCACTATGTTGACTATCTGGAGCTAAAATGGAGGTAGGGGCTGAATTATTCTTCCTGGTTCTTTTCCCTCTGTGGCACAAATCTGGAATATCATATTTCCATTTTATGAATTCTGAAAATGGTAGGGCATTCCAGATGTCTTCTGGAAGAGCTTGATACTCCTTAAAGAGATTTTCTACCTCCTTAATTTTTGAAACCCCAGTCCTTAGAGAATCCATGCTCTGATACCATTGTAATAACCCTTTGAGGGTTTTAATTAAAAATTACAGTTCTGGAAATGAAATTGCAACAGACTGAAATTTTTATTGTAGTGACTTTAATCTTCACAAAAATAGCCCAAAATCATCACCAAACTTCTCAAATACTCGTCAAAGATTTATATATTATTTTTATGAATTTTAGAGCCCAAATCGAACAAGGAAGAACAATTTAACACTGCTGGAAATTGAAATCAGAACTGGAAATTGCAGCAGCATAAACAAATTAATATTTCATGAAATTATGTACCAAAAATCACGAACTTCAATATTCCAGCTTTTTAGGACAAGGCGAATTAGAAGACCAAGTCGATTTGTTAATATTCTTTTCCAATAAATCAAAATTCAATCATATGCAAGTTGCACTTCTAGGATAAAATAGAATAAATCTGAATTGCACCAAAATTGTCTTCAAATAATATTCTTCTTTCAAGTACAAATGGTTTAAAGCCAAATTGAAGGGTTTTCGTCCTTCAAATAAGGCCTCACATGGAGGTTTTCGTCCCCAAGTGGAGAGATAATGACAGAACACTCTCAAAATCAGATTTTACAAATGAAAGTTCACATGTCCACAAAGGAATCCCATAACACCTATTTATACTTTCCCAAGAGTGGCGTTCTTTCCAAGGCATGGCCGACCCTTATATTCTTCCCTTATATTCTTTTATTATGCCTTGGCTGATCCATACATTTCAATATGGCATACATAAAAATATTATAAAATAATAAAAACGTATTAGATGTCTCTTCCTTGCATCCTTCCTTTGATTCTTGAAGAAGGAATAGCCTGGAATTCCAATTATGCCTTCGAATTGGAGAAAAGGTACGTTACACTTTTGGTAAACTAGTGAAGTATAAATCTATCCCATGCCAGCTATGCGATGGTAGAAAAGTAAAAATTCTTACCTTCTCGTGACATGTTTTTTGTTCCTAAAGACCTAAAGGAGCCATCAGCCAACTGCAAGGATTAGGTAATTGTGTTAAAAGGCAGGGCACTGATGATAGATTTGTAGCTTGCTACCTCAGTCTAGAAAAATTTACTGCAGCCTGAAGGACCCCATGCTTTGCTGCAATGCCAACAATGGAGTTTGAGCTTTCAATTAGGATAGGAGCGTAAAAAACCAAGAGGTGTAATGTAGTAGGCTAAGTAGCTGATACGTTTCAGGTACGGGTAAAGATGCAAAGAATCCGATATGTGGATATGACGATTTTTTTCTCCGCTAGATATGGCAGTACAAAAATAATAGGAAAAATAAAAAATATGTAAATTTTAGCTTGATAAATAAGAATTAACCACATAATATGCATATAAAAAACAAAATAACCACAAAACACTACTGATAATCTATATAATGCCAACCGAATGCCAAATGAAATGTCACAAATGTCATAATAAATATTAAATTTTGTTATTACATAAAAATTTAGCAGGGTCTGAATCTTCACGTGATTATGAAAAATTTAAAACAAAAGATGCATCTATATCAAGTGCTGCTGATCTTATTTTCTGGTTTTATAGCAGCACAAAACTGAAAATCAGATTTGTGGTGGGATTTAGATTTATTGTCACAATCATTCTTGTCCAGAATTGAATCTGCTGTAAGTGATCAGATAAAGAGTATTTGGGTCGATTGTGCTTGTTCCCTCCTGGTCAGATTTGTTCTCAAGATCAGACCCTGCTGTTTTTAGGGTTTTATATTGTTAAAAAAACTGGGCCATTTTATGTTTTAATGTTGAAAATAAAAAAACAAAACCAGTTTTTTTTCTTAAACCTTGTTTTTGGCGCCCAAGATACTGCCTGGAGACCAGTGTTATTCGGACTGTTCTGGTCGTATCGAGGGCTGTATTCGTATCTTATTTGTATCAGATACATACTGTATCCATATCCAGCCCTGCATTTTTCCATATCGGTATCCGAGGTAGCGGGTAAAAATAGGTAGAAGCCACAAAGCGTAGAAGACCAAGAGGTGTAAATATAGGATGTCAAACTATGAAGTGTATAAAACCTAGAGGTGTGAGGTAGGGGTCGGGTAAGTAAAAGCCATGCGACGTATAAAACCGAGAGGTGTAGATATAGGATGTCAAAGCTATGAAGTGTATAAAACCAAGAGTGAAAATAAAGTAAAAGTATGTAAAAGTGAAGACTATAAGAGAAAACAACTAAGCTAGTACATAAAATCATAATATAAACATGAAAATGTAAAATTATGCTATACATATCAAGTACAACAAATGAAAGTAAAAACTATGTACAAGGAAAGTAAAGATAAAATGTCAAGCCTAGTACTTTTTCAAGAATTGAGTATTTGTTGTTACCTTGAAAATTTCTTGAAGTTGGATTTGATTGGATTCAACGACTGCAAGATTCATGGGTATTAAATCTGTTTGAATCTGTAATGTTGGGAAATGGAAGGCATCATAAGATGCGCCCAAGCTTGAGGAAGAATGAGAATAGGCATTGTAAGATGCTTCGAAGGTTGATGTGACATGAGGATGGTAAAAGTAAGATGCTACTAAGATTAAAATAAAGCTAATGTTGGCATCAAAAATGTTCCAGAGTGTAAAGTGAGGGTAGGATAGGTATTAGAACTAGGAGAAGGATAGGCATCAAAAGATGCCCCCAAGTGTGAGGAAATGTGAGATAATGGAGCATTCTAGGTTATGTCGAGTTCAAGATCCACAAATTTTTAATCAGTTTGATGATTTACAACATAAATTTGCATGAAATATGAATTTTTAGAATCAAAGATAATGTGTGAAATTGTGGAAGCAGGGGCAAATTTTGTTTGTGCAGCATTGACCTTTATTGCATAAGGTTGGCCAATGAAGTTGATTTTGTCTAATTGGCCGATGTATTAGATTTTGTTTGATTGGTTGAACAATTTGGTTTTGAATGGTTTTTTGAATTGATTTTGGGAGGTAAAATTCGAAATTTGTCATCTTGCTCTTCTCTTTCAAAAATTAAAATGAGGGGGATTAAAATTCCACCTTTACTTGCACAAAATAGTACAAGTATGTCATTGTGTAGAGAATACAACTCCCGGCTATAAAAATGTCTCTCTATGTACCAAGACCTTGAGAAGAACAAACTGAAAATGAACAAAACAACAAGCCTCTTCGGTGGAACCGTCCTCAAATTGACCCTTGGGTCAAGGTGTTTGCCATCCCACCTTTCTCCTATGTTTAGGAAATCAATTCCTTGAGAGAAATAGCACCAAGGTGACTGAATGGGGGCTGTATAGTGACTACAACAGCCATGAAGTGTTTGGAATTTCTTCAACCATGTGATTGGAAGTTCCTTCCCTGGTGGCTTATAAGTAGGCAAGTAAATGGAGAAGTTGTGAACAGCTGATGGAAGGAGGGGACAACAGTTGCAAGCATGACATATCTTCAAAATTCCCCACTCTATCAATGTTATGGGGGCTGGCCACAAAGTTACAACTGATAGAAACTTGGAGAAGGGGCTGGAAATGTTTATGACAGTCACATAAAAGCTTATGGCAGCATGCTTGAAATCCCAAAATGTGGTATTCTTACTACTTCCATCCAAACCAACAACTTCTAGATCACTTTCCCTTTTAGATACATTATCAATTCCATGTATGATTGACATATGGACAGCTGCAAATTCATCATAATTGCTCCCCCTTTTCCATATTTCTTTTGGTTCTTTCATGGAACCATGGGTTAGCAATACATAGAAAAGAAAATCAGAATGATGCCTTAAACATGCCATGCTAGAATTCTCCCCCACTTTATACAAACTCATCAAATTCCTTTCCTTCCATAAGCAAAGAGAGGAAAAATCAAAACTGAAATCTTTACCTTCATTTTCTTTGAACTTCAAGGGTTCACCTGGATTCCAAGGACGTAAGCAATCTATGTAACTCTTCACATGATGAACTTCTAAAGCTCCATTTACGCTGTCCCAAGTATGGCTGTAGCTGTACCATTGCAATTTCTTGCTCAAAATCAGCATTGTAGTGGCCGGAAACTCTTCTAAAACAACGGTGAACAATCCCCCCTTGATGGTAGGTGAAACACTCTTCCCCCTTGTGATTGAAAACACTGTGGTGACTGTCTTAAAAGGGGTTAACCAGCTGGTTCTGATGTGGACAGCGGCAAAAAGAATACGAAAACAGCTGTCATACCTCAAACTCTCCATAAAAATCAGCCATATGGGGACTGAAAATGCTTTAACAACATCCAAGAACTGAAAATTACTCCTGTGTATGGCTGAGGCTGCTTGAATAGCTACAAATGCAATGTTGAGTGAACTGAAAATGTTGATAACAACAGTATGAATTTTTATGACAGCATGCCTTGAAACCCATAAAACATGATTTTTACTACTTACCTTTGTACCACCAATTTCCTGCTGAGTTGTCAAGCTTGGGGCAGCGAGATAACATCCATCATGCTCACTTCCAAATGTAAAATTCATGAATTCAACATCCACTTTCCTTGGGAGGCTTCTTCTAAGAGTATGAGCATGAATTGAGAGTTGAAAATCTCTATACAACTGCTGTTCTAAAACTGAAAATGTGGTGGTTATCTTACCATGAGCAGCCCATAGATCTAGCCTTCTTCCGTTAATTCTTTCCATCCTCTTCGCTGTAGCAACTTGAGGATCTCTACCTACGTTGCCAAAATGGCACCCTAGGCAGAATATGGGAGCGGAGTACGGGATCCGGCGGCGGGAGCGGGCAGGGAGCGGCGAGGGCCTGCGAATTGAAATCTATCTATTTTTAGGCCCGGTCCACCCGGCAGTTTCCGCAGGCCCTCGCCGCTCCCTGCCTGCTCCCGCCGCCCGCAAAAAAAACAGTTTTTTAATTTGTACCCGGCCGTTTCCCATAGGCCCTCGCCACTCCCCTGCCTGCTCCCGCCGCCAAAAAAAACAGTTTTTTTAATTTGTTTTTAGTTTTTAATCTACAGAAGGTATAGTTTAAATTTAATATATCATTACAGCAGAGATAACAGTTTTCACAGCACCATTATTCGAGCAATCACAAGGTATAGTTTAAATTTAATGTATCATTACAGCAGAAATTACAGTTTTCACAGCACCATTATTCTACAGAAGGTATATGTTAAATTTAATATATCATTACAACATAAATTACAGTTTTCACAGCACCATTATTCTATAGAAGGTAAATTTTAAATTTAATATATCATTACAGCAGAATTACAGTTTTCGCAACACCATTATTCTACAAGTAAGGTATATGTTACAAGCCATCATAAACATGGATAAAAATAGCATGTATGAGATAAATCATAAATGTAATAAACACCTCAACTAAATATGGTGGGGACAATTGAAATTATGAATGTATGAGTAGTTTGTTGTGGCTATTTAGCTTGTTTTGTTTTTCATATGCATAATATGTGGTTAATTCTTATTTAGAAGGCTGAAATTTATATATTTTTAAATTTTTATATATTTTGTAATGTCGTATCATACGCCATATCCAAGCCTAAATTTTTTTGCCGTTTCACGCATATCGGATACTCCGTATCTGCTCCCATATCGAAAACGTTTTCGGCTACTTAGATCTTGATCTACTTGTAATGCCACCAAGTTCTAATCTCAACAACCTAGCTTGATAGTTTTGGGTAAATTCACTCAAAGGATGCAACCATTGGATCTCAAATAACAAATTCATACCTTCATTACCAACAACATGGAAATCATCACTTACCATGTGCTTCTCCAAGGTGAGCTCGAGAGGTGGGAATCTCTTGGTGTAAGGAATGATGAGGCCCTCTTGTAGCATTACATCCTTCACAAGGAAGTCCGAATGTACAACGAACTCCATATGATTTCTCATAGAATTTCTTTCTAACCGGATGCACAGAATGAAGCACTCACTAGCCATAGTAACATGGAACCCAATGAAGACTTCCCCTTCTTAGTAACTCAAAAGATCTATGAACTCTTTGCCATTTGGGGTGTTCTTCACTTTATCATTATTTCCACCATGCTGTCCATGATGACACAAATAGGGCAGCGACATAGGAGGAGACCAAAAAACTGAAATGTGCTTTCCAATATCATACCTTAGGCTGTCCTCTGCTTGTCCATCTTCTTCTTCCACATTAACTTCGACCATACTTTGTTGCTAAGTCTTCAAGGTTCGCTTGAACTTTTGGCTTGAAGTTAGGAATTCGCCGGACTTTTCAGGTGACCCTAAAAATTCGTTGGAGTTCGTGTTGTTCGCCTCGAAAAAAACACAAAAAATCGCAGTTTCTTTTGCTAGTCGCTTGCTGGTTTCGATTTACAGTTGTGACTGTCATTGGAGTTTTAGCAGTTTTAGTTTTCACTTTTGTTTGGGAAAGAACAGTCGCTAGGGCACGTGAACAAAGGTAGCTTCCACAGACACTAGGGCACGTGTGCAGAGCTGTATCTCGATTCTCTGGTTACTGGTATAACTGCGCTGCGGGAGTGTGCTCTCCAAACCCCCTCATTTCTCCACCATTGCTGCTGCCAAAACTTGCAGATTGCTGCCCGAGCATCTCTACCATTACCGCTGACAAATGCTTTGTAATAAGTTTGTATCTTTGTTATATGGAATTTTATTAGGGTTTGTCGCTTTAGCTTTTTAATAAACTTTTTTTTAATTTTTATTATTTCTTTTTAAATTTTTGTTAACTTTTCAAACTTATGAATTTTTTGTGTGTTTTATTTTTTATTAATTAACTTTTTAATAAATTTTAAGCTTATAAACTTAGAAAGTTATAATAATAAAAATTTTAAACTTTTAAACCTATTAGGATTTTGACTAAAGTATTTTTTTAATAATGTTTGTTTTTTTAATTTTGATTGATTTAAAGTTTCATTTAAATTTTTATAATTAATTTTTTTATTGTATTTTTAAAAACTTAAATTTAAGTTTTTTCTCATATATATTTTGTAATGTAAAACTAGTGTTTATTTTCATTTCATTTAAAATTTAAAATATTATATTTATTTTTTAATTTAATATTTTTAATGTAATTTAAGATTTGATAATACATTTATTTAAAAAAATATCGTTCTAAAATCAACAATTTTTAATTTTGTAATTTAGTATATTTAAATTTAATAATTTATAAATTTTTAATTTATTTTTTAAAACTTAATATTACATGTTTAAGGTTGTGGTTTGACATAATTTCATATCTTTAACGTTTTTCTATTATTCAAACTTAATGGCGATTTATTTTTCGAACTTTATCCATTGGGCGAACTTGAACCGAATTTTATCCTTGTTGAACTCGAACTCGAACTCGAACCTGGTGACTTAGCTTTGTTGGCACATGCATAGAGCCTCTTTGTGGTTCTTATCACAACCATGAACACCCTCAGCTAAACTCTTAGACGCTGCTGTCCTAAACAGACCAGCAAGCTGACTGTTATCATATCTCTTGGAAAAATGGTTTCCAACCATTCATTTAGGTTGCAAACCATTCATTTCGCTTCTTTTTCAAACCTGGATTCATCACATGCTGAAATATTATCAGTATTAACCACACAATGATCAATAATTACCTCATCATGATGACTATCTAGAACAATAATGGGGTTAAGGGCAGAATCTTCATTCTTCATGGCTCCCTTTCCTCCAAGGTGCAAATCTTGAGTTGTATGCTCATTGTGCTCCACTACTTCATCAAACCCTTGTGTCACTAAGGTGTTGTTAGGAAAACCAGCCAAGAGATCAACCTTGGCAAGAGGGTTGGGGTTTCTAATTCTCCCAGGGGCTGCTCCCTCTCAATAACCAACTGCTGCAATATACCTTCCTCTTTCTTAACCTTAGGGGAATAGGCATGCCCCTCCTCTCCTAACGAACTTGGGAGTTTGGTTCTCTCTCCAACCAGCTCTGTAACTTCTCCTTGCTTTGCCCACAAGATGGGGCTCTTTTCCACTAGGGTTGGGATATCCTTCCCATGACCCTTGTGCATGCCTCGGGGCTTGGACCAAGTTCCAATGCCCACTCTATCCTTTCTCCATCCTACAAACTCGGAAAATGATAGGGCATCACGAATAGCTTCCGGAAGGGCTTGATACTCCTCAAAACTAGTTGCAATCTTTGAAACCCTAGGCTCTTCCTTGAATGTCCTTCCCCTTTGTAGGTTTTGCATGGTGGAGGCAAGAGAGTCCAAGGTGCCCACTAGTCTTTCTTGCACCTTCATCAATTTGTCCATATTTTCTTCCCCACAAGAAACCCTCAAGTTGGGAAGATCGAAGCTCTGATACCACTGTAATGTCCCTTTTTGGGACTTCAACGGAAGAACAAGGAATTAGCACAAACCCCAATAATATTAATTATGATTTTCAGACCAGCAAACTGAAAATTAAAACCAGTTCAGAACAGCGATCAGATTTTTATAACAGTCCGAAATGAATGAAAAACTCTTGAAACTCCACAAACAACTCAACCAAAATTTATATAAGTATTTGAGGAGTTATCCAAGCCACTTTCCAATATGAAATTTAATAGAAAAACCTGCTGGAAAATTAATTACAATCAACAAAATTACAGCTCCAAGAAAATTATGAAATGAGGGTTTTCAAACCCCAAACTCCACAAAGAATTATTGATTCCGGCTTTATAAATTATAGCAAATCTGATTATGAAAGAAAATAGTAGATATGTGCCCTAGAAGGCACCAAATGACACACTAGTGCAAGTCGCTCCAACTAGGAGAGGCTTGTCAATGCATGCAAAAATTTGAAAATGACTTCTTTTCTCCTTTAATGCCCAAATCTGCAATATGACTTCAATTCAATCAAGGATGAAGGGTTTCCGTCCCCCAACCAGCCACAAGAAGGGTTTTCGTCCTTCTTGGAAAGAGCCACACACTTGGATTTTCACCCAAGAGTGGAGAGAACTAAGAGCTCACAGCCCAAAGATCACTTTAGAGTAAATTCGCCAAAAGTAGATGCGTGCAAATGAAGTCCTTAATCTTCTTTTATAACCCAATCTTGGTGCCAAAGTCCAAACATGCATGACCGACCTCTTTTAGGCTTAATTTAATCTTTTATTTGGCTTTTAAACATCACCAAGCCAACTGACCTGCTAAAAAGAAGAAAACACTAAAAAGAAACATTAAAAATTAGAAAAGAAAGATGCAATGAGAGTTCAATTCCTTCCCCAGCTCATTCCACTTTGTTGCCATGGAAAGGGAATGGCAAGAAGTCCAAAATCAGGCTCTCAAGTTGGAAAAGGGGACATTACAAGAGGATAGAGGAAAGATCACCGTCACTATTGAGTAAGAGTGCAGTGTTTTTCCATATAGTGTTATGCCATCATATATAATAGAACACCTCATTTCTAAAAGATTTTATCCATGACTTTTTGGGAGTGTTCTAGGAAGATTGAGTTGTGTTTAGTTCGCTTAAAGATAATTTCTCAAAATTTTATTTGATATTTAAAATGTGTAGATAATCTTGCATTGGGATAAACTTGAAACGTTTATCATTCTCTCCTTTTTGTAGGTGGTGACATGTCCAAAATAATCGCAATCTTGGTCACTGATGTGTACTTTATAAAAAGAATCCAAGAATTGCACAAATATTAGAAGCTTTGTTGACATTCTCAAGACTAGGTTGATGCCTTCATTGAAACTATATCATCTACATGCATTAGGATGCAAATTGCATTTCCATTGAGGTCATTTTGTCTCAGTTGGGAGAAGGTAACATTGGGTGCCCTATTTATTTTATCAACAGTAAATTATTTGATGCAGTGAAAAAGCACACCACCAATGAGGGAAGCTTTAGCCACAGTCACGAGTTGCCAACATTTTGGCACTACTTGTTATCAACTATGTTTGATTTTTATATAGGATTGGCCTGATCACCATGCTCTGAAATACCTAGTGAAAAAGCTGTTTTTAGGTATTAGATATAAAGATGATTGATATTGTTCAAGAATTCCATTTCAAAGTCATGGTCAAACAAGGTAAGTAGCATGTAGGTTCAAGTTACTTGAGTGGAAATCGGTCAAGACAAGAATGTAGAGAAAAATACGATGGTTCTGTTTATGTGCACCTGTTTAGAGTCAAAGCGGGATTGATATTGTTCAAGATTTCCCGTTCAAAGTCGTGGTCAAACAAGGTAAGTAGCATGTAGGTTCAAATTACTTGAGTGGAAATCAGTCAAGACAAGAATGTAGAGAAAAATATGATGGTTCTGTTTATGTGCATCTGTTTAGAGTCAAGGCGGTTTTGGAGCAACTACATAAGATTTCTTAATTTTTTGCAACTGGAGAGACAGTCTACTTCACCAAGGAGAAGAAACAACTCAGCAGACCAAATCATTGTGCTACCAACGTGTAGAGGTTCCTTTATAAGTTCAGAAATGAGGACACTTTGCAGTAGTTTTAGAACATATAGAAACTCCATACCCTACGAAGCACATGAGGGAGTGTCAAAGGTCACTTTACAGGTGATCAAACACAGCAAAAGGTGTTGCAAGGAAAAACGCTAATGACAATGGCATTATTTCACAAAGAATAATAGGGGCACCTCGCCACATGATGTTAAAATGAGTCCATTGGGTTAGAAGGGGGATTGGGACCTTAGTCTGTAGAGATGTATCAACCTAGAACCTGCATCAACCCTAAATCAGCTGCAAGAAAAAAGTGGAACCCAAGTCGCTTAAATATTGATTAAACCCTGAAGGGTGTCATGTAACAAGAATGTGTCCCAGAGAGGCAAAATTCACATCAAGCAACTCAAAAGATTCGAAGGAAGAGATGGTGGCTGCATGGACAAGGCTTGTAGAAATAAAAGCTCCTAAGAAAAGGTGATTGATGCCCAAAGCCAAACATATGTGACCCCCATATGCTATGTGTCATCATAGGGGTGTAAAGGGACTGAAAAACGTGTGCTATCTACAATGTTAAATGAAACAAAAACATTGACGTAGCAATGGAAACGCAACTGGCTTGTCCTACACGTGAAATCAAATACTCCAGGACAGGTGATCAGTGCCAAAATCCAATATATGTGAATCCATATGTAACGTGCTGTCACATGGGCATATAGGGGCCATAAAATGTTGTACTCCAATTGAGTGTGCTATCCGTAATGTTAAAACAAAACAAGATAACATGAAGATAAAAATGGAAAAACCTATTGCTTTGTCCTCCCTAGTTACTGGCTTGTTTTCCGCTATATTGCTCTGTTTTAACTATCAATCTTTGTGCAAGGTTTTGCGCCTATAGTCATTTGCACATGTGCAGCCACTCCTCTCCACATTATTACATGTGTTCTTCAGTTTTCAAAATACAATCCATTCTCTCCTCATCAATTTGCTGGCCTTCTGCTTCTTTCTCAATTTGTTGCTCTCAATTCCTCTTTGTTCACACATCTTCAGTGTTTATCAAGAATTGTGACCACCTTGTAGAAAGGAAAACAAAGAAATCTCCAGATAGAGATTAGACAAAAGAAAAGTATATTGTTATGTTATGTACTCGCTAGCTGTGAAGTTCAGTAGGAAATTATTAATTTAATGGGAAGATAATTGAGAAGCAACCTTTGTGAAGTGACTGCACTTGATGTGTTAGATGATTCCAGGTGCAAAAGTATTTGAAGTTTTGTGTTCCTCGTGTCCTATTGTTAAAAGTCAATGTAAGAGTCATTTCTAGTTTGCAGTTGGTGTCACATGAACATAAATTATGTGTTAAAAGGTCTAGTAATTCTAATTTAAAAAACAGCTTATAAAATAGTTATTAATAACTATTTACAAATGAGAATAAAAATGACTATGTATTAAAAGTTGACAGAGATGGTCAACCTGTCATAAAAACATATTTGCAGATAAATGAGGAATTAAGTCAGTTTTTAAAACATATTTTTAATAGTTATTTAAAATTAAAAATAAAAATGAAAATAGGAAAAATTGGGACAAAGAGACATAAATCATTTTTCATAGGGCAAATCAAATCATTGAAAATGTAAACTGATCGAACAGATGCAAGCAAAAAATCTATGTTGCTGCAAAATACTCATTGGACACAAAGTGTGTTAGCAAGATAATACTACTATAAGTTGACTACTCACTCACATTCTGCCCTGGTAAATAAATAATTATCACTCATCAAACAGAAGATATAAGAATTTACAGTTGAGGATAGAAGAGATGTCCATGGGAGTGGTATCAAAATAAAGGGTGAGGTGAGGGGAAAATCTCTATGCCATGCAAAAGAATAATGAAGCCATTGGGAAAGTAGTTGTAAAAGATAAGTAAGAATATTAAGGTCCTTAAAATGCCTATTAAAGGAAATCCCCAAGCATTTGTGTTTTCAGCTACTGGATTATTCCTGGGCCTAAAAGTAATGTTTAGTACCTGAAGATAGCCTGGGTGATGATCATTGCTTGGCTGAAGGTGCATTCCATATTCTCTGACATGTCTATATGACATTGACTATTATTAATTCGTATGTCCTATATTTGAAGTAATGGTTGGTATTGGAGTTTACGACAGTGACACAAAATTGAATTGGAATGCGAGATTATAAATCTGTATATCTATGCATGATCTGCCACTGGAGGAGAGTCCTTAATGCCAAGTAGTCAGATATTATAAACTATAAAGCATATTTCGATTGCGTCGATGACAAGGAAAGAAATAAACTTAATTCATAACATATATCAATCAATTGGTACTTTCAAACCAGATGGAAAAAATGGTAAAGAGATCCTGGGTAATAGCAGAAAAAGTTGCCATTCAAGTATGGCAAGAGGAGTGAAACACATCAGACCACAGAAGATTTGTTATCAAGCACACCTTAAGTTTTCAACTTTTACAGTGGAGTTAATATTCGCATGATATATAAAAATATTGTCATGAACACCACACTTCATTATTCATGCAAAGGATTAAAGCATATCAAGAGGAGGCTTGTGATATGTCTAATTAATTGTAATTTAAATAGTTGTCAGGTACATCAGTATTGTAAACAGGCACGATTATGGGTGAAATAGGCACACCAGCTTCCTCAAGTATCTGCGGGAATTGAAAACCAAAGTTTTAATGGATTCATACGTTCTATATGGTAAATACCTTTTTAATTTATAGCAGTTCATGCCAGTACCCAGAGCTAGATGGTTTGTAGTGATACTGATAATTATATCAAAGATTTTGTCATCCTAGTTTTAGGTCCAACAGTTTTAGGTCCAACAGCCAAAGTGGCAGTGGACCTGGAAGTGGTTTGATACTCTATATTTCAGGAGATGGTTTTCATGATTGCTATGCTTTTTGTTTGTGATTTTATTCAATCATAAAGTCCTTTGGTGGTTCTTTTTATTTATCCAGGAAGGATAAATGGATGTTCTTCCTGTGCATTTTATAACGTCTTCATGGTTTGGTGGTTACATATCTTCTGTCCTAATTCTTCCTTCATTTATTGTTGGTTTCATTTTCTTAAGTCTTCATTATACGCACCGTAAATACAATTGGAACAGGCTCTAGCTGCTTACTAGTTAAATTGCCATTGGTCTGATGGATGGAGAGTTTCTAAGGGTCAAACATTTGGAATCTTGGAGATGGACATCAGGAGTTCTGTCATATCTTCTTCATGTTTATGACTCTGCATAATTACAATGCAGAATCCGACTAGGGCACATAAAGTTGGGAATACTTGTAAAGGATTTGGGGAAGGCAATCTTGTATTGGATGTGCCAATCCCTTACAAAACCTCTTCCGTAGTTTTCTGAGAATGGATTTTAAAGACACTCAAATTAAAAGATTTCTTGGATGGAAAATTGCTGAAGAGAAGAGGGGAAGGATCTTTTTGTAATCTTTTGTGTTTGAACATTAAAGTCTTTTATTAGCAAACTTGAAGGGGTCAATGCCCTTTTTTACAAAGAATGCTGCTTGAAACATGCTCCACATGGGCTGCACACCATACACTGAACTACTGTCACCCTCTTTGGCTAAGCTGCAAAGTCTGAGAGTTTCTATTATGCTACAAACTCCCTAGGACTTGCACCTGACATCATCCCTTTGGTCAGAGGCCATAAGATTCAAACCTTGATGGGCAGCTTGAAACCCACTGATTCAACTAGTGTATCAAGTCATTTAATGGGAATCTGAGGCGGCTCGAGACTAGGTTGCTTATTCTTTCTCTTGGCATCTCTATTGATAGGCTAACCCATTTCACGTACGCCCTATCCCCCGCCCATCTGTTGCCAGAGAGGATATCTACAGACAATATATCCAAGCCACCTGGATCTGCTCCCCTGAGCCGCTTAGCCCCAAACTTACATTTTACGTTGCTCATTTCTTAAAAATGGTGGATGGTATTATTTGTCGCCTTCATTATATCCAATACCATTGGTTGCCACGGCTTGAGATTTCCCCTTGGCCAGATGAGACTGTGTTTTCACCAGTTACTAGTTCAAATTGATCATCACATTCTCTGTCAGGACCGGATTTGTGGTCTTTGCTACCTCCAGGAGGTGTAGATTGAGGAACACTTCATTTTTAGATGTCCCATTTGCTATGAGATCCGGTGAAGATATCACAATATCTATAGGGACTTAGGCAACACTTATCTACTTTCTTCAGATATTGTGACCGGCGGCACTTGCCTCATTGTCTTCATGAGGCTGTCACCCTCCAGTGCAGATTCTCACAAGGGAAGTTTAAAGGCTCCAAAGCTCCCACGTTTGATCCCCGCTTTTTTTCCAGCCCACCTAGGTGACAGGCCACATTAAGCACCCTTTGGACACCAATGCTTCGCATATCAGAGCTGATAGATCAGTTAGGCGGTTCTTCTCTCTGCACACCATTACTACTCAAATTACTGGGATCCATCAGCTTGCTCTCCCTCGGCTTTGTGGCTCTGATCCCTTTGTTGGCATGGCTTTGTTCCTTTACGGTGACATGGATCGACTACTTATTGGCTGCCCTCCAGACCATAGGGGCAGACTCATATTACGATTTTCTTTTTATTATGCGATCTACACCAGCCTCGGATGTTAGGGAGAATTTTACAAGAAGCACTTTGCTTACTCCAAGGGTCTCCCACCTTGGCCTCTCTGACCTTGGATGCTCCCCTGCGAGCATATCAAATCTTACACAATGATCATTGATGGCTCAGGAAAATCCTCCACTTCAGGCAAAATTAAAAACAAAGGTATTTGATGAGATTTCCTTCGCTTTTCATTGGCACATGCTTTTGGGGCTCTATTCTCCCTTCGTCGCTATTTTATTGGTTTCATTGACACCTGTGTTAGTGGCCTCCTGCTTTGTTGTCTTATGTACTTTTACTCTTTTATTTTGCTTCTAAGATTCTTTTTCCTACTACCTAGAGTCCCATTGACGTACTTGTGGTGATCTGTGGACATTAATATATATTCTTTTTTCATAAGACAAAATATGAAGGATAGAATTTGCAGGCTCTATTTTAAAACTGCCACATTTTTCAGGGAAAAATGCAGCAACAAACTGTGGACACACACTTCAGAGATGTTGTTGACATCTTGGGCAGAACTGCAATTAATTGAAAAACCCTAAGCTAGATAAGGATTGGACTTCAATTGAGATTATTATGCAAAATAATCTTTTTCAAATTTTTGAACGTATTTAAAATTGTATGTCTAGCCTTTACCATTTCTGGAATTGCAGGGAGATTGAACAAAGAAACATGAGCTAAGATTTGTTTTGATGACTGCTACTGATGGCATGAACACACATCTACATCCCGATGATGGATCATGCAGGGTGATCCGAAACATCAACGATTTAATAAATTTATCAGAGATCCATTCCAGAAATAGCTTTTATATGGACTCTGGAAGTTTTAAAGACTCTATAAATCAGACAGTCAGGTCAGAGTGCACAGACAAAAGTGGATGCCTGAACTCAACATAGAAAAGTTCTTTTTTTGATACCACATAAGTATTTACACAAGTAACAAGCTAGACAGAAAAAACCTCAAAATTTCACCACTTTACAAAACCTAGTACATCAAGCACACTTGGCATGCTTCCCTTATTCTTTCCTGGTATTTAACCTACATTCTGCGTCATAAGAAGATTCCCTTCAAGATTGGAAGAAGTGATTCATCTTCTGAGAGTTATAAGGTTTTTGCCCTTAGTTGAGTTCAAAATGATTCAACTGCTATTCTTTGAACTTTGTTATGTAACAGACTTCACCATCACACGTATTAAGTTCATCATTGTATCTATGGTATGTATGTTGTGATACTTGTATTGGTATCTCATGGTATCTATCTCGGCTGTGACACTGTAACATGCACACCACAGTGTCTCCCTTGAGACACCTTAAAATGGTGTCTCCTTGCCTTGCTGTGACCTTAACATGCACATCACAGTGTCTACCTTGGGACACCTTAACATGGTGTCTCCTTAGTTGGACCATTGACATGCACAACATGGCATCTCTTCTGTGTTACCTTAACTACAACATGCATGGCATGGTGTCTCTTTGGGACATCTTATCATGGTCTCTCCTTGGTTGGGACCATGACATACACAACATGGCATCTCTTCCATGTCACTTTTAACTTCAGTGTTGGATGACATGCGTGAGATTGTATGTTTTCAGTAACACCTTAATATTGTATCACTTTAGCATGCAAAACATGCTCTCCTCTGTGACACATTAACATGATGTTTCCTATTGTCTCTTCTGCAGCAACTCAACAAGGCGTCTCCTTTGTCGAACCATATCATTCACAACACCATGTCTCCTTCGCAACATCACTAAGCCAACATGGCCACCATAAGATGATATCTACAAGGTAACTTGTTCACAATGCAACATAATGCCTCAGATCTTGTGGTACCACTGCCGGACTGCAATGATGGGCCTGAACATACAAATATCAAGTTGTTTTGTCAGAGCTGTGCCTACATCAAGCTGTTGTGGACAACAGATGTGACCTAGGGATGATAACAATTATAAATCTAGAAAAAGAAAAAATGGCTGATCAATTTACCCAAGTTCAGTTTCTAAGATCTATGAAGCTTCTTGTGGTCATTTGCCTTTCCATTGAACAAAATTTTCTTTATTACCATGCCTTCTAGTATTTCTACCTTTATGCTTGCTTATGATTCCTTGAATTTTCTCACTTTTGTTTTGGAGCCTTTTTTTTGCTAATTGTTCCTCAACAATCTAAACTTCCTTATTTCTGCAATATGCATACTAATAAGTCACATTAAGATGGGTGAATTCAAATCTTTTGGTGATTCCACCATAGGCATTTTCTGTACTCAAGATTTTGCACCTAGAATAGTTGACTAATAATTCTATAATTAAGTGTTTTCTCATTGAACCTCTCGAAATGTACATCTGCTGCTTTCCTAGAAATGAATATCTCATGGATGAAATAGTTCAGATAAAGGGTTCTATTACCAACCCCTGGTTCATGACAAATCATCCATCCAAGATTCATACTTTCAAGTCCAACTACTTACAAGGACAGTTGCCAACAAAGTAATGCTCCTAATCAAAACATCTTCAATCCTATCAGACTTTCCAGTTCTATGGAAAACTAGTTTGATGAGAAATCTCTCATTGGTGCAACCCAGTAGGCTACCCATCTGACATAATTTCTTTGTTTTCTACTGACAAATCTTTTTCTTTTGGTGGAAACTTTCTTTTCTTTATACTTCTCTAATTTTGGAATAAATGCAAAATATACGTTTGTTTTTTCACCTTTAAAATTTCCTATGTTGTTACTAACATTATTTTACTGATTTCAACTTTTTCCTCCTCTATTGGCAATAACTTAAATTTCTTTCCGTCTTTAACGAGTTTGTGTTTTTCTTCCATCATGCCATCATGGACACCACTTTTATCATATGGCCAAAGGCTTGTCCAGCAACACATGGCATGCATTTGCCTGTAACACATCACACAATTTCTCATCATGGCAACCCTTAAAATAGAAACTAACAGTACATTGTCCATAATGCAATAATTGGTGATCCTCTTGTAAGCAAGAAACCTTTTTGTAGGTTTGGGCAGCGAGAACTTTTTACCTCGAATTTTTGCTATTTATATAGAAACCAAATTATTAGTAGCATGACCTTCAATAATCAATATACAACACTTGCCTCCGGATTTGCATTTAGTTTTGGAAATGCTCTTTCTTTGTCTGGGAACTTTTTCTTTTTTGGTTTAAATAATACTCTTCGCAACATCAAATTCTCACATTGTCTAGGCTCCTTAACTAGCGACTCATTGTCTTCTGCGCCTTTAGCTTGAACCACATGAACCCTTGGCTCACTTCTTGTTATCTATTTTGCTTTTGGGCATTCAAATTCCTTGTGCCCATTCTGACCACATTGAAGGAAACTCCTTTCAGACCTCTTCACCATATCCAGTTCCTCAATTGTGATAATATCCCCCTCTTTAATTTTGCTAAGAACTTGTTTTTCTTCCTTGATTTCTAGATGGTATGACCCTGCCAATAGTTTGGCTTTCCTCAACATCTCCTCTTCCTCTTCATTTCTTTCCGATGATTGGTCTATGCTGATGGTTTGCTTTCGAGAATGTGGGTATGCTACTGTGAGACTCCCTCTACCCTAAAGTAGACCTAAGCATTTGACTATCATTTGGAGATGTTATCATAGGGTTTGAAGCATCGAATTTCCATGCTATCGATTGGGAACACTTCTCCAAGTTAGTTGTAGAGGTGACTTGATGTCCTCCTAAGTAGCTGGTACGATAGGCTTGAAGGCCCCGATACCGGTAATGTACTTATTCGGTACGGAAATGTACTGGATACGCACTTGGGAGTGCCCAAGGTGTGGCCGTGACTCCTTGGGTACGCTTGGGTACGCGGACATACATGGGGGGTCCCAACCGTACCTTGGCCGCTTTCGGGTATGTATCCGGGCCCAAAATCTGATTTTTAATATTATTTTATTTTTTCACTCATTTCTATACATTTAAAATTATAAAAAACATAACCTTTTATTATTTGTAACCCTAAAAGTTAAATAGAATGAATAAAACAAAAGTAAAACATAAAAACAAAACATAAAAGCAAAGAAACTTACCTCTCATTCCCTCATTACATACTTGCCTCTCTAAGCTTTCATTTTGCTTATCTAGGGTTTGATACTTCATCAACAAGCATTGCAATCATTTTTCTAAGTTAGTACGAGTGTCTATTATCTACCAAGGTCATTGAGGAGCTTCAAAGGAGGATTTGTGGATTTTTCAGTGAAGGTAAGGTTTTAAGTTTTATTATTTAACTTTCAAGTTTGATTTTCATTTATTGTTTTTAATCTTTCACACACTTCATACTTTTGTTTATGTTCATTGTTTTATTATTAAGTAGCTGGTATGATAGGCTTGAAAACCCCAGGTACCGATACGGATACGTCCTTGATACGTACTCGAGAGCGGCCAGTGGTACAACCAGGGACCCCCGGATATGTTCGGGTACTCGATACGTCTCGGATAAGTACTTAGGAGCGGCCAGGACCCACAAGTATGTCTAGGTACTACACGTGCTGAACATACCCAGTGGTCCGGCCGTACCTTGGTTGCTCTTGAGTACGTATCTAGACCCAAAACTGGATTTTTATTTTTATTTTTTTCACTCATTTCTATACATTTAAAATTATAAAAAACATAACCTTTTATTATTTGTAACCCTAAAAATTAAATAGAATGAATAACACAAAAGTAAAACATAAAAACAAAACATAAAAGTAAAGAAACTTACCTCTCATTCCCTCATGACATACTTTCCTCTCTAAGCATTCATTTGGCTCATCTAGAGTTTGATACTTCATCAACAATTATTGCAATCATTTTCATAAGCTAGTATGAGTGTATATTCTATGCTGCCAAGGTCATTGAGGAGCTTCAAAGGAGGATTTGTGGATTATTCAATGAAGGTAAGGTTTTAGTTTATTATTTTAACTTTCATGTTTGATTTTCTTTTTTGTTTTTGTTTTGTTTTTAATCTTTCACACACTTCATGCTTTTGTTTATGCTCATTGTTTTATTATTTCCCAATTGAAATTTTAATTTTTAAACCATTTTTTCATTTTAAATTTTAAAATTTTCAATACATGCTTATGCCCTAGGGCATAGGGTTTAAGTTTTATTTTTAACCATTGTTTTCTTTGCTTATGTTATTGGTTTTTAAACTTGTAGGTAGAAGTACAATGGCAACAAGTTCCACCTCTTCTAGGCAATCTTTGTTCAAAGAATTTGACCCAAATTCACCATTATGGAGGCATGTCACAATACTTGAGCAACTTCCAGGTGGTGGGTGTTTTGTTTTTAAATGCAATGAGTGTGAAATAGTATTCAAAGGCTCATATAGTCGGGTGAAAGGCCACTTGTGTGCAATACCAGGTCATGGTATAAGAACATGCAAGGGGAAAAATAACATAGGGGTGCCAACAACAAAGGTTTTGGGATATATCAAAGAACAAGAAGATGCAGATGCAACTTTGGCTTTGAAAACGAGTCATCCATTGTAAAAAAAAAAGTTCATCTCGATCAGCGAGGCCTCTTGTTGCCCCATCTAGTATTGGCTCCCCAATTGTGACCATGCCACATCCATTTGTGATGACTACCTCCATGCATGATGAGGATTCACCTCTTTCACGAAAGAGAAGTAGGACAAAAGGACCATTGAAAAGTCTTTCAAAATGAGAGCAGGATATTGTAGATGAGCACATCGCAAGATGTGTGTATGTGAATGGATTGTCATTCAATGTTGTGAGGTCACCATATTGGCAAGAGATGGTGAAAGCAATCAAGGAGGCCATTTGATCAATGTGGTTGCCCCTAAAACATAGGATACCTAAGTCTCGGAACGGAGAGAAGGGTTCCGCACCAAAAATTTCCTAAATTTTGGGGAAAAAATAATACATAAAAATTAAAACCTCAATATTTTAACTTTTTTCAATGACATTTGGGGAAAAAGCAATTTAATGTACTTCGTTTTCAAGATTATAATTTGATGTTCTTGGTAAAATAACATCTTTTTAAAAGTAAATACATCAAAAAACTTTGAAAGATTTTAAAAAAATTGGGACGCCCCTCCAAGTCCTCAAGTCCCCATTTTGCTTCGGTAAGGCCTAAAATCTAGGGACGCGTCCCGCATAACATTGCCCTAAAGGGGCAATGTTTTTGAAAACAATTGATTGAGGGCAAGTGAAGGATGCCTAATTCATTGCCAACATCCTCTTCGAAGCCATTGAGGCGGCGGGGCCTCAAAATGTTGTCCAAGTCATAACGGACAATGCCAAGAATTGCAAAAGCCGCAAGGATGTTAGTTGAGGCAAGGTATGGGCATATTTTTTGGACACCATGTGTTTTCCATTCACTCAATTTAATACTAAAAAAATGGTCAATAAAATAGAGTGGATTCAACAAGTGTATGCAGAGGGTGAAGAGATGCAAATGTTTGTGACCAACCATCACCAGTCACAAGGCATCTTTAGATCCTTCTCGCATTTGGAGTTGTTGAAGGTAAGGAAACTACATTTCTTTTATTTATAAATAATGTAAGTTTTTTTATTTTTAAAATATAGTATTCAAAAGTTTTCATTTTTTTAAAAATATTTTGTTTCTCATTTCTTATTAGGTTGTTGAGACTCGATTCACATCACACACAATCGTCTTGAGATGACTTGTGAAGGTGCGAGAGGCACTTAGCAAGATGGTAACTTCCAACCTATGGGTTGTATGGAGGCAATCAAACATTGTACGAGCTCAAAAAGTGAAGGCAATGATCTTAGATGACACTTGGTGGGATCGAGTAGAATATTTGTTGAGTTTTACTGAGCCCATTATGAGCATGATTCGCTTTACTTGACATGGATCAACCATGTCTAGGAGAGATATATGATGGTATCGACTCAATGATTGAGAAGATAAAGTCCATCATAAATGCAAAAGAACAAGATCCTGAGGAGAAATTTTTTCAAAGAAGTACAATCAATCCTCATTGAGCGGTGGAACAAAATGACCACCCCACTACATCTACTTGCTTTGCATTGACTCCTAGATTCTACAACACATAGAGATCCTTTCTTTTCGAGGAGGATGACACCATACAGGGATGCGGAAGTCAGTGAGGGATATATGTTGGCATTGTCTAGGCTCTTCCCGATCCTGAGGTTGAGGACATGGTTATGATAGAGTTTTCCAATTTCATAGTGGAAACAGGTCATAGCCTTCTCGCTCTTTGGAGAAAATACAAGATGGATGCTCATATGTGGTGGTACCTCCATGGTCACGCATCAATGTGTACTTGCAGCCTCTTGCAATCAAGGTCTTGGCACAAGTAAGTTTTTTTTTTTAAAATTCTCTTTCCTTTTTTTGTTGTAACTTTTAGTTTTTAAAATTTAAGTTTGAGTGTTTAAGTTTGCATTGATTTTGCCTCAATAGGTTGCAAGTTCATCTTCCTTTGAGCGCAATGGAATACATATACCTTCATCCACTCACAAAAGCACAACAAGTTGGGGGCTAAAAAGGCTGAAGATTTGACATATATGCATTCTAACTTGCATGTTTTATCCCACAAACAGCCGGAGTACAAGGGTCAACAAAACATTAGGATATTGATCCAGAGATAGTTGACTTGGATGCTTCCATTTCCCACCTGTCATTAGATGATGAGGGATTGGAGACTTCTTTGGCACCACAAGACCTACATGCACAAGGGGTGCAATTGGTAGTGGCCCTAGTGGGAGTGGTTCGAGTCCATGTGGTTCTAATGAACCACATAATGATGATGATGTTGATGTTGATGCTCTTGATGAAGAGGAATATGATGAATATTGAAAGATAGTTTGAACTTTGATCATTGGTGTAATAAATTGAATTTAATATATCATGACATTGTGTTTAATTTAACTTTTAGCTTTTTTTCCGCTTTTAACAAATTACTGAGTTGTCCTTTCTTTCCATAATTTCAGCTGAATACCTCTTTGGCCTCATCCTTACTACCATAGTTCACAGCCTGATATTGTCTTCCTCAAAGTCTCTTCATATGGGTCATAATATACCAGTGTTCTGTGAAAATTGTACTACAAGTGTGCGGAACTCATAGCCAAAGATGATTTTATTTCAACGCTTTAATAGCCCTGCCCTCAGGTCCCATATTATCCTGCCTTCTCCTACCCTCTGGTGATTTCTACTTCTACCTTCATCAAAGACGAGCTTGCAGTAAAGCTATGTTGGTGTGGTTCTTACTGGCCTAGGTGACAGTGTGAAATTTGACTAGGCTAGCTGAACTAGAAATGGCAATATTTTGCAAGGCGTAAGGAAATGGATTAGTAACAAGACAAGATGCCTTGTGGTTATGGACAATCAGTTAACTCTTTTATCTCGAATCATCATTGCTGCCTTATCTGGTTTCTTGGATTCATTTCTAAAGATCATTGATTCTGCTGCAACCAAATGTCATGACAAACAAAAAAGGGAGTGAGTTGGAAGTGTAATTGAGCACATAGTGATTAAGACTTGGACTTTGGTCATGCCTTTATGATGTCTTCCAGTTGCATGATGTTAAGCTGCCATATGTCATATGAGGTCTTTCTCTATGTATTTTCATGGAAATACATCACCATCACAACTCATGTCAATAGAAAAATACATAACAGGATTCTATGCAGAAAAGAAGAGTGGTGCCATTGCATAATTCAAAGACTGACAACAGAAGTATTTCCAATATGAATCAAGAGCTAACTGATAAAATAAAGTCATCGGAAACTAAATTCAGAACACAATTTGAGTAGAATATAAGCAGGCCATTAGTATCAGCATGGGAAAATGCACTTCCCCATTGCTTTATTTAATACATCAATCACAGGCTCACTAAGTTGCAGAATTGTTCATAATGAATGTATTCCCTATGTTAGATGAAATGGGATTAAATAAAGTCATCGGAAATATATACCAGTGGTATATGAATGTTGTATAAGCTTGTAAACGTGAGGTATCATATACATAATATGCTAATTGCAGCCTATCTTTTATTTTTAAAATTTAAAATCATATTTGTCTGTTGTTGCTTGTGCAGGAAGTGGGAAGTCATCACTCAATCTGGAGCGCAGATTAGATCATGATGGACAACATTTGGCCATTGCAACTGCGGATGCAACTGCTCCTAATGGTATGCCTCCATGGAATTGGAGGGATGCCACTGCAAATGGTAATTACTAATTAGTATACCCTAGCATGTACTTCTTGATGTGGATAGAAAACTATATTTATCTTTGGAATATTTGAATTTTAAGAGTGAATACTATTACTTATTTCAAGTGTTCAAACATCAAGAAGTACATGCTAGACTGAAAAGTTGATATTTTTGATACTCAGTATAGTTTTTCAGTGACATACCTTGTGAAGTAATAGTTTAGTTATTTCATGAAACAACCTTTTAGTGCAGGCGGTGAGCATCAGACATCTTATGGTGGAAGGGTGATTGTTGTCAAGTGCGGGGAGTTTACCAGAAGAATTGGTGTTGATGGGACAGCTGAAGCCATCAGAGAGGCTGTTAAATGCGCATTTGGATTGCGTACCAAAAGGGCCTTTTGGTTAGAAGATGAAGATGGGATTGTGCGCAGCCTAGACAGGGATATGCCATTGGCGACATATAATCTTCGTCTTGATGATGGTATGTGGAATTATCAGGATAACACTTCCTGGACACTCAAGTTCTCTTTCATTAATTTCATTTTCCATATCTATATTCTTAATCTGTCTGCCAAATATTCTGCCAAATGCAATTGTAGATGATTTGGTCTTTTGTGTGGCTAGTAAGAATTTCACATCTCTTTTGAAGTTATGATGGTTTGGTTTTTCTGAGAGTTACATTGTGTTGCGACTGTAAATTTAGGTTTGACTGTCAAGGTCTGCACCTATGATGAGTCAGATCGTTGGACAGGTGCCACTGAGGAGAAGACCTTGTACACTGAAGAAGATTTACGTGATTTCTTGACGCGACGTGGTTGGTCTGGTTTGCGAGAGGTTAATGGATTTAGAACTATTGATTCTCTTGATGAACTTCGTCCATTGTGTGTATATCAACGTGCGGGGCTGCTGGGAGAGTAGTTCCTTTTCTTGGTTCTTTGTGAATTGGGGTAGGAGGGTATGCATATGGTGCACATGCAAAGTCAAATTTCTTTTGAGGCCACAGCATAAACACGTCTTCTGCACAAGACATTGTACACTAATGCTATTCTTAAAGTACGGGTTCTTAGTAACTCGCATAGATGATAGTTTCTGGTTCCCGAGGCTAGATTGCAGCTGTAGATACCTCTAAATTATGCGATCTTCCAGTAATGTACCGGGCCTGCATAATGGAAACAGAATGGAAACACATAAGTTCCAATTGCTGTTGCATATTAATGTAGGGTTGCACCTTGCAGCTGTACATACCTTTAAATTGTGTGATCTTCCTGCAGTGTACCAGGCCTGCATAATGGAAACACATAACTTCCAATTGATATTGCATTTTATTGTAGGGTTGAACCAAGGAAATTATCTAATCAGCTGTTTCTGATTTCAGATCTAAGCATCATTCCATTTAATGGCAGTTCCCAAGAAGGGTTAAAATACATTTCAGAGACCACTTTCTGCATTAGAATGACATTATGAATGTCTTGGGGAGAAAACTTGACTAAAGAATTACAATGTTTTTTTCTTGTGCAGTTTATAAGCTGCATAAGCCCACGGAACCTTTCAGATGCTATAATAGCCACGTCTCGGAAGATGTATTTGCAACATTTACAATTGTTGGCTAGATTCCATAATTCTAGGGCAAAGCTTTTGGATTCAAGTGAAGATGTAAACTACAGTAAACAGCACAATTGTCTGTGAGAGCATATTCGATTTTTTACTAGAACCTTTCCTTCTACTTAGTGCACAAAACATATTATTTTTTAATCCCAAATTGAGTGATTGCGGTGCTTAATGTCAGAAATATCTGGATTTTTTTGTTTGTTCTGACGTTAGGAATTTTATGTGGATTCAATGCATTTCAGAAAAGGTAGTTACCAACATGGCAGTATATCTAGCAGCTTGCAGGCCAATGAGAACCACTAGCAAGTAGTGACTAGGAGCTGCTTACTGTGTTAAGTTCATTTCAGCAATTGCATAGTGGTCTCGGCAATTGGCATAGCAATAGGTTGCTTTAATTGGTCTCGCAATTGGCATCAACAGCTTGATAGTAGGGTGATTTCTGAGATTCAATTCCGAAGGTCTTTAGAGAAAGGGGCTAACATTTTCTAGAATTTACCCTGGGGAATTTCATCTTTGACATATTTCTGCTCCACTTTTCATTGTACATCGTGGTTTACTTGAGTGAAATGTCAGTAGTTATGAACTGTTGAAGGTTTTTCCCTTAAGATTGTGCAGATAAACCTTCCAAGAGCTTTGTCAAAGTCTCAAGGATAGACTAACTTTTTATTTGATTACCGAGAATATTTGACACACCTATTCTTTATATGTACATGGTATGTACAATGCCAGAGCTGTTCTTGTTTGTTTTCCATCCAAATGTACTCGTTCATGCAAAATATATATTAGTTTTGAAATAACCAGTGTTTTAGTGGAGACAATATTTTAAAGCATAAAAAATAATTTTCTATTTAAAACATAAATTAAAGACCGAAAAGGTGGAGATATATATTTCTATTAAATACTTACAACTATAACTTACCAAAAATGGGAAAGCACATTAGCTAGCCTATGCTTATAAAAATTTGGAGTTCCAAAATTGTAAGGTTATTGCTTAATATCTTCTTAAGCTCAAGTGAAAGAGAACCTATAGCAATCATTTGTTTTGTTACGACAGGGAAGTAGTACTAATCTTGGTTGCCTTTCAACAGTGATGAAGAATTGTTTGCTCTACAATATTATTCCCAACCAATTAAGCACTTAATATCTTCTTAAGCTTAAGTGAAAGAGAACTAGTAGCAATCATTTGTTTTGTTACGACAGGGAAGTAGTATTAATCTTGGTTGCCTTTCAACATTGATGAAGAATTGTTTGCTCTACAATATTATTCCCAACTAATTAAGCATACAAGCCCCTGAATAAAGTAAGAGAAGGGAAGGGACATCTTTCTACTATAGCGTGCCATGCAATGGTATGTTATTACCTTCGATAACCAATCAACATATATTCTTTTTAAAAGGATAAATAAAAGTATCTATAGACTTCTTGTTTTAACCAAGAAATTTTATGGTTGGAAGCCTGATTATGGACTGGAAAAGACTAGAAATACAAGTTTTGTATCTAAAAACACTTGGGCATCCACTGAAGGATTGAAAAAAGCCAAATATTCCAAAGCCCACTTAAGAGAATTTCAAAGCATTGAACAAGTGACCTCCTATTCAACAAGTGACTACATGCCTTACCACCCAAAGTCGGATTTGCCTCTTTAGTGTATGTTGGAATTGTTTCTATGACTCAAAGTTCTCATTGAATCCAGAACATATTCTCACATTGATTGGTTGGCTTGGTCTGCGATAATATATAAACTTCAATATATCATGATCCTAATGCCGGTAAGGGTGATGCCACAACGGAAGTGGCTATCTTATTAACATAATGATTTGACATGGCTTATCACCCAAGTGAAATATGCCTCTTTAGTGCATCTACGAATTTTTTTAGACTCTAAAACAATTTCATTGAATAAAAACATTTAATCCCATATGGTTGGTTGGGGTGGTCCACGATGACATATAAAACCTAATATATCATGATCCTTATGCCAATAAAGGTGATGCCACAATGGATGTGAACCTCTTTTTAATACAATGGTTGATTGGTTGCGGGATGAGTATGTTTGCTTACATGACTTTCTCATTTTCACGTTTGTGGCTTCGTAATTCTAAATAAATGTCTTCTATGATTGCCTCTAAATACATGTCTTACAACCTCAAGTTGGATATGTCTTGTCATTGCATCTTGGAATTGTTTTTATGACTAAAAAAATTCTTCTCATGCTCATCCAACATAAAGTCGGTAAGTTGAATATTTTTGTAGCAGGTATCAAAATTTGCCATAGAAAAATGTGTGGCCATCTTTTGTCAAGTGTCAAAGAGTGAAAGGCATGAAATAGATGGCGATCCTATCTTGCACATATTTGACAATGGAAGGTTCAACGTTAAAAAATGTGTGTTTATCTCGTGAAGGTGCGAATGGATAGAAATAGTCCCTTATTGATTCTCAATTTTGTTTGGACCAACCGTCTAGTTTGGATTGAGACTTGAATGATTCAACTAGGTAGGAATGGAAAAATTGTCCATTCTTTTGTTGGTTTGAAGAAATACGCTGGTTAGGCCTAGAAAAATTACAAGAAAAAAGGAAAAAAATCAAGGATGAAGAATGGATGATTGACCTTTCTTTATTCAAAATGATTTAATTTAGTTTAATTATCGAAATGAGAATCAAGAATATTTTTAATTTTAATTTTAATTTTGTTTAGGAATGACAAAATTGATGCTAGGGAGGTTAAATTATGGATAAGTAAAAGATTATTGAGGGATCGTGTGTTTTAAAGAGTATATGTTCATGCAAAGGGTGATGCATATGGTTGGTGGTTAGTGTTCTTATGGTTCCCAAAAAATATTGAGACAAAATGAAACAAGCTTTCTTAGATATATGGGCGAAGAAATCGAAAGATGACAAAAATGAAGTAGAGGATCAAGAGGAAATCCTACCCTTGGATTAAGAAGAGAAGAAAACAAGCCCGTGTTTTGTTTGCAATTAAGGAAGCCTCAACATTGTCTATTTGTGGAAGAAGTTAAAAAGGAAAGGAATAGGTGATTACATCCATAAACCCTATTTGAAAGTATAATTCCATCAATATTGACTTGGTTAAGTGGCTATATAATCAACCAAGCTACATCGAGGCAACATGTGTATATGGTAAGAAGGTTAATTTTTTTGGACAATCTAAAGGTTACGTTGGATAAATTGATTGTACATTCAAGTTTATATATCTTATATAACCTATGGATGGTTTGGATAATATTCTTAGTTATTTTTGGTTATAGATTGTGGGAAAATCTATCTTAATGTGAAAGAAAGTTAATGAAGCTTTCATATCAAAGGAAGAAGGTAACATTGTAGGGTGCTTCAAGGCATGAGGAACTAATGACAACGAGAGGGACAAAGTTGTGTGTGAGCTACAAGGTTAGAAATTTGAAAAGGGGAATGAGGAAGAATCCAAGAAGGGACAATAAGAACATTTGAAGGTGAACACAAGGATGGTATGAGTACTAGTGAAGGAAAGTCAAGACCCTCAAGTAATCGAGAGTAAGAGGCACTAGAGGATGATTTAGGTAAGAGTGAAGGAACCTAAAATCCAACCTACTCAAGATCTAAAGACACACACAAAAGATTTGAAAGAGGTAAAGTTGTAGACGTCATATCTTCATATACATCACCGTGAGAGGAAACAATCTCTAAGACATGGCGTAAGACATCAATGGAGACACAATTTTGTTTATACTTGGAAACCAAGAGAACAACTATGGGCATCCTTGCAATCAAAGAGAGAACACAAGCACACCAATAACAACAAAATGTTATATACATTGAAGGAATCATAATAGAGTAGAGGGAGTGTGGATCCATTGAAGACAAAAGACTTTGAAATTTTTACTTGGATTGATGAATGGCCATGCTTAGTACCATTTGTCATTAATTCTTCGAAAATCTTATTATTAGGTGTGCTCACATGTTTTCAGGACAACATGTTGAGGGTGACATCAATATGCTTACATCAATGATATTATAATGTGTTGAATGAGGAACTTTTATAATAGGTCAAATGGGAAAGTTGACAATATTTGATTAAATTCGTTGTCCTAATATTTATTAGGTGGGTTAAGGATTTATTTTACCCCTAGGATTATTAGAGAACAAACTATAAATAGAGGCATGCATCATTATAAAAACATGGAAATATATTTAAGCTATATTGGAGCATATTTGTAACAATTAATTATCTAAGTATTATTTTGATGTTTCCTTGCCTTTAAGGGTATTATTCTATAAAGAGTACACTCGAATATTAGTACATTGGAACCCACCATATCTCTAGTGTTATGTGATTTGTTTGATTCTATTATATTTAAGCATACATTATACTATCAAATGTTTGAATCTTATCAAAAATATAACAAGTAATTGTCCCATGTAAATACCGCAAATAACTCATACTATGTGAAACTACCATGTTTAGTTGTTTAATTATCTTGGGGATCATGTGTTGACGTTTGGGCTCATGTGATATGAATGCAGTGAGCACCTCAAGAAACTCCATCCATGAGATCTTATAACCTAACAAAAACATGAATCATTTCATGTTCTCTTTAGTTCTTCCCTTGGTAATAAACAAGAACCATGAAATTAAATACTCATTCCAAGTTAGATTTAATGAAATTTAGAATTTAGAAGTGTAACACTTGCAAGGAAATAAGCACAACTTGCATGAGACTTCTAGAAATTCCAAAAGTCAAGTTCTGTGTGTTGTGTAAATCACTATAAAGTCCAAGTAGAAAGCAAAATTGTGCTTTGTTGATGTATTTTTTTCCAAATAATAGATACAATAAAGTTGTGTACTACTCAAATTTTGGAATGAATGTTCTCTCAATTAGTATGTATAGTTTTACAAAATTAGTGAGGTGATTTTTTTATGACAAGCTTAGGCAAAGGAAAAGTTCCCTTTCATTAGAATTTGCATGCATAAAAACATAAAAATGGATTATTAAAAAAGAAATAGTGTTTGCCTATGAATCCACAATTTGTATGGTACTATACCCAAATTCTATTAATGTGAATGTTTTATACATGATATTATTTTGAAAAAATAAATGAACATCTTCTCTATCTAATTCAATTTATTGATGTATGTAATTGGCGATGCAAATGGAAAAGAAACTATTATGAAGATAACTAATTTCTCTTCCACATCAACCCTTTGTTTTTATCAATTATGGATGAGATGCATCAAGAAATAATGACCATGCTTCGTGTGCATTGTGTTTTTCCCTTGGCCTTACCAGGGAACCCGTCAAGTCATATGGAGGGATTTGTTGTAGAAGGTAAGGAGAAAAAATATATGTACCGTGATGTGCCAATGAAAGCATGCCGAAGCATATGCAAAACAATATGTGTGTCTATTATGTAGGATATTGGTTTTAAATTTGATGTGGATCATAGTTAGATATTACATTGACACTAATTACACGACAAGAGGTGCCACATATCACACAAAAAGTTCTAAGTGAGTACTAAAGAGAAGCACATTAACACAACCCTAAGAACTTTGTTGGAAATCTTAATCTCAAATTAGAATCAACACTTCAATGCATATTATGCCTTATAAGTTTTCTTGATCTCTCAATTATAAGTTATGAAAATAACCTTCTATGATGAAATAGAAAATTGATTCTATGGATGCAATCACCTAATCTTGGTCGTTGGAAATGTTGCTCATTTTCTTTGGTAATGTTCTAAAATGTTGGAAATCTTCTTTCCTTGTTCTAATCCCTAATCCGACATCAACTCCTTTAAAAACCCATAGAAATAGGGGATGTTGATGGGTGCATGTCATCCCTCCATTATTATCCTACCCCTCAAGTCGTAACAAAATCATAATCAACACACAATGCGCATTAATAATGAATTTATTGTATGCTAGTGTTCCAACCCTTATCTTTAAATGCATCCAACAACTAATAAAGGCTCAAATGAATACCTAAATGTTTGAGTTCATCTTTTGGCATGAGGACACTCTTGGAACTAATAGTTGTACTCCTACAACTTCAATATCACTCTCTCCATTTATTTTCTCTTATTCCTTTATTTTATGCTAAATACACTAATGTACTTTTGTATTCAAATACTTTTAGAATTCAAATCAAGATCATATTAGTACACAAGTTGACACACAACAATCAAGAAAGCCGACAAGAAAAGCCACAAACCCGAAGGAATTCAAAATCAACAGGCAAAAGGGCCAACGAAAACAACAACTATTTCCATAAAGGGTACACAAATGATTGACAAGTTTTGTGTTGTACGAAAATGGTCACTTCCCATGACTAGGATAAAAATAAGGGAGAGAAAAAACTAGAGAGAGAAGGCCAACTAATACAAGAAAATAAAAAAACTTGAGGTCAATGGGGAACACAAAAAGTTAAATATGCCAACAATCAAAAGGAACATAACGAAACAAGTCAAAAGTTAAACGGCATAAAGAAAATACACAAACATAAACCTAAATTAAACTAATAATCAATAAACACATAAATTCACTAGCACCATATTAGTGGTGTGAGAAGTGTTAAATAAAATTAGATGTATCAAGGCTTCCACCTCCCACTTCACCAATAATCAATCTCCCACTCACCCTTAGTACATATATAAGGAACCTTTGTGTCTTTAAGGGTATCAAATACATTGGAGCATATAATAGAGATGTAGTCATTCTTGAGAACCAATGATCACTCCTTGATTCTTGATGTAAGTCTGCAACAATTTACTAATTGCACATCTATGCATTGTCTATTTCTTTATTAGATTTAATGCATTCATGTTTATTGGAGCGAGTTCATTCGAGGAGTTTCCTATGGTTTTCCCAATCTCTACATCGTATTAGAGCTAGTCTCCACATATGGTAGTTGTAAATTTATGTCAAACTTCAACGTTTTTGAAATTCCCGATGGTGTTCCCGCTTTGTAGACTTGCTCCATCTCTCACACGCCACCCTTTTTAGCACATAATATCTTTTTAGCCACCGTGTGCACTCAAAGTGACCCCTCACTCCTAGCACTTATCTCGTATATCGTGCGGTCACATTAGTGGCCAACCGCTCGATCTACGGTCAATCCACTTCACTATAGCCCATAGTCACCTAACGCGTCCTACCACTCCATAGCCACTCGGACTACTAAATATACTACTAACTCCCATTTGACCACCTTGATCAATGGCTTAACCACTAACGGTTAATGGAATGATTGATTCTCTACATGATTGATCCACTTGGATTTTTCTTGGGCCGAGCAAGAATCAATTCACAAGGAAAAACCAATCTCAACAACATTTTCCGAAAAGGAAAGATTCTTTTAACGAAAGAAAATTGTGATATACTCAAAGAGGCATTTAGCCACTTAATGCAAGAGGGGAAAGCAAGACCACACGACCTCAAAAGTTATGAGTTAACAAACATAATTTAGAGGGCCCTTACAAGTTGCAAAAGAACAAAAATAAGAAGAAACAAACAAATTGTTTTTGGTAAATAGATGGTTTGATGAGGATTGTAAAGTAGCAAGGAGAGCTATTAAAGAAACATGTAGAGAAAAGTTGAACATAAAGTTGTACAAACAGATCATAAAGAAACAAAAAGGGGAGTTCATGACCATAAGGAGGGAAGAAATTATATGCTCAGGGAAACATAACCCAAAATATTTTGGAAAGAACTTCAATTGAAAAAACATACAGAAAACAACAATATCATAGTGAATCAGTGGTTTGAGTATGCCAAACAACTTTATGAGTAGGAATCAAAGGTTGAAGGCCCCCTTTGGTCAACACGACAACAAAGCTTTTTACTATGCAAGAAGTTGAGGAGGGTATTATGAAATTGGGGTTGGAAAATCCAAAGACTTGGATGAGTTTCAGGCAGAATATTTAAAATGGGGGAAATAATTTCTCGCTCCTCACATTGTCGACATATTCAACAACATCATTCGGCAGGTTTTCCTAGAGATTGGACTACTAGTCTTGCGATACCTCTTTTTAGGGTCTTTTAAAGAGTGGAGATGTTAACAATCCTTCTAATTATAGAACCATCATGATCAACCCATTGTTTGCAAAGTTGTTTGGTAGCATGGTGGAATACAAAATCAACAAGTGGGCAGAAGAAAAAGGTAAGAGAGAAAACAGTAGCAGGGATCATGGTATCACTTTGAGGCACATTATTGAAAAAGTTTGGAATGATAAAGAGGAAGCTTATTGCTATTTTGTTGACTTCAAGAAGGCTTTTGACATAGTTCTTAGGAACAAGTTATGGGATAGAATGAAGGAGCTTGGTATCCCAAAGTGCATCATAGAGCGGCTGTTCACAGGCTTTACGAAAAAGGTGCAAGTCAAAATTAGAACTCAAACTGGTATCTCAAAAAGTTTTAGGAGTGATATTGGGGTTAAACAAGGATGCCCATTATCACCTACTTTATTTGGCCTATATATTGACAAACTTGAGGAATGGCTAAATTTGTAGAGTGAAGATGGTGTTCGCCTTAGGAGAGTATGTTGTAAGACTTCTCCTTTATGCCGATGACCTTATCTTGATTACTAGGTCCGCTCAAGGACTACAAAAACATTTATGTGCGCTTAAGAACTTTTACACAAAAGCGGGATGCAAGTCAACACCAATAAGACCAAGATCATGATCTTCTCCAATAGAAAGAAAAGAACTCAATATGATTTCTATTTCAATGGAAGCATTTTAGAGGAAGTAACAAAGTATAAATACCTTGGGTTTGACTTTAATAACAAGCTCAGTTGGGAGATTTGTAGCAAAAAGATAACTTTAGGGGGTGGAGAGCTTTTTATGCTTTCCAAAACAAATGCAAAGAGGCAAAATTATGGGATTGGAAAACTATGCAGACTTTGTTTGGGCTTTTAGTAACTCCAGTGGTGCTTTACGGATGTGAGGTTTGGGCTAGCAACATTTCAAACTTAAGGTGGAAACAATTTGAGAGGATTCAAAAAAGCATGATTACTAGCAAGTTCAAATTAAAGATCTCGGTCCCATATGAGATTCTTCTAGCTGAAACAGGTGTTGTACCTTTAGAAGCTATTGCTATGGTTTGTCTCATAACATATTTAAAAAGGATCGAGCAAATGGATGGTAGTAGATGGCCTAAGGCAGTCCTCAACAAGTTTTTGGAGAAAAGAAAGAAGTCGTGGATGAATCAAAACAACAAATGACTTAAAAATGGAACATTTACTTGAATGCATGTCCTAATAATAGCCAAGAGATAAAGACTTTTGTTATAGATAAATTCCGCCAAGTTATGTGGGGAAAGCTGTTAGGGAGAAAGAAGAGGTACTATTTGGAGGAATTTAACTCTACGTGTGATCATCAACAAAAGGCTTTTATAGGGGCTAATATCCCATGGAAAGCAAAGATCTTCATAGCTCAATTGAGGACTAATTCACATCATCTTCGGTGTGAAACAGTAAATGGAAAAGACCTAAAGAGGTATGGGAAGAGAGAGTTTGTGTCTTCTGCACGTTTGGTGCAATAGAATCAGAGAAACATTTCATGTTGGAGTGTAATGCTTACAATGACATTAGGCCCTAGTTTGATAGTACTTTGGTTGTTGCATCCTTACATGATATTTTTAGTGAGACTATGGTTGAAAAAATGGGGGATCTGATTATCAAACTCACCAACAGGAGATCTCAATGCCACCACTTTATCCTAGGCCACCTACAAAGTAGAACACGATATGCCTTTTCACCTTGAGTTTTAACTTCTATCTTTATCATTCTCATTATCTATCTTATCATTAAAATCAACTCACTTAATTGTATTAAAACGAGATGACATCCTCCAAGGAAGTCCCTTTGGATTCCTAGAATCGGCCTTTGCTGAGCAGCTCGTCATCCCATTTTATCTAATATTTCTTGTTTAGCTATATTTGATTACATGTCTCTTCACTTGGAGAAAGGAGGAGCGCTTATTCACTTTTCATATTTGATCATCTCGACATTGTGACTGTTGATGCAAGTATTGCTAAACCCTGCCATGTTTTGAGTTTTAGGTACTTTCGCATTTGATAGCATAGACCTGAAATCTACCTAATACATTCCCGGCACTAGGGACTATCCCCTCACTTCACGGTCCCGCAACGATAAGGGTGTCAAGTGCTTAGCCAATATACCACCCACCAACTTATTTATACTCGTCCGATCACCCAACATCTTTATCATCTTCAACACACAATCAAGAATGCCCACACTCTCCTAGAAGTCAATCATCCACATCTGAAATTCCCGACCCATCCATTCCTCGCTTTCTTTAACAAAGGTGGGATCCAATATTTATCAAGATTCTAGATTCAAAACCCGTCATTCTCAATGCTTACCTAGCTTCTTGGGGCATCCTTCTTCATAATCTACACCGAACAACGATCCTGTCACCAACACTACATATGACTTTTCCCATCTCGTCGACCCTAACCATGAGCCGGTCATCCAAAAATTCCATCCTTATCCCGCCACTAGAAAATCCAAAACATCTAATCCCACATCTTTGGCCGCCATCATTACTTTCAACCTTAATGTTATTTCCGCACAAAACGTAACTAACCAACAATCATCATCCTCACTAGGTCCCTCATCTGGCTCTGCCTCATCTCAAAACAAAACCAACGTATCCTCATCCACGTCGATTCCTTTAGTCTCCTCCACGATCCAAACACCTCCTATAAGTTCAATAACCATCCCATCAAGCATATCCCAACCTATCTCATCTCAAAAACCCACATCATCTATTCAAAACATATTCATGTTTATCCTAACATCGATGCCACTCATTAATACGAGTTCCATCTCTACTGTTCACCCCTCTTCACAACTATCGTCAACTACGCTTATCTTCTCTCCACACATGCCTCAACAATTTTATCCTCTCATCCACACTTTTATTCCTTTCCAACACACACCTCAACAATCCCAACCTTTCATCCACACTTCAATCCCCTTCCAACACATACCCCAACAATCACAACCTCTTTTAAACACATCCATGCATATCCAATATCAATATATTCAATCTTCACAACCCATATCTTCACAACCTACATATAATATTCCTATGAATACCCCTCTCCAACATAATATTCCTTTACCTTATCAACCATACCAATAATCAAATCCATCTACATACAATCAACCCGATCCTTCATCATTCACTCCCCAACAACAACCAACACAAAACGATCCTTTGCATGCATTAATAAACATATTTCTACCCTTGACACTACCGATATGGGTCCCAAAAACAATTTATCTTATGAACAAATTTGCAATGAACACATTCACCCATCCGTACCATACAAAGCATATCCTCCACATTGGGAACTCCCTAAGTTCCTCAAATTCTACAATAAAGAATACCCTCAACAACACATTTGGGCCTTCTGACATGCTTGTTACCTCATAACACATGACCAGGACCTTATGTTGAGAACATTTCCTATGTCCTTATGTGCCTACCTTAGATTGGTTTAATAGTATTCTTCAATACTCCCTTTTCTCATTCTCTTACCTCACACAACTTTTCTTAGAACACTTCTCGATTAACATTGCACATAAAATCACTATCACCAATTTATACGCCATCAAGAAATTTAAGGATGAATCTATCACATATTTTTTCACACGTTGGAGGGCATTATCAATCATTTTTCCTTTTCCCTCCCACAGACTGAGTTAATCAGATTATTTTCTCACTCATGTGCCAATAACATATCATCCACATTACAAATTCAGTCCTTTCAAACATTTTACAAAGCCTTCACTATGAATCGCAAACTTGAGCTTCGTGCTCTCGAAGATGGTAGGGTCAAACTTAGATCAAACAAGCCTAAGCTCCGAATCTTCGTTAAAACCATCATCTTGCCATGATAAATCTAAGACATCAGCAAATGCATTCGTTGTAGAAAACCGGTTCCTGTTGGTGTATATGACTTGATCGTCGTCATTTGACATCTTTTCCACCTAGTTGGTTAGTCATCTCACTTAGTGAGAATATGTCATAGTTGAATAGGTCAATAGGGTTAGTGTACACGTGTCATGCACAAGAGTTACACAACACTCCTATATGTACCTCTTATTTTTGATCTATGAGCATGTTAATCTTGTCCACCTAGTTGGTTAGTCATCTCACTTAGTGAGAATAGGTCATAGTTGTATAGGTCAATAGAGTTAGTGTACACATGTTATGCACAAGAGTTATACAACACTCCTATATGTACATCTTATTTTTGATCCTTGAGCATGCCAGATACACCGTTGTTTTTTTTATGTACTTGATTTTCCTTGTGATTCGTGCTCTTGCTAATTATATGAAGCATTCTCATCTCCATTGGAAGTGCAACCCTCTTTGATGTGCACGAGGTTCCAAATATCGATCCACACGGAAATCTAATATGGTATCGTGAGCGGATGTTCGGTAAATGTGCGCTCTCTTGAATTGGTTGCTAATTACTTCATTTTTGGATTTATCACTTTTCGTGTTAGTTATTTTCGATTACTTTTTGAAATCTTGTTAACATATTTGATAATATGGTTTCTTGGAGTTTGGGTCATTTTTTGGTTTTGCATGTATACGGGTTTCGTGGCTTTTCCACCCAGATTTAGGTAGTTGCAGCCAAGTTTGGTGGGTCCGCTAAATTTAGAGGAGGGTTCTTCATTTATGGTTTTTAGTTGTTTTTTAAATGGGAAGTGAACTTTTTTTAGATATTTGGTTTTTTGCTCTTTCTTGTTGGCTTGCAAGTGAATGTTTTTTTTTAATTTCGGGCTTGCTGCCTTGTTTTCCTCCTATATGCATTCTAGTTTGCTTTCCCGTGTTTTGCATTGCTTTATGATTGCCTACCTCAGATTGGTTTTGGGTGGGTTGCTTTGGTTTTTCTTGTCAACTCATTTTTTTGGCTCCTCGAGTTAGTGGGCGAGCCGCATATTTGCCTAGCCTTATTTTTTTATTCCTGCTTCCTTAAGTGTTGTGTGTTTAGCTTGAGGGACGTTTTTTTAATTTACAAATCTCACGATGCATTGTTATTTGTTGTTCCCTTGCTTTTCCGAACTCGTGTGAGAGGAGTTTCCTTTGCATGGTCGTGTTTTTTTACCTCGGGTCTGTTGAGTGGTTTTTCTTTTTTCTCGTGTTTATATCCCGCACAAGCCGTGAAACCTCTATGCTTGCCTCTTGCTCCACTGCGTTTTCTTTGACTTATGTGCCATTTGAACTTGCCTTCCTTTTTGGGTTGTGTTATGTTTACTTTGGGTCTCGGCTATGTTTTTCCTTGGTTTATTTCCCTAAGGTGTTTCTTTTTGCATGCGTGTTGAGCCTAGTTCTTTGGTTTGTTAGGCGTGTTGCACGTGCTGCAGCCTTTGTGCGTCGCCCCGCCTTTCCCTCCCATGCCGACCGCTTCCTACGTGCCCTAATTGCTCCATCATCTTGCTTTGACCGCACTTTAATCTAATCCCCGCCTTTTATTGTGGTCGCTTTGATTTTGGAATTTTGTGGTTAGTTTTTAATTATTAATTAAAGGGGGTCTTCGTATTTTTCATGGGTCGGTTTGATGAGGTGAGGTGGTTTTAAATACATGGATTTTTTTATATTAGTGTGGGGTGTATTAAAAGGTGGGCTTGATAATTACGCCGAAGGCATCCCCTATGGGAAAGGCCCCTCCTGATGTTTCGGTGACTATGTTAAATTTGATGTCTGTTTGGATGTTTTCAAGGGTTTGTGTATATTTGACTGTGTTTGAGATTATCTTACCTCATGCATGCCTTATAATTCAGCCCTTCCATCCGCTGCATGCTGATTTAGATTCGCAGTTTGAAGTTCAATGAGAACAACGGTTTAGGGTTCAATGATATTTTTTTCAGTAGATACGGAAATGATGGATTTAGGGTTTGACTAAAATTTCTAGGGATTTATTTCTTAACGTAAGTTGTTGCAAAAGGGCATCATCAATCGCATCAGGGAATATTCAGTAGCGGTCACATAAATGTCAACATGGTGCGAAAATTAATAGGTATGGTGTGACTATCCGGTTATTTCTTCCTCTACCCTGTTGTTACAAATTTTTATTGTTTGAGTTGTTGCGTGTATGTAGGGGTCCACGATTTATTGAAAGTTTGTGTCATCCATGTGCAACATCCAGAAAGAGAATTTATGGTTCAGTTTCCCAAAAATATATTCCTTCAGCAACAAGAATTTACAGGTTTTCATAAAAAAGGTATGGATAGTATTGTTTTGTCGTGTTTTCTAAATTTTTGTTAGGGTTTGAGAAATGATCTATTGGAGAAGATAATTTCTCTGTCTCCTTTGTCCATTAATACTATCCCACCCAGAGGAACCCTCTTGGTCTCGGTACCCATAAGAAAGTAATAAAAATCCCCTTAAATGGTTCAACAAATCCCAAGGTGTAATTGTAAAGCTTAAACTAGCTGAAATCTCTTTCAACGTTTTGATAAAGCTTAAAAACTGATGGGTATCTCTTTCAGAGTCGTGATAATTCCAGTGAATTGGGACTCTTCATTGACATTCAATGCATGTGATGTAATGCAAGTTGCCTGATTATGTTTTTCATTAGGGAGTGAAATGTTTGTTTATATTTTAGATTTGGAATTGGGCTGGATATAAACAAAGGAACCGAGATGAGGAATACTATTATTTTGTAATGAAACTTCATTTGATTTATTTAGTAATTTTTTGGAGGCCAATTAATATTTGGACATGTGGATAGATAAAATGATTCTCTCATCGTTATGAAAAAATGGATATCTATTTTGTCTTTACAACTTTGACTTGGACAATATTGACACTAGGTAAACTGAATCCTCCCACAACATTGTAGAGAGTTCAATCCGCTCTTGAAGACAGTACATGAGTAAATTTTTATATTTTTAGAAAGCGTTTCAATAAAATTGTAATCTTCCAAGGTAAGTTAATGGAGTGATTTTCTATGTTTTCTTTTGTTCATTCCTTTTATAATTATTTGGGTGTTTGGTTTGGAAATGACTATCCTGTGGGACTAAAATGCAATTAATATGAAAATGTACGGAAGTCTTCATGTATTGATGTTTAGTTCAAATAAAATAGTCTACAAAACACTACCACTCATGATATAAGATTTGCAAATGTATATGTACGAATTTGTAACAAATTTGAAATGTAGATATAAAACGCTTAAATGTAATGCTTTATCTATATTCATACACTTACAAAATCAATCACACCCCTTATCAACATCAACTACAAAAGTAATAACTATCCCTTTAAATCAAATAACATATACAATTTGGTGTTCACATTGCATTGTACACATGCGATTGCTAGTTAAATAGGTAATTGTTGCATATTAATAAAGTAAAGGTTTTATAATTATAAAAAGGGGGTGGCTTTTTTAGAAAAGTTAAGTCTTTTTTAAATTTAAAGGTGCATTTTTAATATACGCCTTGTATCAGTTCATAAAAGTGGTTAATACTTTAAGATAGGTTTTAATCTTAGATACTAGGATCTATTTTTTTATATTAAAAAAGTAATTAACTTTTTATTAATGCCTTTTAGGAGCTTCTAATTAAAATTAAGTATTTAATTAAAAATTATAAGATCTCTTTAATTTTGATTCATAGCAATTAAAATAGTCATTTTTTAATGTTTTATTACCTTTTAGTCTTTTTTTGCTTTAAAATTAGCCAAATTGGACGTTGCAAAAGGTCGATTTCTTAGCATTATTGGCTTTTTTTTCTCTAATCGTGTGCTAGAGTGTTTTGTAGCATTTCTAGCATTTTTGCCTTCCGAGAGCCTTCATGCATCTTGGAGGTCCTTAGGACTTGTCTTGAGTCCATTTTGTGTATCAGAATAGCCATTTTTATTACTTGTGGACTAGTGAGCACGTCTGTCATAGTCTTGCAAAAAGGGGGTTTTTGCTGCGACGTGAGACATTTTTCTCACAACATGACTTGATTTCACCCCTTTCTTTGTTTTTAGCTTGTTGTGCTTGTTTACGATGTCGATTTGTTGTGTTCAACGAAACTTGATTTTGGTCTCCTCTCTTGTGCGTTATTACGCTGATTGCAAGGTGAGTGGCCAATTGTTTCATGACGCACACTCGCACTAGATTGTATCCAACACACTAAACTATAAAGTGCCAAAAGTAGTGGGGTTATAATATTGTCATGGTTCATCAGACCGCTTATTTGGGCTTTTACTTTTCACACTAAGTTATAAAGTGTCATCTGGAATATTTTTGGGGGTTATATGCATTATGGAGTTTCACCGTTATGTTGTTATGCTCAATTCTGAGAACTATTCGACATGGAAGAAAGGTGTCATCGAGACATTATAATACGCATGGTTTGTTTCCCTACCTCCATGGTCTTGTTCCTGAGCCTCTCGAGCCTCTGCAGAAGGATAAGTGGTTTAACCACAATGATGAGGTCTATGGACTTCTCAGTCTTACTGTTTCTAGGGATACATTGTGTTTGTTTGAGCACACTGAGTGCCCTTTCACTTCTTGGTCCATTATCCGATAGTTGCATGGTGATATTGCTTCACCATTTGAGAGAGACGCTTCCCTAGACCACTCTTGTGCCGCCATGGATTCTCCCCCTTCTCACATCCCTTTCATTGCTAAGTGTTCCTCTATTCCTATTGCTTCTAGGAGTCCCTTGTTGACCATCCACATTAGGACCTTGCTTTTGAGACCACTCACACTATTGCTGCCACTACAGAGCTCATTATTGACCATGTTCATGCTTCCATTCACTCTTCACACTCATGTTCCATTGGAGACCCTTTCTCTGAGATAGATGTGACCATTTCCCCTTGTGCTCCCTCACATCTTGATTGCTCAATTGACAACACTCTCCCTACACTTGTTGCTTCCATTGAGTGCCACGTTGCTTCACCTTGGCCTTCCAACATCTCTTCGCAACAATCTTCTCCTCCTACTTCATGTGTTGCATTGCATGCTCCATTTGATCCATCACACATCTTGGAGGACCTATTTATCTCTTGCATTGGGAGTGCTTCCCTAGGGACACTTGTCACTTCCACCATTTCGAGTTTATTTGTGATCCACCTCTTTTGGATCCCTTTTTGAGGGTTATTGGGCCCCCACCATCTTCTCTCGACACGCACGCACACTTTGTTGTGGCATTTCCTTTGTATCATGTGCACTCTTTAAGATAGACCTATGTGCAACCTTCTAGTTGTATATTAGAGTCATATTTTAGAGTATTGCAAGATTCTTCTTCATTTTTGGAGTGGGCCGACTTCCAACGCTCCTTTTCTGTCCTTCCCAAGGGTAGGAACATTGTTCGATGCATGCAGATTCTCTTCACTCTTGGCACAAAGGACTACATCATTGACACACTTCTTGGAGGACTTTCTTATTCTCTCTACTTTCTCTCTCTACTCTAGAGTATGATTGTATTTGGGTACCTTATCAGGCCATGTTGTCGGGCTCCATTCTCCAATCTTCTTGAGTGAGTTTGTATCTCTTTTGGGGAGTTTTTTCCCACTGGGTTTTCTCCTTTCACTCCACTTTTCAAGAGTTTCTTGTACATGGGTACCTCATTAGGCCTAGTTGTTGGGAGCCATTCTTCTTCTTTATTCTTCTTCCAAAAATATGTTGTTTATACATGGGTACCTTATAAGGCCTATAGTTTTTGGGCCCCATTGACACATCTTTCTTAGTTGTTTAGGGATTTCTTTTCGCCCGACTTCCCATGACCTCTACCTCGGCTTGATGAGGGGGTGTTGGTGTATATGACTTGATCATCATCATTTGACGTCTTCTCCACCTAGTTGGTTAGTCATCTCACTTACCGAGAATATGTCATAGTTGAATATGTCAATAGGATTAATGTACAAATGTCATGCACATGTTTATGATCTATGAGCATGCCGATACACCTTTCGTTGTATTTTCTCGTACTTGATTTTTGTTGTGATTCGTGCTCTTGCTAATTACATGAAGTGTTCTCATCTCCATTGGAAGTGTAACCCTCTTCGATGTGCTTGAGGTTCCAACATTGATCCTCATGGAACAATCCGATACTTCCAAAGAATGTTCGACCTTCGAATGTACCCGTCCTCATTGCCATTACACGCCTATTTGTGAATCTTACAACACATTATTTGATAAGCTCTTGGCCATGAATATGATCACCCTTCCTCCCATCCGCCATATCGACACATCTATTTCAAAATGCTCTTGGTATAGAGAGAATGATTATAGTAAAAACCATAGGGTCAAAGGCCATGGCATTGAAAGGTGTCGTTCTTTCAAAAAGGTCATTCAAGATTTTGTCAACAAAGGTGAGTTGTAATCGATAACCCAAATGTGCCTTCAAATTAGAATTTGGATGTTTTTAAACAACCATTTCTTAACCACCCCTCATCTACCACCAACCACAATCTAATGTCATCCACTCTCATCACACCATAAACATGATCAAAGATAAATCTTGCACCATTAGCATCTAGTACTCCCATCATCACAGAGGCACCATAAAAGTCATCCAAAAACAATTCTATCACAAAAACAACAAATGAACCATCCACTACATCTTTTATTTCGACTACGTATAGCACCATGGAATCGGACACATCCCCGACAAAAAAATTACGAATTCATCCAAATCCATCTCATCCTCTTCAGAACCATCTACAAGCTCTTCACCGGTTCCAAAAAAAACCTATTTTATAATGTGTGAAAAGCTCATATGATGACCATGTTACTCAAAATTATACACGTAACCTTAAAAATCCATTACACGACCATACATCCATTCATATAAAAAAGTGACCAATCACATGGCCATTTGACTACCTCAACGCAGAATCCAAATTCTATGCCTTCTATCTTGATTTGCACCTCTCGTCAAAATTACCACACTGTCACACAATAAAAATATTCCCCAACAGCATCTAAAAATATCATACAAAAATGCTCCCTTTGACACACGTGTAATATAAGGAATCATCACTTCTCTCGACCTCCGCCTCGAAAGGAAATTATTTATTGACCCTCGGAAGGATTATCCAACAATCTATCATCACTTCACCTCCTCTTGAGTCGTTTGGTTCTCGCGAGTGGAAACCCTCCTGGTACAATTTTGAAGCATTTTATGATTATCATTACACACCAGGACATTCTACAAAGGACTGTAAATCCCTTCATGTTGCTATCAAAATACTTGCTAACAAAGGCCTTCTCCCTACAAATCTATAACCATCCAAGACAACCCACCAAACACCTAAGACTACTACATCCACTAGAAGTGGTGACTCTTCCAAAAAGTCCCTCTTCATCAAATTAATGTAGTACGTATCACCACTAGAACACATACCCATAACCCTAAGACTTCCAATCAAAATGATTCAAAAATTTCCATCCCACTTGCTCCCGATTCATATAATACAACACCCTTGCTAAGGCTAAGGTATTCATCCTTTCCGCTCCCACATACGTAGTCCACCTTGCTATAAAAACTACCATTATCAAATAACTTCACCAAGATCCAGTAAAAATGTCCCTTTATGAGCTTGTTTAAACTTCACCTCAACATTGACAAGCCATGATCAAAATACTCCAATCTATATCGGTACCCTTAGATGACCCATAACCTTTTGCAAACCTAGTTGGTACACTCAAAATGTTCGTTGCCATTTCTTTTGACAACTCAGAAATACCATCATTACAACTAGAGGACCATGACCTCCCACTTTTCATCACCACCCAAATCGATGATACTCTTATTAAGAGGGTTATGATCAACAATGGTGCTAGCATCAATATCATATCATCACACACATTTGATTAAATTCAACTACCCAACACCCTTGTCATTCGATCACCACCGACTGTACTAAGAGCCTTTAATGACACCATTGCCCCTACATTAGGCACAATTATCTTACCAATTAAAGTCGACATTAAAACCCTCCATGAAATATTCTATCTTGTAAAAGGAGAGTTTTAATATAACATTGCTATTAGGCCGACCCCAGATACGTGATATGCATTGTATTCCCTCTACACTCCATCGATGTTTCAAATATAAACATGCATGTAAAAATTTAACGGTGCTGCGCACATCCGAACCATTTTAAGGCATGTCGCATGACATATCAAACAAACTCGGGATCCTCCACTAGTTCATCTATGGCCTCATGCAAGTTACTAGATGACACTTCCTGCAATGATGTCATGCAATGCCTTTCACTGGGAGAGGATTGCCTCCTTACACTTAATTTTTTTCCTATGCCGAAGACATGCGGAAGACCCAAAAACATCTCATGTATCAACGTAAATTCGGGGATATTATCTCCTTCATCCCACTAGACCTCAAAATCAACCTTATCTACGGAAGGATCGATCACCCTTCTCCATATCCAACTAATCAACGTCATGCAAAACCATTCATATGAGGCTTCTCCTTTCTATATAACTAGGCCTTCACACAAATGTATCTCCATCATTTTTCCTGGAAAGGATTTGGACTCAGACATTATGAACAGGGTATCCACAACTTAATCCTTGACCACTCTCACAAACCACATGAAAAATATGGGCTAGGTTTTGAAAAACCAGCCTTCGAGTCGTCAACGAGCATTGCATCTCGAACCCATCATAGAACCAAAACCATCTTCCCCATCTACACACAATGACCCCATGGATATAGATGACACTATTTCCATCCCATCTAACTTTTTTAGTCAACATTATCACTTTAGGACCACTGAATTATCAAACTAACCATGGTATTGAGACCCTTCCTCTCATTTGGCCCAAAATGATAGAAGAGGATTCACCCACCATTAACATTATTCAATGCCAAGACGACCAATCCATCCTCTCTCATATGGGAGTAGAGGACCATTACCTTCAAAAACTCTACCACCTAACACATCAAAACTTCTCAATGAATCCACTATCGACATTAATATAGGAACTCGTAGGAACCTCACATAGTTAAAGTCAATCAATATTTAGAATCCTAAGAGTTAAACAACTTCACCACCTACCTATCCAAACATATTCAAGCCTTCACATGGTCATATAGTGATATGCTAGGTATTGAACCCAACATGGTTGTTCATAATATCGTCACTTATCCTAACGCTAAACTTGTCAAACAAAAATTACGTAGGATGCACCCTCGTATAGCTCTTCTCATCAAAGAAGAGTTATAACATCTACTCTATGCTCATTTCATCATGCCCACTGATTACCCAAAATGGGTGTCTAATATTGTTCCCGTAACCAAAGCCTTAGGAAAGTTACGTATTTATATTGACTTCCGAGACCTTAACCTCGATTTCCTTAAAAATGACTTTCCTCTTCCAAACATCGATAAACTCATTGATCTAATCGCCACCATGACATGATAGCCATTATGGATGTATTCTCTGTCTAAAATCAAATCCTTATCGCCACCGATGACCAACACAAAAAGTCCTTCATCACTCCTTGGGGAATTTCTATTATCGAGTAATGCCCTTTGGACTTAAAAATGTCGGTGCCACTTATTAACGTGCAATGTCATATATCTTCCATGATCTTATCCACAACACTTTGTAAAAGAATATGTTGATGATCTTTTAGGTAAATCAAAGCAACACAAGGATCATCTCACCATTCTTGACACAATCTTCGTCGGCCTTATCCAATATTTTCTTTGGCTCAACCCTATTAAGTGTGTGTTTGGTGTCCTCACTGGAAAACTTCTAGGTTTCATTGTTTTCATTCATGGCATTGAAGTAGACACAACCAAAATCAAAGCCATCATCAAAATGTCTCCTCCATCGAACCTGAAACAACTACGTAGTCTTCAGGGTAAGATTCAATCGATCCATCATTTTATCTCACAACTTTCAAACCGTTATCAACCTTTTCATCATCTCCTCCGAAAGGATGTACATTTTAAATGGGATCACAACTGTCAAAAGGCCTTTGATGACCTCAAACAATACCTTCTATCACCACCTGTGCTTACACCTCCACGTGAGGGGGATCCATTCTACCTCTACATATCCGCTACTAATCATGCCTTGGGTGCCATGCTCGCTCATCGAGATGAGCAAGGTCATGAATAGGTTATTTATTATATAATCCGCACTCTCCATGACTATAAGTCTCGTTATTCGAAGCCAAAAATTTGTATTGTGCCTTGTACTTTGCAACATCTAAGCTCTGTCATTACTTACTTAATCACAAGACTTTCATTACCAACTTCAATCCTCTTAAAACCATGCATTCCAAACCATATCATAGGCTTATGCTCGTGACTAAGTTTGAACTTGAATTCATCTCGCAAAAATCTATCAAGGAAAAGCCATCGTTGATCAACTTGCCGAATCCCCTCTACTTGAAAATAAACCACCTCACGAACAATTTCCCAATGAATCTATCAATATTATCAATCACACTCTGTCAAAATGACACTTTTCTTTGATGGATTTAAGTGTCAACAAAAGGGGAGGTCCCAACATCATTATTTTACTTCCCTCCCTTTCCCTTTATCTTTCAAACTAAACTTCAAATGCACTAATAACATGACCGAATATGAAGCTCTAATCATGGGTCTTCAAACCGTTATCATGCTCGGTGTTCAAATATTGGACATCTATGAAGACTCACAACTTGTCATCAACTAAATCAAAGGAATTTATCAATATAAAAATGATATTATGTAAAAATATAAAGCCATTGTTGAATTCCTCTTAGAATATTTTGATCATTATACCATCCAAACAATTCCATGATCTTCTAACAAATTTGCAGACACCATGGCTTCTCTTGCATCACTCATCCCTATATCAACCAATGATTCTAAATTATTTGTTGTTGTGCATAAACTTGATCAACCATCCCACAACAATGAACTCCCTTCTATCAATCTCATCGAAAATAATCCAACCGATCTCTTGTATACTCCAATATCCAACTATCTTTCGGAATAAAAAATTCCATCAGAGTTGTCTAAAAATGCTAAGTGGTCTTTCCTCCAATGCACTACCCGATATGTCATCGTAGGTTTTGTTATATATAAATGTGGATTTGATGGCCTCTTATTAAGATGTCTCAAATCTCATGAATCTACGAAAGCCATTCAAGAAGTCCACGACGACATATGCGGTGAACACTTTAACGGGACATCTGCTGCTAAGCCTCGTCCTTAGAATGGGATATTACTTGGCCTACTATCAATCAAGATTGATGTGTGTACATCAAGAAATTCGTTAAATTCCAACAAAATTTTAATCTCACTCACATTCCTAGTCAGGATTTACAGCCCACTCAAGATCTATAGTCCTTCTCATAATGGGGGTTGGACCTCATTGGTCTCATCAACCCTCATTCATCACAATGACATCACTCTATCATCACAACTATTGAATATTTCACTAAATGGGTAGAGGTTATTCCCTTAGTCTCTACTAAAGAAAACAAAATCGTCGATTTCATCTATCAACATATCATATGTTGCTTGGCATCCCTCACAAGCTAGTCACTGATAATGGAAAATATTTCAAGAATAAAGTTAAGAAATTATGTGACACATTCAACATCAAACTAAGATTTTCATCACCTTATTATCCACAAGAAAATGAACAAGTGAGGATTATAACAAAACACTTAACAAAATCCACTTGAAAACCATCGACCAAGCAGGCAGGAATTGGCATCTCTAGATCTCATTTGCTCCCTGGGCTTATCATACTAGCATCCGTACTCCTATAGGTGCTATGCCCATTTCTCTAGTCTATGGCTCGAGACGGTTTTCCCCTTGAAGTTCAAATCCCATCACTCTGCGTATCCCTTAAAGATTTTATCCCTAATGATTTTTACTGTCAAGAATTCCTAGCCCAATTAGAGTTGTTGGATGAATGTCGTCTAATGGATCTTGAACATCTTCATGTTTATCAAGAGCACATAAAGCACGTGTATAAAAAAACATGTGAAGGAATGTGACTTTAATATAGGTGATCTCATCCTCAAATAAAATCAAAATGTCACTACTCTAAAAAGGAGTAAACATGGAAAGTTTTCCCTGAATTGGATCGATCCATATGTCATCACTCACAAATATAGGTTAGGAGCTTACCATCTAGCCTCCCTTGATGGTACACCTGAAAATGAACCTTTGAATGCCTTGCACTTCGGCCTTTATATTGTTAACACATCGACCGTCATGACAGTAGTCACATCAAAGGACCTTATTCCACCACTAACTGTCATTTCATCATTACAATGATTTGAAAGTATGTAGTTTATCACATTATATCCTCAAAACCTTAAAGATGAGTACCACGACTGCTCATCGCACCTTTTACATGGAAAATTTCCTCTTTAGTAGGAACCACACAATCATTACATCCATCCACCTTGTCTACCAATTGAAGACATGATACGGGACACACATGTGTATTTTGTGCATACATTTGTTCCCCTCCTCGAAATGGTATATTAGGCCTGCCTTAAACATAAAAATAAAACTAAAAATATCTACGGATGCATGTTATCAAAATAAATATATTGATCCCTTGAAGGAAAACTATCAAATATCAAAATCATATTGTAAAACAGAAAGCAGATTAATCCCTTGAAGGACAATTGCCTGTCAAAATTATTGACCTATCCCTCGAAGGAAAAATATCGAAAATCCAAAATAAAAAAATTAGAAATCACAGACCACTCCCTCGAAGGATGGCTACTCATATCAATATAAAAAGGATTTCTACATTGATCAACCTTCAAAAAAATCAAAATATCAAAAACATCCTAGGAAAGCTTCCCGCATTGATCAACTTTCCCATTAGATAAAACTTCCCACATCGATCAATTTGCATCAAAATAACGTATACAATTTGGGGCATAGCTTATGAAATGATTGAAAGGATAATCTACTCTCCCCGTACATCCTAGATGTGTCTACCCTTCCCATTTCCTTGGAATATATACATTTCACTTTCATCCCTATCCAAGGTCCTACATGTAACTACCCATTGTTAGTCATGTGTTAACATCTGTTATAAGGCCAAAAGGTGCAAAGTTCCTTCACTCTACATTCTACCATCACATATGTATCAAATCTAGTATAAAGACAATCATTTATCATTTTATTCTTATCCATGATGAGAATGCATTATGATATTCATTAAAGTCACATCATGATCAAATATATATCTTAAAAACGTCACATCAAAATCAACATCATCTAGTATATCCCAACATCATTCTATCAACATTTATATATCTAAAATAACATGATCACATATAAATATCACATTATATCCAAAACATCACATTAAAATAAATCAACACTCGATAAAAGTCAAAATCATAATCATATATCATATCAATGTGTCACTATACATCATCTAGAGTCCGAAATCTCCGTCTATAAAAACTATACATCATGTGTGCTAGGAAAAATACACTGATAAACAAGAAATTAAAACACTAACAATAATACCTCCTCCTTTGCGATTCTGTAGAAAACCTCATAATGGGCAAGGAAACTTGAATAAGCCCCGATTGCGTGATGTGCGTGAGTACTTTTCTTGAGATGGAGCAAGGCCTTCTTGCAACAAGATCTACTTACTTTGCACCAAATGGAGAAAAAGATTATGGATTTGGGGTGCTTCAAGATGAGGTTATTTGGGCATTAGGATGAGATGGATGGATTTTCTTTGCTCAAAGAATGCAAGAACTCAGACAGGGCATTCAAGCTTATTCTCCGTATCCTAGAGGGGAGGGGTAAGACTATATTTATAGCCTGGGGAAGTGATTAACTTAGAGTAATTTAAGTAATCATGGTTTGAAAATGTGGGAAATATTAGGTGAATGGGGACCACGAAGAATGGGTGAGGATTTGAATTAGATTTTTAATTCATAAGTGGAAGATTTAGGTGAGTGGGGACCACAAAGAGTGGGTGAGGATTTGATTTTGAATTTTTAATTCAATAGTAGAAAAACATGGAGAATAATGACATGTGGTAAGGATTAGGTTATTTTTATATTTGAAAGGGATAATTAATCAAATTATATTTGATTAATTCAAAGTGCATTTTTGGGAAATGAGGTAGGGGAATTAATTGATTTAAGACAGATGTGAAATTAGGGTGTCTACATTTTCCCCTCTTTAGAAGGGTACTATGAAAGTAGTGTCCTTTCAAAGAAAGTAGATAAGATGGAGTGAATATGCCCCAGGTGGCAGGATTGAATATTTTTGAAGAGATTCTTCTTGAAGAAGGTGTTCCTTTGATAAGAAGTTTTCAGAGGAAGAAAAGAGAAAGCTTTCTCTAAGCAAGAAGTAGAACAAACTTTCACTTGTGAGAATGGGGGAAGAATTCAATCTAATTTTCCTAAGCAAAAATTAGAGTGAATGTTTGTTGGAGAGAGTAGAAGGTGGTGGGTGATGGATGTCATGGTATCCTCCAAGAAAAAAATGTCATGAGAAGATGTGATTATGGACAGATGTGATGATGCCCCCTCGAGAGGGCTGATGAGGATGGAATATATGAAATAGCTCTCGAAAAGAGGAGAGATTAATTCTATGGAGAGGATGACATAATGGGGTGTAAGATAATGGAATGACCACATGACGCAAATGGAGAAAGGATTCAATCAACCTTGAATGCTAGGTGTGAGGGTGTGTGGAATGATGCAATGGGAAAGAGAAAAGGGAATGGACATGAGTAGTGGTTGATTATGAGAAGAGCAAGAAAGGTGAAGGGTTATGGAGATAGAGGAGGGAAAAAGGAATGAAAGAGGTAGAAGAGAATAAGAGAGAGGGATGATAGGGGAAGAAGGGAATGATGAAGGACAAACAAGAAGAAGACAGGAAAATGACAGAGCAGAGGGTGAAATTATGAAATAGAGAGATGTGCCATATGAAGGAAGCAACAAAGATAATAAAGAGGAATGCGGAAAGTGAAAGAAATGATAGAGCTGAGAAAAGAAAGAAATAGTAGAAGTAGAAGATGGATAAGACAAGGGTATGAGGAATGGGGAAAGATAAATAAGAAGGAGAAGACGAGGTGGGAGTAGGGGGTAAAATCGACGAAAAATTGAAAGAAGAGGTAGAACGAAGAAAAAAAAAAAAGAAACTATGAGGGACCAGGAAAGTGTGAAAAAGATTAGAGAAAATAAGAGAAATGGGTACAAAATAAACGAAAAGGTAGGGGTGGTAGAGAAAAGGAGGGGTGGTCAGAAGAAATGTGAAAATTATGGGGGAGGAAAGGAGGACAAAGTGAATACAGGGAGAAGATTGAAGGAACCGGGTCCTCGTGAGGAAGACCAAGGAAAATAATATGGAACAGACCACATGGAGATGCATGTGGAGGGTGGGATGATAAAAATACGGGACAACATTGAAGATCCAGTTATCAATGGGGAAGTAAGGAGGAAACATGAGGTAAAAAGGGAAGAAGATGATACAGAGGAAGTGAAATAAGATGAGGGGTGGGAGAGAGAAGAGGATAACAAAGAAAATGATGTAGAAGGAAGGGAATACATAATGGGGATAATAAGTGTAGAGTGAGCAATATAAGGAATGTAAAGAGAAGAAAGAGGGGAGGAATGACACATATTGGAAAAGATGTGGAGATGCATGAAATGAGGATACTAGGATTATAAGACAATAGATAAAGGATGTATGATGAAGACAATAAATATATTAAAGAGGGAAAGGGAAGATGGAGAGGTGGGGAAGAAGTGACAAGAAAGGGTGGGAGTGGGGAAAATGATGGGAGAGAAAAGAGAATGGGGGATAGAAGAGGCAATGCCAGTGAGGGGACGTTAGGGAAAGTCCACTAACAATGAGTGGTGGGGAAGGATGAGAGAAAAAATGAAGAAAGGGAGAAAGGAAACGAGGAATGGAAAGGGTAATGCCAATGAAGGGACGTTAGGGAAAGCCCACTAACAATGAGTGGTGGGCCTAGAGGAAGGAAGGAATGAAGGGAAAATGGAGAAGGTCTAAGGGAGTGAATGAGGCCCACGGAATGAGGATTGATGATTTTTAGGGAAAGTCCACTAATAATTATTAATGCTGGGAATAGAAGATGATGAAAGAATGTTAGAATGTTAACAACAATGGCGAGTAAGCGTGGGGTAGATATGTGGGAGAATTTGAGAAGATGAAGTGAAAAGAGTAAAGAAAATGTGAGGGATGAGTTATGACAAGGTGAAAGCGAGGAGAGGATGCGGAGGATGAGGACGAACGAGGTGAGGATGAAGAAACAAGACATGAAAAGAATGGGAAGAAATGGTATGAAGGATGATGGATCAAGAAGGAAAAATGGGAGAAAGGAACATGGTTATAGGTGAAGATAGTAGACATATGTTGTGAGATGATAGGTGGAGAAAGGATAATGGTAGGAGGAAAATGTGGTTGGTAGGAGAGACCAGGTGGAAGAAGTGATCAACAAAGTGAATGAAGAATGAGGTGAGGGAGAAGTTCAGAATGATGAGTTTAGCATAGGGAGGACCCTGACGTAAGATTGTCATGCGACAAAAGTGGTTAAGTAAGATTACCAAGTGAGGGATGATGGAGATGAAAAGTGGGAAAGTAAGAAGTGGTGTTTGCGAGAATGGAAGAGGAGGTGAGAGGATGTGATAATGGGGAATGCTGAAAAAAAGTGAAGGGTGAGGATGTGTAGTGATGGGGAAAGGCAAGAAGATAGATCATCCTTAAGAGGGACTCTTAAGTGAGATCACCATGCATGTGCATGAGTGGTTAAGTAAGATTTCCAAGCAGAGGATGGTGATAGTGGTGGTAAGAAGATGTGGTGATGGGGAATGAAGAGAAAATGTGGATGGTGAGAATGTGGAGTGATGGGCGAGTGCAAGATGACAGGTCATCCTTAAGAGAGACTCTTAAGTAAGATCATCATGCCATCGGAGTGGTTAAGTAAGATCACCAAACCGATAGGGATGATATGCAAGGAGAAAGACAAAATTATATTGGGTACAAGGGTGGAATGGTTGGTTGAAGAAGATGATCGCGATGAGAGGTGAGAGAAATAAGATGGGGGAAATATGATGGGATGGGGGAAGGCCATAGGGCAGATCAACCTTAAGAGGGACTCTTAAGTAAGATTTCCATGTGGTAGGGATGGTTAAGTAGGATCGCTAAGTTAAAGAAGAAGAAGAATGATGATAAAGTTGGTGGGAATAGGGTATGACAAAATGGATTGAAGGGGAACCCTCAAGTGAATTTTCCATACTATGAGAGCGTGTAAGTAGGATGACCAGGACAAAAGACGATTTAGGGAAGGATGAGAAAAGAGTGAGTGATGTATGCTAGAGTGGAAGAGGAGGTGAGGTGATAACAAGGAAGAAAGGAAACAAAGGAGTGTAACATGAATGGATGGAGGAATATATGTGGTGGAGGGTGGAGAGTGTGAGGGGAATCCTTAATTGGGATGCCCGTGTGGTGAGAGTAATGATGTGAGAATGAGAATCAGAAGAGGTGGAGTGGAAAGATGTGTGTGGTGGTGATTGTTGTTTGATGAGAGGGGAGATGGTGGAGAAGCTTCTACAATGGGAAGATCTTAGGGAGAGGGTATACCTCCACCGAGGGTCCCACATAGAAGGGGTTATTAAGTAAGATTGTCAAGCGGGAAGTAGAAGAGTGAAAGGAAAGAATACAAATGGGTGAGAGGGGACATGAATGGTGAGAAGGGTAATATGGGGATAAGTGGCGGATGAGTAGAAATGAGGAGCGAGGATGAATGGATCAAATACATGGTGACCATGGTGGGGATGAGGAGTTGCTTGGATAGTGAATGCTACTTGAGAAATATCTTCAAGTAGGATTCGCAAACTGCAACAATGATCAAGTAGGATTCCCAAACTGGGAATGTATTAGTATGGGTGAATGGATGGGGTGCAAAATAATATTTTGATCATGCAGAAGATATTCACGTGACGAAAAACATCTTAATTTTAATATAGCACATAACAGATGCATCATGATATAAAAGATTAGGATGACTAGACTGTAATATGTGTGATAACATAGACATGGGCCATCAAAAAGGTTTGATGCCCCAATATGATATGCAAGTGGAAGAGAGCATAGACAAATGCCATAAAGAAAGTATGATGCCCCAGTATGATATGCAATCAGATAACATAAGTATATTAGAGAGAACACCAAGATACATAAAATCAAGATGCCCCATGTAATATATCAAGATACAAGAAAGTAATTAATAACTTGTAACTAATAATGCAACACAAGAACCAATAAACATGTCCCTAACGTGTTCCATAGTGAGGATTGATCGGATGTGCCCCCAAGAAGGGGTACAAGGACATAAAAAAGATTGGGTCATTGTCCTCAAACAAGGAAACAATGAGAGCCATATTTTCCCCAAGCGAGGATTCACGCGAGGAGAAGTGGTTTGAATTTGATAGTCATAAGGTGATTGGATCATTCGTTGGGATAATAGTTCAAAGGATGAATTGTGTTGATTATTTTAGAGTTTTTTGCGATTTTGTGGAGTTTACAATTTTTAAAGTTTTTTTTAGATTTTTTTGTGGATGTTTTTGGAATTTTGAAATGTTTTGAAATGTTTTTGTATTTTGGATATTTTCTAATGTTTTTGTATTTTGGAGATTTTCTAATGTTTTTGTAATTTTGAATATTTTCTAATGTTTTTGGGGATTTTTGGATTTTTAATGTTATACATATTTTTGAAGATTCTCTAATGTTTTTGGATTTTGAGATTTTCTAATGATTTTGGGTATTTTGAGATTTTCTAATGTTTTTGGATTTTAGGGATTTTTAGATTTTCTAATGTTTTTGGGGATTTTGGATTTTCTAATGTTTTTGGATTTTGGGGATTTTTGGATTTTCTAGTGTTTTTTGGATTTTGAAGATTTTGTACTATTTTTAGCAGATTTTGTGTTGGCAACTTATGGACCAAAATGCAAATTTATTTTGAGAGGTGATAAACCAGGATATTGTCCGTATGTATCGTGTTCCTCGTGGTAACTTATGCTTTGAATAACACAAAAATTCTCATTCCATTCGCAGGATATGTTGGTGATGATATGATGGAAATAAGTTCAGCTCCATTCTTGACTCCACGCAACTAGTAAGATGTGAGGGCTCATCACCGAGAATCAAGAAGGACACATGATGTAGATGATGAATATAGAGACAAGTGTTAATAACAATCCCTTTGGGAAATTGTGAATCAATTCTTCTTAAGGTCACTGAACCATTTTCAAAATGACTTTCACTTTATGGGTCACGTGCTAGACTTAGACAATTATGTGGCCTGTTGATTGGTAAGATATGAGGTGAAGGGATAGTTCTCTCTTCACTTAGGCATCTAAATTATTTCTTTGGGGATTCTATAATTGTAAGCACTTTCAGATTTATAAGATTTTGTATTCTTGAAATGACTCCCTATGCCTTGCCCCATGTTACCAATAAGAAGCAAGGGCTCATCACCGAAGGCAAAACATAGGCGAGTAAATTCCTTTTTGTTTTTTTTATTTTTTTTTAATGTTTTTTTTTGAATATTTTTATGCTTTTGCTTTTTGTGAATGACCCTATATGCTTTGCCCCATGCCACCAGTAAGAGGAAAGATTTTATCACCAAGACAAGACGTAGACGAGTAAGGGCTCCTTCCTCCATTCCCAATCTCACACTACCAGTAAGAAGTGTGGGCTCAACACCAAAGACTGTGAAGGACGAAAGGTGTGATAATGAATTATTCATAATTTATTGAATTGATTGAATTTTACAATAGTGTTTTTTTTGGAAGGAACATTTTCCCCAATCTCAACCCCACATGACTAGTAGGACACGAGGGTTCAACACCGAAGACTGAGATGGATGATCAAACGAACTGGGTACAAAAGTTTAGAGCTTTGTTATGAAAGAGAGAATTTCTTTGAAGGGAATATATTACCATCAGTAAGCTTCTAGGTATGACCATAGGTGAAAGTGACTGAAAATGGGAGATATTATAAGAAGTATGATGCTCACAAAATTAATAGGATCTATATTAGCACCTGTCTCATGATGATAAATATGAAGATGTGATTTTGATAATGAAAATATCTACCAATGGAAATGAATAACTTTAAATTATTCGAGAGATAAGTTAGACAGAAGGAACAATGTACAAGTCGTTGTCTCCCGAATAGTGAACGCCTCAAGGATAAAATTTCTTTAGATGTATTGCATTCATTGGTTCATCAAGTTCTTGACCATCTTCAATGGCCAACTTATAGGCTCCAGAGCCAAATTTAGTTGTAATTACATAGGTCATAACCAATTAGGCTCAAATTTTCCTTGTTTTTCTCACTCTTTAGTGGTATTCTTTTGATTTTCTTTTAAAATGAGGTCTCTAATCTCAAAATCTCTAGGTCTTACCTTTTATGATAATTATGTAAGCATTGGTTTTGATAGACATGAAGATGATTTGGGATTAAGTCATTTTTCATCGAGAATTCAAGATGTTTGAGGGCATTATTCATCCTCATTAATTACATTTTAAGGGATATTCTCAAGAGAGTTCATCTCAATAGGTAAAATGGCTTCACAACCATAAATGAGGGAAAATGGGGTGGCTCCAGTAGGTAGTAAGATGTACGGTAAGCCCAAAGAGCGGGGTAAATTTGAGTATGCCAATTACATCCATGTGTGTTGATAATTTTTCCATGATGGATTTTAGAGTCTTATTGGTTTCTTCTGCTTGACCATTACCCTAAGGGTAGTATGGAGTGGACCACTTAAGTTTGATGTGGAAACGTTTGGCGAGGTCTTTTACATCCTGTTTTTAAATGATTTGCCATTATCTCATGACAAGAGTGGATGGAATACCAAATCGATAGATGAGATTATTAAAAATGAATTTCAATATTTGGCTACTAGTAACATAGGTGAGAGGCATAGCTTCCACCCATTTAGTGAAGTAATCGGTAGCGGTAATGATGAACTTATGTCCATCGGACGATGTTGGTCTGATTTTACCAATGAGGTCAAGTCCCCATTGAGAGAAGGGCCATGGTGTGGTTATTGATTGTAATGCTTGGGAAGGTGTATGGATAAGATTTCCATGCTTTTGACATGCTTGACATCATTTGACAAAATGGCATGCATCACTTTCCATGGTGGGCCAATAATATCCAACTCACAGGATTTTCTTGGCTAAGGCTATACCATTCATGTGTGCTCCACAGATACCAGAATGGAATTCAGTTAGAACACTCGAGGCTTCTTCTTGATTAAGACATCGGAGTAGGGTGCCATCATATCCTCGTTTATAAAGAGTTTATGCTAAAATGGTGTAACGAGAGGCACGTTATGCTAAAGCATGTTTATGCATTGGTTTCATGTCGGTAGGAAATGTTTTATCACGAATGAAGGTGTAAAGATCATGGTACCAAGGGTTATTTGGACCCATGATTTCACATACCATAGTGTTTTTAGGAAGATCATAGGTAGGAATTAAGAGATGTTCTACGATAAAATGTGCCTGGGGTTGATTAGATGTGAATTTCTAATAGGGATCCAATAGTTTCCATAGCGTCGACATATTTATTACGAATTATGGGGATTTGATCAAAGATAATTAATCGAAAATAGCTTGAAGGCTATCCACCATGCACTTATATGGGATAAGTTTTTCATCCTTGACCTAGTATTCATCAGTAACTTGTTTGATGATAAGTAAAGAATCACCAAATACAACTAACTCTTTAAGATTCCAAGATATAGCTAGTTTTAATCCTGTGATTAGAGCTTCATATTCTGTGATATTATTGGTACATGGGAATGCTAATCGAAATGATTTGGGGATGACATGTCCACTAGGTGTGATAAGAAAAATACCAGCTCCTGATCCATGGAGATTACAAGATCCATAAAAAATAGAGTCCAAGTTGGCGCGATGTCTATGTGCAAAAATATCTTCATCAGGAAATGCAAAATGGAGTGGTTCTGTGCTGGAAGGGGTGCCTCAACAAGTTGGTCTGCAAGGGCATGTCCTTTAATTTCTCTCTGCACGGAATAAACTCGATGTCAAATTCACTAAGTAGTACGACCCAACTAGACATTCTTCCTGTGAGAATGGGTCGGGATAAGAGATACTTGAGGGGATCAATCTTGGCGATCAACTTAGTTGTGTGATTGAGCAAGTAATGACGTAACTTATGGAATGCAAAGGTGACCGCCAAACATACTTTTTCAATTTGGGAATATCGTACTTCATGCTTAATAAGTGTTTGAATAAGGTAGTATACAACCTGTTCTTTTGCTTGATCATTGTGTTACACTAACAGAGCTCCTATGGCATGTTCAGTGGTAGATGTATAAAGTAACATGGGTTTATCTGTGACTGGTGACATAAGAACAGGTGGGCTAGAGAGGTATTCTTTTAACTTAGAAAAAGAGTCTTGACAATCATGGTTCTAGTGGAATTGTGCATCTTTCTTGAGTAATTGGTTGAAGTGATGGCACTTATCAACCAACTGTGATATGAAACATCAAATAGATTGGATTTTTCCCTAAAGACTACGTAATTGTTTTAGGTTTTGAGGAGGAGGCATTTCCATAATGGCTTTGAATTTTGTAGGATCCACTTCTATGCCTCTCCGTGAGACAATAAACCCTAACAATTTACCAGAGGTCACCCCAAATACACATTTCTTTGGGTTAAGATGAACCTTATACTCACGTAATCTGTCAAAAATGCATCTCAACACACCGGATGTCCTATTTGTGTTTTTGATTTTTCTAATATATCATCAACATAATCTTCCATGATATCATGTAACATATCATGGAAGATGACTTTCATTGCTCGTTGATAGGTGGCACCAACATTTTTCAAGCCGAAAAGGCATGACCTTATAACAGAAGGTGCCCATGGTGTAGTAAATGTCATTTTATGTTGATCCCCTTCAATAATATGTATTTGATTGTAACCAGAAAATCCATCCATTAAGGAGAGCATTTCATGGCCTGCATGTAGAATCAAAAATCATGTCTATGTTTGGAAAGGGAAAGTCATCCTTGGGACAAGCCTTGTTAATGTCTCGGAATTTTGTGCATATCTTGATGTCGGGGTTTTCTTGGCTACGGAACTATGTTAGATATCCATGCCGAATAATCAATAGGTCGGATAAAGTCAACTTCCAAGAGTTTCTCGAGTTCGACTTTGACAAGCAATGCTACTTGGGGATGCATTTTTGTAGTTTTTGTTTTATAGGATTTGCATCTGGATGCACCATAAGGTGGTGTACTACAAGAGATGGATCTAGGCCTGACATGTCCTTATAGGTCCATGCAAATATATCTTGGAATTCAATAAGGAGTGTTGTGAATTCTATGCATTCTTGGTCAGACAGACTAATGCCAAGTTGTAAAAATTTTGGCTGTTTGATGGTTCCAATGTTTATGTCTTTAGTTTCTTCTACAAGCATTTTAGATGTATCCTTTTCGAAAAATGATGCTAATGGTTGATGTAAGTCATCAATGTGTGGGTGATTCGGGGAGTTGGCACAAGATTTTTGTGTGTGATGTTGAGACTTTTTATTGACATGTTTGTTTGATAGGGTGGCGATGAGATTTTGACTATGGGAAATTTTTTGTTTGCGCTTCTAATCCAAATTTTCCAAAGGTAAAGGATCTAAATATTCTATTTCTTCACCAAAATAGGCCGATTCATCTAGATTGATTTCAAATCCTTTTCTATGGTCGGAAGTAGGGATTTGATTGTGAGTTCCAAGGAATTCTTCGATGGCTTCATCATTTTGGAACATGTCCATGGCCACATGATGTGATTGGCCATGGTCTATGAGATTCGATGCGTAAGCTCAAATCAATGACGTTAACGGATAAATGTTCAAAGTAAAGATGTGTTTCAGTGAGGTCTTCAAAAAGGCTATGTGTAGACCTGGTGTCACTATCAGAGCTGGTGTCATCGTTATCACTTGAAATTAATACAGAGCAACATCAAATACCTTGAAACCCAGACCATGTTTACCATGATGTTGTGTGTAATTGATTGGGTCTAAATGACCTTGTTCATTTGGACCGAGTCCTTTACCCTTCCATCGCATGTTTTTCATTATTCAATGAGATTTGGTAAATTGAGGGGACTCATAATAGGGAGCAAAGTCATCATTATATAACCAAGATCCTGAAGAACTTGGAATATGTTCATTGTCGAGATAACTAATTTTTTTCCAAACTGATTGTCCCAATTGGTAAGTGGGATGGATTCTCAGATGCAGAGTGTTGGGTTTTCCATAGTTGTGTGGGGATTTGTTGATGTAAAAGGAGTCTTCCACCTTTTGAAATTGATATTCACCGCATCCTTTGTCAATAATTTTGAATGTGTGGGACGGGGGACCAATAGGTACCTCACGTGGTGGGGAAGTCAGTTTGGTAGTTCTGAAAGATGAAGAAAATGGGTTATAAGAAGAGGGGGTGGATTAGAGGATGAAGTTTGGTTAATCAAGGAGAAGGTATCTTAATAGAAGAGGTATGGTTAGATGAAGAAGGTTGACTAGGTGAGGAAGAAGATGGTGTGGTGAAGAGTGATTGTTGTTGGAAGAAGAAGCTTGATTAGTGGAAGAAGATGATTGATTAGTGGGAGGAGGACTGGTTGAAGATTGTTGATTAATGAAAGAGAATGGATTGGAAAATGTGGTTTGGTTAGAAGGTGATGGTTTTAGATCATATTTAGGGAGTGTATCCGGATCGACACGTGTTTCGTTAGGGATTACGCGAGGTGGAGCGTACTTATCTGTTGATGGACAATAGTGATCATGTCTATACCATCCTTTGAGGAATCTACAATACTCAAAGGGTTGAGGATCCACACGCAGTATAAATTCCTTGTCCAAATGAGGAAATTTAATACATTGGTGGAACGTTGATGGGATGGCTTTCATGGCATGAATCCATGGTCGGCCGATGAGAATGTTATATGCAACTTCTACATCCACCACATGACATATCGTTTCTAAGGTGATGGGTCCAACTTGGAGAGGTAACGTGATTGTGCCTTTAGAATTTCTTTCACTATTATCATACCCACGAATGGTTATGATGTTGTTTTGTAAATCATTTTTAGTGTAACCTAGGCAACGTAAGAGTTTCATGGAACAAATATTCAATGCGGATCCATTGTTCGATTAATACGCGCTTGATCTTATGATGAGTTATATAACCCTCGATATATAAAGAATGATTATTAGTGATGTTGGGATTAAGAAGGTCAATGACCAAAGGATAAAATAGGATTGGGTACCATAAGATGTGTGATTAAATCCTGGAATTGTTGTGAATTGATGTCCTCGGGGACACGAGCGTTATTCAATGTTTGCATAAGGATGCGTTGTATAGTGGAGAGAAGAATTAAGTAATTCCATGATGGAAATATGTGTTGTAGTCTTCTCCAATTGTTTGACAATATTGAATGATGGCACAGGTTGTGGAGTGGAATTGGTGGTGGAATTAGATGGTGGATTAGGAGGTGGTGCGAGAGAAGTAGTAGATTTTTTTTTGTAGGGACCCACATTTTTTTTTATCTAGTGGTGATTGCACAATCAGTTCTGATCTTTATAGTTGCCACTAAGTCTTGGTCATAGTCTATGGTCAAGATGACTGAGTCATACTCAATGTTGCTTGATGATTGGCCCTTATCCTTTGAATTATCATTGTGGTTAGGGAAGGGTTTTTGAACATGTTAAGTTTTTCATTGGGTGTTTTTGTCTCAGAAGTATTTTCAACTTCTATGTCTCCGCATTCAATCAAGTCTTGGACGTAATGGCGAGTTGCATGCATCGATCTAGAGTGCCCTTTTATGCGATGGTAATCACAATATTCATTGTCCTTATACCAATTTAGTTTGGGTTGTCCCTTCAAGGGTTTGATAATGGGATACGTAATCATGTTGGAATTTTCCAAGTGATGAAAGATGCTAGATAGGATTTCTCCGAGTGGAGTGAACTATCTTCGCCTATCTTGAGAAGGAGCTTCCTTTCTAGGGATTATGATCGGTTGTTTGTATTTGAATGTGTTGAGCAGATTTATTTGAATGTTTCAGACATGGCGAGAATCAGTAACGCCATCGTTGACTATATTTTAGTTTTGGTTAAAGAATTTGGATTTGTCCTAGTTTTGAGGGGTATCTCTATGAGGTTGGTCCCTAAAGGGTGTTTTAAGTAAGCCCTTAGAAATGAGGGATTTTTCGATTTATGTTCCCTTTTCAATGACTTCTTTGAAATTACTTAGACAATGCATTTGCATGTGGAATGATAATTTGGCATTGAGATTTGGAACAAAAATGCTAACCAATTGTCTTTTGGGTATTGAGCAGGAAATCTGCTTGCAATTCCTCACCATCGTTGTAAAAAGGAGGCGAAGTTTTCATTGGGCCTTTGTCTAGTGTTACAGAGATCGAGCATGGTTATTTCTAAGTCTAAGTTGAAGGAAAAATGTTTGACGAATTTTTTCGATAAGTCTCGAATGTCATGATTGACCCTTTGGGAAGATGGAGAAACTAGTCTAAAGCTTGTCCTCCTAAAATTTTAGGAATAATCATAAAAGATATGTGTCACGATAAACAACTTCCTGACATTGCATGTAAAATTCCTTGACATGTTCACGGGGTCACCTTTGCTTTTGTATTTATCAAATTTTGGGATTTCGAAGGATGATGGAAATGGTAAGCGTAATATTTCCGTATCAAATGGGTAAGGACATAGTTCTTCAAATTTGAATTGTTTCAATTGTTTTTGTAGTCCCTGGATGGTTTCTTTCATATGTTTCCATTCTTGTGCGAATGGAGAGGTAGGGGATGGGTTATCAAGAATTTCGTGAGTATTGGGGTCTGGATTGGAGTCTTTTAACCTTTCAGCTCTAGCAGTTGCTTCCTCAAGTTTCTTTGTTAAGTCTTGGATTTTGGTGAATAACTCATCGGTCAAAGAGCTATTTGGGTTGTTTGGTATTTCATTGTGATAACTTGATTCACCATTGTTGATAAGTTTGTTTAAATTTTCAGTCCTGAAGTCAAGGGGTAGTTTTGCCCCATGGCTAGAATGCATGCAATAGATATTCATTCTTGTTTTGTTTTATCACCCTATTTACTTGTTCTTGTTCTTCATTGGTGAGTTCTAGTTTGCATGACTTCTTCATCATCATTTTCATGATTGTGACTATGTGTGAACACCATGATGAGATAGGTATGTGCTTGATTAAGTTGTAAAAGTGGTTATGAATTTTGAGCAGATGTGATTAAATGAGAACTTGATTGCTTTGGATTTGGCTTGAATAAGCTCATGATTACTGATAAGGAGAGTAACTCAAACAAGTTATCTCAATATGATTGTGATATAACTTGAGATGAGCTATTAGGGAATTTGTGTCACGTTGTGTAGATTTGGCTTGAACAAGCTTTGGATTGTTGATGGGGAGAGTAACTCAAACAAGTTAATCTCAATATGATTGTGATATAACTCAAATGCGAGTTATGAAGGGATTTGTGTTGGATGTGATTTGATAAACTCGATAGTTGAAAAAATAAGGAGTGAACTCAAACAAGTCTCCTAATGTCAGTTTGATATAGCTTGAAAACATGCTATGGAGGATTGGTGAAGCAAGCTAATGAAATCAAGTGTGATGTTTTGGTCTTCGTTGTTGGATTGCTTCAACGTTTTGCTTGGTATTGAATCGGTCGAGAAATGGTTTTGTGGAACACGACTAGGATTTGAATTTTTACAATGAACACATTGATATCAACCAAGTTTGATGATAAAAATAATGCTAAACTATTTTGTTGACAAACAATAAGCAAGTAGTCATGTGTATCAAATTGTTTTGGCTCAAGAGGTAGATTCTTCGGGAATGATCATTATTTCATGCAATCATACAAGTATGCTTATGTGAATGATGGATGCAGCTCTTATCACTCCAAAAATATGTGTCCTCCGATATACCCTAGTCCTATATACCTAATTTTATGTACGAGGACAAAATTGGTATGGGAACCCTTAGAGCACTGGAGGAGACTCACCAATTCTTACTTACTTGCTTTGGAGTGAATCACCACATCCAAGGAAGGTTTTGTGAAAAGGTGGAAGGTGATGGGGGATGAATGTGTATGGTGTCCTTATAACTCCCCAAAGATTTACAGGACGATGCCTAGGCTTCATTGTTACAACTATTTAGGTGTGACTCGCATGCTCCGCATGACAACATTACCTGTAAGTGAAGAGCAGAGGGCGAGGTAGATACTAAACACTGTGATGAGATGATGTCTCAAAGTGTAATGTAGATGCAAATGTTGTTGGTGCGTGGTAGTCAAGTCCACGTCACCAATGTAGCTTTGTGGTGATGAAATCCACCTCTACTACGTGTGCAAAATCAAGAATGATGATGTGATTATACACAAGGTTCTTTCCAACTTGAAATAAATTACTAGCGGAAAATGACAACGTACCTGAACGTGCTAATTTTTTTTTTGTTTCAACAATTTTCTTTAAATGGTGGTACTTTTGTGGGAAGGTTAAAATTTGTTTGTTTTTTTTTGTGTTTTTGAAAATATTCTAGTGACATACGGTCCTATAGAAAATAAATTAGTAGTTATCCTACAAACAAAATGTTAGAAAAGCAATCGTCGTGGTTGTTTTTATTTTCCAGATCACTCGAAGGCGTACAAGAAAAGAGCATACACAACCAATGACCAAACAAATATCAATAGTGCGATGAAATAAAATTGATTGAGATGATAGTTAGAAACATAAAATAATAAGGAAGTGGATCCTGCAATGTTAGAACAAGAAACTAAACAATCATGATTGTTTCTATTTTCCAGATCGCTTCAAGGTGCAAGAAAAGAGCATACGTGGATACAATTGGAATAGATTTTGTTAAAAATTTTAATAAGTATTGCAATTAATCGTGATTGTGCAAAATGACGATAATGATTATCTTCACAAAAAAAAAAATGACGAAAGAAGAGTTTTAAAACGTTACCAGAAGTGTCATCGTGGAAAGTTGGAATGTAAGGTAATTTTTTTTGTTTTGTGGAGCTCGGTGGCCTTCCAATGTGCAAAAATGATGATGGAATGCGAACTCGATAATTTTGGTGAGATAGGTGCGAGAAGGTCCTGTATTGTCGAAAAAAGGTCCTGCAAGAAAATGATTAGTAGTTTGTATCTGCAAACAATGTTAATAGAATGATTACTAAAAATAATTAAATAAAATAGTGAAGTGTGAAAAACCACAAAATTAAGCTGATAAAATAAAATGTGGAGATTAGTACATAAAAGTCACAAAACATGATGAGAATGATTTTAAAAAAAGAAGCGTGAAATTTTATAAATACCGCACTATAAGTCGTAAAATGGGTCGCAAGAAAGTAACCTTGTTTATTGATGATTGTGAATAACCGCATAAGGAGTCACAACATCAAAAAGTAAGTGCTAAAATTTATTAATTGTTGCACAAAAAATCTACCAAAAGCTATGACGTCGTGAAACGACCCCAAAAATAAGGTATATTTAGTTGACTATTAGTAAATGGAAGGAAACAAGAAAATGGATCTAAGTGCTAAGGAGTCGGAAGACTGAAGGAAATAAGTAGGTAAATAAAAGCCTAGTGAAAATAATAAACAAACTTGAATAGAGAAAAAATGAGTAATGATTTAATTGATGTGAATGGGACCGTAGTGTTTTGACCAAGTGGAGAAGACAAGTAGAAAGGTGATCGAGAGGTGTAAAATTTTTCGATGAAAATGTGAACTTATATGTCAAACATGGGGACTTAGATGACGAAAATGTAGACTTTAAAGAAGACAAAGTCAATTTGATTTTAAAAAATGAGAAATGTGAGGGGGATTAAAAGGCATGGACTTAATGGAAAACCCAGTGGAATAGGGTAGGTGCAATTAGCGATAGTTGAGAGAACGTGACCAAAATGTGAGAGTAAAAATAAAAATAAAAGAAAATTCAATGTGAGTGGGGAGATGATGAATGAATAGGCTTGTAAGTAGACCGAAATGTGACGTGATTGAGGTACGGTAAGTGAACGAATAAATTGGGGTTGGGAGCACTACTTGAAAGGAAAAGCGGAGTGTATAATTTTTTGGAAATGTATACATGTTGGAGAAGTGCAAAGAAAAACTTATAACTAGACCAGGGGCTATGTTTGATCGATGAGTTGAGAAGATAATCTTGATCTACAGTATAATGAAGGTCTTAAGGAGGTGTGGACGAGGGGGACAGTACGTGGGGGTTTAGGGTGGAAGTGGAATGGGTAAGAGGGAATAGGGAGGGGTGTTGATTCGGTTCGGGAGTGGGTCGTGACGTGTATTTGAGGAGAGAACAAGTCCACGTGGAGGGAATAGGGGGAAATGGATGGGGATATAAGTTTTTGAGAGAGGGCTTTCACTTGGAGAATGTGAGAGTGGTCTATGGAAGGTGAGGTGGGTGGGAATGAAGGAATAATGAGTAGGTGAGGGGTAGACATGGGGATAGGATTAGAGTTAGGTCGGGGGTAGGAAATGGGGTGTGGCCAGGGTGGCGGAGAAGATGGGTCCACGGGAGTCGGGTGGAAGGGAGAAAGGCAAGGCATGAGAGGTGTCTTGGGTGGGGAATTAGTCGAGCCGAGATGAGGAAGGGAGGTGTGTGGCGGGTTGGGAGTTAATAGAAAAGGGGATGTAGGATAGAGTTAGGCGGGGAGGTGTGGGTAGGTAGGTTAGGATATTTAAAGTTTTTTTTTTTTTATTTAATAAATAAATATACATGTTGATAGCATTTAAAATGAAAAGTTATAGAGATTTGAGAATTGAGATCTAAATAAATATACTCACTAAGCGAGATAGTATATATATTGTTTTGAACAAAGATTTAAATGTATGCAAAAACTAAGTGATTAAAAATGTGGTTGTAAGTAAGATCTATTGTTTTTTTTTTATTTTTATTTTTTTTGGAAGGAGATCTATTGTTGAGAAAGGAGATCAATAAAACGTTAGATAAACTAAGATCTAGATATTCAGGGAAAACTAAAAAATTGATTAGTAAATAAGATCGATTTCCTACAAAACAATTATTTTAGCTAAAATAAATAAATAAATTCATTTTCCGGATTGGTTTCCCATGACAGTAGGACGATAAGCTAATGACTAGTTCATTTGTTTTTGCAGATTACTATTGAATAGCAAAAAGTGGTGTAAAAAAATAGAGAGATGTGTATTGACAAATACTACTAACCCAATCAAAATGATGAGATCGTAGCCCACACAAAAATGACGAGAAAACTAAAATAGGAAAAAAAATTGCCTTCCAAAACCAAAACTACGAAACTATTTGAAATGTAACCTCTGTGACAACCTTAGGATTGAATATTTCCACCCATGATCCACAAGTATCCAAATCAGGTGATAGATGTCCTTCTACTAAACATCAAGCACCGAGGAGATCAAAGACATGACGAGCATCATAGTTTCATTGTTGCTATAACTTGTATATACACCACAAGACACCACACAACAAAAGCACTTCCCATAGTGTGAAGGTTAACCAAATAAGGCCATAAGGCACAGAAAAGGAAATAATAATGAACAATAATAAACAAAGAATGGATAAAACCACTAATTGGGAAATCAATGGTAATAGATCAAAAGTAACCGGGCGTGCCAAAATGTAAGCTAGGAAAAATACGTTGATAAACAAGAAAGTAAAACACTAACAATAATACCTCCTCCTTCGCAATTCCGTAGAAAACCTCAGAATGGGAAAGGAAACATGGATGAGCCCTGATTGTATGATATGTAGGTATTTTCTCAAAACGGAGCAAGGCCTTCCTACAACAAGATCTACTTACTTTGCACCAAATGGAGAAAATGATTATGGATTTGGGGTGCTTCAAGATGAGGCTATTTGGGCATTAGGATGAGGTGGAGGGATTTTCTTTGCTCAAAGGATGCAAGAACTTAGATAGGGCATTCAAGATTATTCTCTGTGTCCTAGAGGGGAGGGGTAAGGCTGTATTTATAGCCTAGGGAAGTGATTAACTTAGAGTAATTTAAGTAATCATGGTTTGAAAATGTGGGCAAGATTAGGTGAGTGGGGACCACGAAGAATGGGTGAGGATTTGAATTGGATTTTTAATTCATAAGTGGAGGATTTTAGGTGAGTGGGGACCACGAAGAGTGGGTGAGGATTTGATTTTGAATTTTTAATTCAATAGTAGAAAAACATGGAGAATAATGACATGTGGTAAGGATTAGGTTATTTTTAGATTTGAAAGGGATAATTAATGAAATTATATTTGATTAATTCAAGTGCACTTTTGTGGGAAATGAGGTAGGAGAATTGATTGATTTAAGATAGACGTGAAATTAGAGTGTCTACACATCAAATATAGGATTCCTACTAAATGATACCCTTTTATTGTACCTCCTCATATTTCCACAATCAACACTATTGAGATTGTTACTCCTCAACCTAACATGGTACTCTCCATAAAGTTTCACGAGGACAACATGGTAAACATTTAAATCCTATTATGAGACAATAACCATCCCCTCCTTATTAACATCCTCTATCATGACACACTCAGAAAAAGGTCCTTTTGAATGAAGGTTCACGAATCAAGACCTTAGGATTTTCTTAATATAATCTTTTAACGATGTGGTTCATTTTCTATGCCTTTCATAAAACCCATCAAAAGCCCCTTGGTTTCCTTTGTGTCCCCATAAATATGGTATTAAAAACATACACACTAAGGCCATGTTCCTTGATCAAATCCTATCTTACAATCTTATCTTAGGCCACCATGGATGCATCACATGCGATTGGTTTCCTTGTCTCCAAGATAATCCCTTAAATTCATCCATGATAATGAAAAGGTAAAAGGATGACACTGATCCCAAAACATGTGGTATCCCCATTCCTAATCCTAATAAACCTTTTTAAATTCCTACTATACCAATTATGCATAAATTCCCTCATTTTGAATTTTACTACTATAAACCGTGACTTAAAGTCATTCTTGTAGACTCAAATGATGATGATCCCAATGAATTCCAAAATACATGTAATAAGAACATGTCACCCCAATGTATTATGGATTGCATTACACCATCTCTCTTACCCGATCAATTCTGAATATTCTTGAGCTTGATATTGAGAAAGAACCTCCTTATAATACTAATAACACCTCTTACACACTCGAGCAAGATATTTATGAATGTAATGAATTTGGAATAGCAAAAATGTTCCAAGATCATCTAATTTTTATCCTTGATCCTTTAACAACCTTGGAATCACTTATAAGGAAACATGATCAACACTCACAACAAATTTTATCCTCCTCATTGTGTAATTAGTGAGAACGAGGAAAATTATTTCTAAGTTTATTAAAACAATGTCTTGTAGAAACAAAAAAACATTTCCAATTTTTAGACTTGTGATAACGTATGGGAACACTACAAACCATATATTTCAAGAATTTTTTCTTTCGTTCTGCAACCCCATTATGTGAAGGACTATACGTAATTTTCCATTATAACTCAATCCCTATATAGTGAGTAACTGCTCAAAATTTTTCTAACATATTCCCCATTGTTATATGTCCAAAAAATTTTGGTGAATTTTCTTGACTCATTCTTTGTAAGAGTCTTTGATGAGTTGTATTAATTTCCTTCATAACAACTCATCTTTTCTATTTTGATAAGACCATTGTAGCCACAACCATGTATTTTCTAAGTACAATGCTAAACATCATTATTACAACCATGAACTTTTGGCATAACGTCTAATTGATATTGTTATATCTAATTATATTTATTTTGTGATATTATGTGTGCATCTATTCTTGTTATCCTAATAAAATGTTTGGATGATTATATGTGTTGATGCCACTCTTAGTCATAAGTAATTTTCCATATGCAGTGAAGGAACTTGTCTCAATGCAACAACTCGTCTGAACCGAAGAACTTGTGTGCAACATAAGGAAATAATTCATAGTAAAGAACCCACATTTTATGAAGATCTTTTGGGATATTAAGTGATGGAACTCAAGTCCTTACACACCATTGGAGAAATAGTCACAATAGAAACGTGGAAAATAAAGAAACAAATCAATATGCCATTTGGTCATTGATTACAAACTAGTGAAGAACTGATGGTTAGATTAACACTTGTGTGTTTCATGAAGAACTGATTGATTAGATGAACACTTATTATGTGTTTATTAGTTAAACACTTGTTATGTGTTTGAAACACGTGTCGAATCTCTCACTCGTTCTGTTAAAGACTCCTTGTTGTATTCTTCTTCTTCTCACATGTTGTAAATGAAAAAGTATAAAGGAAAGTGCTAGTGCCTGGTAACAAGTAAGTGAGTAGAGGAGAGTAAAGAGTCGATTTGGAATTAGAGAAAATATATTACTCTGATCCTTTTTTCCGGATGTAATGTTTCATGAAAATCAATAAAGATTTGAGTTTAGTCATTTAGTTTCTAGTTATAGAGTTAGGAAGGGATCAACACCCAAGTCAGGGACCACTTGAGGTCTACTAAATCCCCTTCATTGTTTTATTCCATGCATATTTACTTAGGAACAATCTATTTTTTGAATATGCAACTTTGTTTCTATAATAGCATTTAGTAATAGTTCATTTCTAAGTTTGAGTTTTATTTTACTTTTAGCATTTTTATGTGACAGTTATTTCCTTTCTAACCTCTTAGATCAACTATAACTATGTATACAACACATGCAATATTTCAAGTCTATGCTCTTTGGTCTGATAATTAAATGAATGTAACCTAATATAGAACATATTAATTACTGTAAGTTGATTTACACCACCATTTTTGGTGCCGTTGTTGGGGATATTGCCAAGTTATAGGAGTTTATGAGGTTTTACATTTCTAAATTTCTTAGAATATATTAGGTTGTAGAAATTCCACCTTCAAACCCATCGAGTAATGAATGTTGATGCAGTTGATCTATGCATTTTCATAGAGATTCCCATGGTAGATTCCTACCCATTCCTCAAATAGTAGAGATTACTTATGATTCTGAAGAAGAAACATCCTCTCTCGTACATGGCTTACTGATAGAACACTCCCTCCCCAATGAGATCTATGAGTCTATTATTGAACAACCAATCATGATAGAGGAGGTGAATCAAAACATAGAAGTAGGGGAACAAAGCACATTTGATTTTCCTATCTCTAATAACAATCAACCATCTGTTATGAAGAACATCTCTCCATCGATCTTCTTAAATTTCATGGATCTATAACTGAAGACCTAAACACTCTCTTGTTTGATTTTGATGTCTTATGTAGAGTTTATGACTACACAAATGATGCACACAAGATGAATTTGTTCCCTGCTACACTCAAGGATGCAACGTTGAGATGGTTTATGGGCCTAGGAAGAGATGTTGTTACTACAGTAGCAGACGAAGGAAAAGTTTTTGACCAAGTACCAAGACTACTGCATGATAAGTAGTAGAGGAGGAGATGAAATATTCAAGATGACATAGAGGGAAGATGAGCCACTAGAAGATTACCTGGAGAGATTCTTATTTTGTGTTCAAAAGTCAAGACACAAAAGGTTACCTCCTGAGTCTCTCAAGTTACTTTTCTTAAAAGGACGCAGTGAAGAAGATATGGATGATTTGGACTTAATAAGAGCTAGAGACATCTCCAAATAAACTTTTGAGGAAATTTGTGAAGCATGCAAGAACTATTATGGAGAAACCATGAAAAAGAAGAAGTTATAGATCAAATCTTTGGAGCAATTTGCGCAAAAGGAATTGGTGAAATATCTAAATCAGAAATGTTAACATGTTTAAGAACATGAAACAATAAATAGTTAATGACATGGCCGCCCAAATGGATGCTCTACATTCAAAGAAGAAGAGAGAGGATATAGAGGAAGCGATTATAGATTTCTTCCATTCTTACGTAAAGAAATAAAGTTTATCGCACATGTAGGGGAATAGCCAACATTATTAGAAGGAAAGGAGAATGCACAAGAGTTTAAAATGATAGAAATGGAATATGGGCAAGTTTTCTATGTTTCCCAAAGGAAGCCATGGACACGAAGGACTAGCCAAAGATTATTAGAAGGAAAGGAGGATGCACAAGATTTTAAAATGATAGAAATGGAAGATGGGCAAGTTTTCTCGTTTCCCAAAGGAAGCCATGGACACCAAGACAAGGAGGTTTGTCACAAGATCCCATGCCATCTTTTCAAAATTGGGCTAATATTTCATATAATAATATACAACCCCACCTTAGGCTAATACTCAAAGAAAGATGGGATCCTTACCCTAGCTAATACCAACACCCATGACAACCTAAATTCTCGGGCCAATAGTGGCGGTAACCCCCTTATTCATGGTAGCTGACCTTAGAGATGAGGAAACAATGGACCCATCAACCTCATAAATACCAAAAACCTCCTTACCCACATCAACAAGCTTTGATGCCAAACCCCCAATCTGGATCTCAACCAAAAAATACTCAATTTTTAGTTCAAGCAACAAATAACCCCAATAATAAAGCTAATTAGCCAACATATAATGTTGAATCAACCCAATACTCTGCTTATTCAGTTGATGTCAACAATATCCATCTTCGCTCGGGAAGAGCACTTGTGCTACTAAGTAAACATACAATCACGGAGATAGCGAGATGAACCAAAGTTGTTGCAAGCTGATCCAAAACAACATGAACACAATTCTAGCAAAATTAAGATGCAAGTCAATGGAAATTTGTGTAAAAATTCCACTCATTCAATCCATCAAGGATTTGTCTATTTACAACAAGATGATCAAGGATCTACGTATAAAGAAACCCGACAGGAAAAGAAAGGATACATCCATTGTACAAGTCATTGGACAGTTGGCTAACATCATGCTTGGGAACTTTGTGCTACCTAAGTACATAGCTCTAGGAATTCCTTTGGTGAATGTTACATCAATGGAACTACGATAAAAACACCCTTATTGACTTATGGGAAATAATCAATGTCATGACCAAGCAATTCATGGATGACTTGAAGTTGGAAGGACTAAGGCCAACAACTACAATATTGCAACTAGCAGATAGATAAATAGTAAGGCCTGAAGGAGTCCTTAAGGACATTGTTGTGGTGGTAGACTCTTGGGAATACCCTGCTGATTTCATTGTCCTAAAACAAAAGACAAGTCTAGGAGGTTACCCTCTTATACTAGGAATTCCATGATTGATCATCGTTGATGCATTCATAGGGTGCAATTCGAAAACATGATCATCTCAAATAAAAATGGTACCATGAAACTTATACTCTATCCTCCTGCCCAATTGTTGAATGATGAGGATCAAACAACTTGGGTTGAAGAACCAAAAATTGATCAATGCTCTGTCCAAAAACCTATGATGTTGGAAAATTATTGCACTATTGAAGATCAAGAGGAAAATATTATTCTCTAATATTTTGCAGAACAAATATGGAAGAAATGAAGAAGTTGATGACAGATTAAGGTGCTTGAGTTGTCCTTTGAACCAAGTCTTACCACAACAAAGCACCATGAGTATTCTAGGTAAGAATTGTATTTTTCACCAACTTCTTCCTCATGACTGCATATTAAATTTTGTTAGTAAAAACATGTGTTCAATGTTGTACCTCTCCAAGCAAGTAGAAATAACAACAGGAAGGTCACTAAATGTAAGCAAGATGTTGAATATACAATAAGAGCAATTGTTGATTGCTCTTCTTCAAAAAATAATACAACATTTGTTTGGGATTATAGTGATATGCATGGGATTCATCCTAGGCTTTGTACTCACAAAATTTATATTAAATAAGAATGTAAACCAATCAGACAGCCATAGAGGTGGATGAACCCAACAGTAAGAGAAATTGTGAAGGGTGAACTACATACTTTGTTAGATGTTGGATTCATATACCCCATATCAGACAGCCAGTGGGTATCACCTATGGTAATTAAACCAAAGAAGAATGGGAAATGGATAATCTGTGTGGATTACATAGAACTAAATTCAGCCACAAAGAAAGACCACTTCCTATTTCCCTTCATTGATTAAGTGCTTGATACGTTAATTGGTAAAAAGTACTTCTCCTTTCTTAATGGATACAATGGTTACAATAAGAAACATATTGCACCATAGGAATAAGATAAAACTACAATCACATTTCTATGGGGACATTTACCCATTCAATTCTCCCATTTGGCCTATGCAATGCACCTACCACATTCCGATGATAGTCCCGAGTATCTTTTCGATTTGACAAAACAGATGCATGGAAGTTTATATGGATGCCTTCATTATTTATGGCAGTATTTTTGAGGAGGCTATGAAAAATATGAATAAGGTCTTAAGAAGATGAAAGGATCACAATATGTCCATGAGTAATGAGAAGTGTTATATGATGATGTCAGAGGGTATAATGCTGGGGCAATACCTTTCCTCAACAAGAATTCAAGTGGATCCAACAAAAGTGTCTGTTATAGTCAACCTACCCATACAAAAATATGTTAGAAGATTTTTTAGGCCATGCTAGATACTACGTAAGATTTATAAAAGAATTCAGCAGATTTACAACACTACTTTTTGTATTCTTTGGGGAAAGGATACTTGATTTTGTATGGACTGAACAATGTGAAAGTGCTTTTCAAACTTTAAAGGAAAAGCTAACTACCGATACTGTGTTGAGAGGACTTGACTGGAACCTACCTTTTCACATCCACACAGATGCATCGAGATCTTACTATTGGATCTATCCGAGGTAAAAATATGGTAGTTTGAATTATGTAATATACTATGTCAGTAAGAACTTGCAAAATGCGAGAATTGAACTATATAGTAACAAAAAAGAGATCCTGGTAGTAGTATATTCCATAAACAAATTTATACATTATATCGTAGGATACCCATTATTTATTCACATTAATCATCCTGGAATAAATTATCGATAAACAAATAAATAGTAAGTAGCATAATCATAAGGTGGCTACTCCTCTTGTAAGAATTTGATGTCACCATAGTGGACAAGCCTGACAAAGATAATGTGGTGGCATATTTCCTCTCAAGGATGGAGAACAACAATGAAGAGAAAGTATTTGATGATTTCTTTCCAAATGATCACTTGTTTTCTATTTCTACAAGAACACCTTGGTATGCAGACATAGCCAACTTCTTGGTCTCAGGTAAAACACATCCACATTTTTCATTCTCTGAGAAAAGGTATTTAGTATAAAAGAGTTTACCCTTTTCTTGGATAGTTGGACTTCTCTTTTATATAGGTCAAGATCAAGTAATGAGAATATGTATAGATGATGAGGAGATATTTGATGTCCTCATAGCCTGCCACAATGAACCTTGTGGAGGGAATTTTGTTGCAAAGAGAACAACATAGAAGGTGTTGACTACTAGCTACTATTGGCCAACTTTACACAAGGATGCAACACTATACACTAAGAGATGTGACAAATTCCAGAGAATGGGAAAGCCCACTAAGTCTGATGAGATGTCATTTCAACCTCAATTGGTTTCTGCAACCTTTTAATAAGCGGGGTTTAGATTTTATTATCCCTATAGACCCTCAATCTCAAGAAAAGAGTATATCTTGGTCTGTACAAATTACCTAACTAAGTGGACAGAGGTAAAATCATTTCCAAATCAAGACTAGTGAGAAGGTGGCTAAATTCATGTATGAGAACATATTTACCAAATATGGAGTCCCAAGGGAGATTGTGACAGACCAAGGTACACATTTTACTGATTGATGTGATTTCTAATTTGGTTAGTGAATATGAAATCAGGCATAGAAATTCTACACCATACCATCCCCAGTCTAATGGACAAGTAGAGGTTACAAACAAAAGATAGAGGTCATGTTGACAAAGAATATAACACTCCACAAAAGAGAATGGGAAGACAAGCTTCAAGAAGTAGTCTAGGAAGTCAATAAAACATAGAATACCACAACTGGCTTCACACCATTTAAATTATTATATGGAAAGACTGTTGTTTTGCCAATAGAATTTGAGTATAAAACATTAAGGACTGCACTTGAGATAGGAATAGACTTATTAGAAGCTTAGAGACAGAGGATTCTCCAACTCAATGAGTTGGATGAATTGAGAAAGAAATAAATTCATAACACAAAGGTAATGCAAAGACAAAATCAAATGGCATGGTGATATATTAAAAAAAGCTAGTTCCAGGAAGGTGACTAGGTAATTTTGTTTGACTCAAAATACAAGGATCACATAGGGAACTCAGAACAAGGTGGCTAGGCCCCTATGAAATTGAGAATATCTTCCCTAATGGAGCTGTGAAGCTTACTACTATTGATCATGTGAGATTCAAGTTGTTTGTGAATGGCCACAAATTAAGATTGTATAAAAACTAGTTGATAAAGGCTCATTTATGGAATTGTTCAAAGGATATCAAAGAAGAATGGAGAAAGAAACATCAGAAATAACCTCAGAGGTTGAGCCTATTGGCTCACCTTCTAGGATTATAGAGGATTGATGAGATTTCAGTAGCCTTGGATCATTCAACTTGCTAAATATTTCAAGGCCAAATAAAAGTGTTGAGATCTACCTTTCTAGGTGATCATCAACACTCTGCTAACCCATATTTTTATAAGTTTTTGTTTTACAGGTTTTATTAACAAGTGATTGTAAGAGAGCATGATCTCCATCATAAGGAGAAAGTAAAATGACCAAGATTTCCACACGTGTAACCACAAGAAATAAGATAATGTTTATTTGAAGTGTATGGTAGAACTCATGGTTGCATAACAGACATCAAGGAAGCATGCACACATGGATGATATACAAGGAATGATTGACACCCCAACCAATTGGATTTCCCTCTCCAAGAAACATCTATTTGTAGTAAGAAGAAGTCAACACAAGTTAAACCCACGTCCATGGCATCGTATGGCACTTGCATGTAACCAAGAATCTAATTCAATAAAGCATGCACATCAATCATTACAAGAAACAACGAGATAAGTGCAAACATTTATTACTTTAATAAAGCATGATTAGATTAATTGTATCTAATTATTAATTATGCCAAGTCATCATGCATGTGCCACATTAAAGACCACCACCTTTCAGTTATGATGTGTCCACTTAAGCCCTCCACATAAGCCAACATGTCACATCATTTCACGTCATGAAAAAGCAATAAAGTTCAAAGTAATCAAAAGCCATCAATTGCAATTCATTTTTGTAAAGTTATTTCAAGGGAAAATTGTGTTGTTGCGTATTGCACCTAGGAGAAGTTGTGTATCTACCATGGGAGGTGACTTGATCAAACATGAACCTTCTGTGCATTTGTAACTTCTAAATCATCCGAAATTATGCAGTACTTTGAGAATCATGGTTGGATGCAATACATCAACAAGTTTTAAGGTTTTGATGAGGCAATTGTGGTAGAATTTGCAAATACCCTGAACAATGGTGAAGCAAGAGTAAAAGGGTTAACCATAAGGGTAAGTGATGAAATTTTAGTAGAGGTCACTGGTTTACTAACTCAAGGAGAGCCATTTCTAGACAAATCCAACCCAAAAGCAACAAGAAGGGAATTTACAAAAATGATGACAAGTTCATCTTAGACTACCAAGGTACTTTTAGAACATCTCTCAAACCCTTATGGGCACAAGCTACCAATTTTTTTATTCAATACTTTACTTGTGAAGGGAGATATTCAAGGTTAAACATAGTGCATTTCAAATTGTTAAATCATTTGAAGAACAATCATCAAGTAAATGTTCCAAATTTCTTGCATGAGATGCTTAAGAAAATGAGAAAATAGGTTCAAAAGGGTAGGGAAACACTATCACATCACTATCTAGTAACCCTAGTGGTCAAACACACTTTGCAGAGGGATCACCTCAGATATCATGGGATGACTTTGTGAGAGTGAGCAATATTGAAACATTGTTGGGAAAGAAGAGAAAAAGGAGAAACACCACCGAAAGTTCTTACTCGCACATATGTTAGAGGATACACAATCCACTTTTTAACCTCAAGAACCCACATATTCTTAAAATATGCCTTCCAGGAGAAGAAACCCTACATGTATTTCACTAGAAAGAATCTTTGTTGCTGAAAATTTATTGGAAATTTTCTCCCCAAATTTCCAATTCCAAATCCAAAAGGAAACCTACTCATTCTGCTCCCAATCAAACTAGAAGCTCCTATAGGATTAGGAAAAAGTGGGAAAAAACCACTAATTAAAAACAATCCCAACCCATCTCATTGGAAAATGATTTGGAAGTTTCGAGCTTGAACCATTGGAAAAAGGAATAGAGATACTGCTCCCACAAGATAACGCAAGATCCGAATATCATGAAAAAATAATGGAAGAACACGAAGAATTAAATCGAATGAGAGAACAGTTCATGAAGTAGAGGATCATGAAGAGAGACAAGTATAAGAGGAAGTGGAAGGAGGAACTAAATAAGAGAACATGATCGCAAATGTTGTCAATGAACAAGACATTGAGAAAGTTTTTGAACAATCACAACCTGATAGTCAACAAGAAACAAATGTAGAACCAATGCAACCCCAAATTATTATTCACACAACCATAAGGGAACTTGAAAAACCATCTTGTAGTGAGATGGGAACACAAACCATGATGCCCAATATTTATTATTTAATGCTGCAAATGGACGCCTACATTAACAAGATTAAGAAGAACTAGGATAAGGAGAAGGAATACCTCATCTCTAAGCATAAGAAGGAAATTGAAAATAAAGATAAAGAGATTAAGAGGTTGAAACAAAAACAAGAGGAAATAATTCAAGTAGCATTTGAAATGTTGAGTTGCAGACCCCCATCAAGTGTCTATGCCATATATATAAGAGAAAGATGTTGCACCACAAGTTTATTTGCATCAATTTTGATATGATATATGACATTAGATCAGCCAGAAATTCTTTACTCTATATTAGCATAGTACACATGAACTCCAGAATTTTTCATGTGAGCCATATTTTGCATAACTATGCCCTTCCATACGACATAGATTGGATCCCAATTATGTATAATGGGGATATACAGGTTAAGGCAATATGTTCTTATTTTTCGAATGAATTGGAAAGAGCTAAGAAAATAGATGAATATAGAAATTAGGAGAAGGTTCAACCACTATATATAAGAGCTAAGGAAACATCAATAGAGGAAATTGCAAAACAATATGACAACTATATGGAAGTGGATGAAATCAAAGACAATGTATTGCAAATGTGAATAGAAGCACACGTAGAAGTCAGGGACATGCTTAAGGAACATGGAATTCAGATTATGATGACATGCAAAACCAGATGGAAAGAGTTATCACCTACACTCCAAAGGAAAGAAATGCACTCATATCCTAACATACTTCCAAATTTCCGTAGGGTGAATAAGTATATTGAAATAGCTAATGAATGTGAGGATGAGTGGTTTCCTATATGTTATCATCCTCCAATATTTCACTTCCCAATACCACCTTAGACATGAAATTTACTAATAAATCGAGAGGTGCAAAAAGAGTTTGGGACCGATTCATGAGGAATGATGGGTATTTCTTATCAAAAGAAGGAACAAACACACCTATATAGTTCATGCAAGAATGTAGTTTCCAACAGAGAAGATACGAAGCTCTTGAATAATGAAATTCAAGAGTTTAAGCCTGGGGTGTGATGAGATGTATTAATTGCCTTCATAAAAATTCATCTTTTGTATTTTGATAAGACCATTGTAGCCATGTCCATGTATTTTCTAAGTACACTGCTTAACATCATTATTACAACCATTAACTTTTTACATAATGACTATTTGATATAGTTATATCTAATTGTCTTTATTTTTGATATTATGTGTGCATTTATTATTGTTATTCAAATAAATTATTTGGATGATTATATGTGTTGATGCCACTCTTGGTTGTAAGCAATTTTCCATATGCAGTGAAGGAACTTATCCGCAACCAAAGAACTTGTCCACAACAACTCGTTTGTAGCATAAGGAAATCATTCACAACAAAGAATCCACATTTTATGAAGGTATTTTGGAATATGAAGTGATGGCACTCAAGTCCTTACATGCCATTAGAGAAGTAGTTAGAACAAAAATGTGGAAAATGGATAAACAAATCATTTTTTAATTTTTTTGTCATTGATTACAAACTAGTGAAGAACTGATTGTTAGATTAACACTTGTGTGTATCATGAAGAACTAATTGATTAGCTGAACACTTGTTATGTGCTTGTTAGTTGAACACATCTTATGTGTTTCAAACATGTGTCAAATATCTCACTCATTTTGTTAAATAATCCTTGTTGTATTCTTCTTCTTCTCACATGATGTAAATGAAAAATTATAAAGGAAATGGATGGTGCATAGTAACAAGTAAGTGATTAGAGGAGAGCCAAGAGTCAAATTTAAAATTAGAGAAAAGAGATTACTCTAATTCTTTGTTCCTAGATGTAATATTTCATGCAAATCAATAAATATATTAGTGCATTCATTTAGTTTATAGTTACAGAGTTAGAAAGGGATTAACACCCAAGTCAAGGCCCACTTGAGGTCTACTAAATCCCCTCCATATTTTTATTCCATGCATATTTACTTAGGAACAATTTACTTTCTGAATCTGCAACTTTTTTCGGTAATAAAATTTAGCAATAGTTCATTTCTAAATCCGAGTTTTATTTTAATTTCAACATTGTTATGTGACAGTTATTTCCTTTCCAACCTCTTAGAATACTATAACTGTGTATACAACATAGGAAATATTTCAAGTCTACGCTCCTTGGTCTGATAATTAAATGAATGTAACCCAATGTGCAACATATTAATTACCAAAAGTTGATTTACACCATTAGTCTTGAAGTCCCATAAAAATTCGTAAACATCAGGCTTTTGACGAAGGAAGTATACCCAAATGTATCACTAGAAATAATCAACAAATGTGAGAATGTATCACACCTTGGTGAAGGAAGGTTTGGGAAACAACCCTGAGACATCACTATGTACAACCTCCAATACTTGTGTAGCTCTCCAAGCCTTTCCTTTGTCAAATTTATCTTGTAGATGCTTTCCAATGGTGTAACTATAACAAAGACTTTAGAAAAACTAAATCTAGGAAAGCCCTCAAACATATCATGTTTTCTTAATTGTTCAAAGCAACGATAGTTAAGGTGTGCATTCTTGTTTTTCCCACCGATGGCTATGAACATTGGCACTTCATCCGGATAGATTTTTGAGGCTCACCGAAGAGCACAAAACTTCCAGTCCCTCCTTTGTTATGCTTATCAAAATGTTAGCATGCATGTTCATCATATTCATAATCAAAACATTCATTCATGCATATATAAACATTGTATGAAAAATTAGAAACAAATATAATAAGGAAACAAAACCCTCATGAAAAATAACACTTAGATTCCCAAACATTCATCATAAGGATAACTACATTACATAATCAAGAAGTCTAAATACATATATGCAAATTAAAATCACTTATCCATTGCAAAATTCCATTGTTTACATAACATAGAAGTTGTCTATTATATACCCCGTACACCCACACGTTGGACCATGCGTGCACCCATACAGACTCAAATCATAATCCAGACTAGCACTCCATAGACCTATTTTCTCAAAACCTAGCACTAATCACTACCTAGAAGCACTACATATATATATATATATATATATATATATATATATATATATATATATATATATATATATAAACGGGTGGGGACTTTCCTTCACCACTTTATGCATTTCCTTAATAATAGGCGTGTGTTTAAAATAGCCTACATGATTTTTACAATCCCTACTAATAATAGACTACCCTAAATATATGACTTTCTTTAATCCTATATTAGCTTGATCATACATAATCCTTTTCTTTACCCGTATCTGATTTTTCCACTTATGCTTCCTTTGTGTGCGTCCCAAGCCATCCTAATTTTGTCTATTTTTACACCTTGTTTGGATGCCAATCCAACTGTGTTTTTCCTATTTTTAGCCTCTCTAGAAAATTGGCTAAGTCTGTAACTTTGTGCATGTGTGCGCTCGCGTGCTAGCCTATTTTTTATCACTACGTGTGCCCCTCAGTGCGCTACTCTAATCCTTGAACGCGCGTATCCTTACACGTAGCCTTTGTGCTCCTATGATACTTAGTTAATTTTCCCGACCAACATTACCCCACACTAGGGATATTGTCCATCCTTGGAAATATTGAATTAAAAATGCCCTCAACAAATGAATGAATTAAAGAATAAGAATATGGGTTTGTGCCCAAAGAATCAAAAAAATAAAGATCTGCATCCAATAGTTACTCATGTATTTTTGGGTGGAAAGAGCCCTAGAAATTCCTTAACCAAAATTTTCTCCAACTCCCTTCACCTTCCAACTCCTTTGTTTCCTTGATTGGTGTGACATTGACAATGATAGGGGGAGTTAACTCATTAAATTTTCCCTTGAGCTCCGCGATCATTTTTCAAGTTGTAAAGCCACATCATTTAGTGTATCCATCCTATGTGTGACCAAGGGGAACATTTCTTTCAGTCTATCTCTTAGTGTTGCCTTTAAATCTATTATCAAGTCTATCTTATTCTCTACTTCAGCCAACACCTTCTCTCACTCGACCCTGTTATTCTTCATTTTAGCTTGTATCTATTTCAATTCTGCTTCGTCATTGGCAACATGCACGTTCACAACCCATTGAAAATCTTGGTAGTTTTTAAAGAAAAACCCTACCCTTCGCGCAACCTCCTTAGCATCTGCAGCTAATGCCTCATAGCGTGCAAAATGTGTCACTACTTGCTTCATGTCAATTTTATTTTGCAAGGCTATCTCCTCAGTTATCGGCCTTGCTCCCTTCCTCTTCTCATGTAAGAGCATCCATGTCAAATCCTCCAAATAATGTAGTGTCGAGTTGATTTCATCCTTGGCATGTTCAACTAGGATTGGGTACGCGAAAGTGATAATATTTATAATGCACTCTGATTTCTTATACGCCACACACGTTTTGCCCTTTTCTTATCTTAGCTCCTGTTTAATCTCCTCAATCTTTTGATCCTTCTTCTAAGATTACTCATGCATTATCTTGATGGCGGAATCCGTATAAAAATCCTCACCCCAATTTCTATCGCTAATTTGTTTAACACATTAGATGCTTATTTGTCGATGAGTATTTGTGAGTTGACCACAGGAAGGATTCTCCTGTAGATTTAAACCAAGTCACCGTCAATCACTCTACACTTATTTAAAACATTGGCACTTCCATGTATGAATGAAAATCCCAAGAAAGCATCTTCCTAGTGCATGGGAGGGCTTCATTTTTATCGAAGAATGACCAACAAGAAGATATCTTCTCAGGCCACCGAGATTTGGTATTATGCCTAAAGGAATTTTGTAGGATCATCATTATATTGCAATAGATGGCCCCGAGGGATCTCCCTTTGTTTTCTTCCCTTTCCTCTGACAACCCTTAACACCTCCCGCACAATAGAGTGAACCACGCTAATCGCTTCTCCCATACCCATATCCTCTCTAGCAATGGTGTCCTTATCTCTCTTCCTCCTCATGCTCTTCTTTCATTCTCTCTGTCTCCACCTATATCCTCCTTGATGGGATTACCATGGCCTTCTTCTTCTTCACCATACTTCCCCAGTCCTTCCTTCCTCATTTCACATTGTGATCTTGCTCATCATCATCATCAAGCTATGGATGATCGAGGATTCTATGAGAACCTCTTCTTCATCGACTTACCCGCATCCTCGTGTCTCCTCACTTGAAATCACTCTTGGCTTCTTCTTACTAGGGTCTTCTTCTTGGGACTTGGTTTCTTTGGTGCCTTCTTGGTCGCTTTGAAACTCTCGCGTCTTGCCTCTCCTGCGTTCTTGTTGTTTCATTTTCCTTTTGTTTTGGTCTAGGGTAGGCTCATATTATTCTTCCACCTACTCTTCATCATCCTCTTCTTATTCTTCCCGATGGGGAGGGGTCTCTTCACGTGCTCATTTTGTGCCCACCGCTTGTTTTCCTTTGGGAATTTTTGGGAGATTAAGGTCTGCACCATCAATATGCTTCCCATATTTTACCCTGGGTCTTAAGTAGATATAGACTCTTTCCACTTCCTTCCCTACCACAAGAGTCTTAGGAGTGATATTTATATTGTCAAACTCCATCATTTCTACATACGCTAACTTTGAGGGATATACAAATTCGGTGCAACATGTGTGTGACAAATCAAAATCTACCTTGTTTGCATCAAAATGCAACACCATCAAAAATTATATTTATTGATGCTTTTAAGTATTTGCTAGTGAACATGAAGGGTAGCTTGCACCATGGGATCTTATCTCCAAGTATTCATATAAAATCTCCCCAAGCAATAATGTTGGTACACTGCAATTTTTCCTTTCCTTCCAAAACCGAGGGTAGCTCCCTGTAAGTGGCACTCATTACTAAAATTCTTCGTGCATCCACCTATACCATTTATCTTCTTGGAGCTTATAGGCATTATTGATGCCTCCATAACTAGTATACTCTGTGAGCCTCTGCGTTGAAGAATTATTATCCATCGTATTTCCACACTTTTTCATTTGGCCCATTCGACACCCCTATTTCATAGAAGACAATCAAGATAAGGATGGTGCCGAAAGTTATCTTTTATCCTTTAACAACTTACACGTATGCTTCTTTAATAATTCCTTCAATGAATTATGCAATGTTGTATGTAGTCTTTTGTGCCATTTTATGTGCTATATGGAGCCACTTTTTATTCATCTGCGTCCATTTTTTTGATGCGCCCAAATTGAAAAACTAACAAGGCACGTGAAAACTCATGTTCTGGATAATTGATATTGACAATATCCATTGTGCGGCCTCCTCTCGATAGTGGAATGCAATGGTAGTGGTCTTTACCATTACGTCATCCTCCAAGTCAGGCTCTATCTCAAGGCCTGATTTGTGTAATCCTGTAACCCTACCAATTAACTGTGGTGATGTGCAACCTCCTTCCCACAAATTAGAAATAGTCCTCATGGACCCACACCATTAATCATTAATACAAGCACTCTGGTTTACCAAAGAAAGGAAACTCACATAACTGGAGGAATCTCACGCTCTCCAACTCCTTTTTCACCTTATCAACATAGACTAGTTTTCCATCCTTAGTTCTCTAGTCCATCTTCTTCATTATATCCCTACTTATCTTAGATTCGTGTGTTGCTCCGAGTGATGGTTGTAATCGCTTATCTTGCACTTAGTTAAGTGTGAATCCCATATTTGTCCTACAATCCATCTCCAGGTATTGCATCTCATAGAACCATTCCTTTGGCACGTCCTCCACTTCATGCTTCTGTTCTTTCCTTTTACCTTGCCCTTGCCCTTGCCCTTTCCCTTACCCTTAGGTGATACTGTGGTTACTTTCCTAGATGCAATTGTTTATTTATGCAACTTCACACTTTCAAATTTGTAAATATTTTCCCTAGGTGCTAGATGACCTTCTTCTCAACCACCAATGCCAAGTGTTCACTCAGTCTACCCTCCTTGCTCAAAGCCTTAGTTTTCCTCAATAATTATGCACCCTAGTTTCAAATCTATTCAAGTTTTTTTCTATAACCTCTTGAAGAATGAAAACCATCGAATCTCTATCTCCATGCCTTCCCCATGCTCTGACTTCTATTGAAGGAGCTCCCAAACTAGATTGTGTGTTATCTCGTTTTGTTTTGTTTAGATTTTCCTTGGCCTTCGCAATTTCACACAAATTCACACTTTTTCACTCTTCAAATGCTCAAAATCTTTGCAAGGTAAGGTAATAATGAAATTGTTGGAACTCCTTTTATATATTCCAAATTTTTATTGCATTGATTTATCCTCACCTAGTATCATACTACAACTTTAAATACTTTTTTACTTTTTCCTACTTTCTTTTGTGTGCGTGTGCATGGTAACCTTCTAACGCACCACTACTTCCCAGGTTGTAGTCATTCTTGTGCGCACTTCCTTGCAATGCACACCATCTTCCTCTGCACCATATATCAAGTAGTTTGTCATGTTTCTACCTCCCTCACATCACATTACATGACCCTCTTTTCCCGTGTGGCTTCCCAATCCGATAAATTCCTTTTAAGTACCATCATCCTAAGCACTGCGCAAAGACCTATAACACCTCACTTTTATATCACGTGCACCCATCTCGTATCCATAGAGTAACCTTTGATTTCAAAATTCTCGTGCACACCTCTAAACAAAATCTTTGAATACCAACATCCAAGATTTCCTGTTCAATAGTCACACTTGTTTCCACCCCACACTAAAGGTATGCGCGGTCTTTTGTGCATCAACTCAATAGATAGTGGTCAAAATCTACGCGTGAATGCACTTATTTCAAGAAAATAAGAAAAACAAAAACAAAACACATAAAGGAAATCTAATCTAAGTGGTAATATTGCCTTATTACAAACACAACTTATTTATATTAGGGCTTCAACCTACTTCCATTGAAGTAACCAGGCAACATGATGCCATTTAGTGCTTGCAATTAACATGCACTGATTATAGTATCTTGGTTACCACAAAGGGTCCCAACCAATGGACTTTCAACTTTCTTGGATGGCGCACAAACTTGGATTCATACAAAAGGACCATATTTCCAATTGCAAAAGAATTGTTCTTGATGTGCCTATCATGTCAAGCCTTCTGCCTTGCCTTTTCTATTTTCTGGCTCCAACGTGCAATGCCACACCGCTCATCTAATTGCATAAACTTCTCAATGCGCTCCTCCATGGAATTTTCATTAGAAAATCCTCCTACATGTGCAATATGAAGGGATGGTAACATAAATTCCACATCTAGTACATTATCCGCACAAAACACCAACTAAAACAATGTGGCCTTGTTCAACCATTTATATGTTGTTTGGTATGCCCAAATAAAGGTGATACCTTGTCATCCCAATATTTTCTTCCATCATCACATATATTCATGAATGTATGTCCTAAGATCTTATTGAAAGCTTCAGCAGTGCCATTATCCTGAGGGTGATAAGGAGTAGTCTTATGGTGTGCCACCATAAACTCTGCCAATAAAATTCTAATAGTATCATTCAAGAAATGAGTTCCTCTATCATTTGTCAAACTTAAAGGGCATCCATACCTGCTGATAATATTTTCCCATAGGAACCTTGTTGTTGTAGCTACTTGTGAAATATTTTGTAGGAACAACCTCTCCCAACATTCTCTAATGGTTAGTACATGTAATGATGTAGCGTGCCCCTGTCCTACACGAGGGTGGTGCAATAGGTCCTAAAAAATCAATTGCCCATTTTTCAAAAGGTTTTGTGCTTGCTATGGGTCACAATGGCATTTCATCTCTATTTCTAGGCTTTCCAATTATTTGACAGTGATCACATGCTTTGAAAAAAGCCTTGGTATCCTTGTACAATGTCTCCCACCATAAGCTAACTAGAAGGATCTTACGCACAATCACATTTCTTGCATAGTATTCTCCTACAATGCCTCCATGATCTTCCTCCATAATGGATTCACACTTGTGTTCCATAACACACCTGCACAAGACCTCATATCTACCCATTTTGTATAGTTCTCCTCCAATAAGATGATATGATTTTGCTTGAATAACGAGTTGCCTCTTTTCCAATGTCTTCATTCCCTATGGTGCGCGTCCAATGTGTAAAAATATGGCTATGTCCTCCAAGTATATTGGTGTAAATTTTAACCCGAATAACTACATGTCCTCTCTAGAATTGATCCTTGATAAGTGTTCAGGTCCCAAATTGCTTTTGTCTGGATTTACTACAACTATAAAATAAAATTCCTGAAAAAGGGGTATCGACTTGCAGATGCACCCTAGTAAAACAAGTTTGTTTACCAAGTACTTTAGTGCCATATGATCTGTATAGAAAATAAATGGTGTGGCCAACAAGTACTGTCAAAACTTGTGAAGCACGCAGATAATGTATAATGCCTCACTCGAGTCATCGTATAGTTCTCGCTCTACTAGTGTCAACTTCCTGCTTGCAAAAGCATATGGGATGATCCACATTACTCTCTCTTGGTTGCACCAAGAATGTGCTAATAACCATGTCAGAGGCATCAAAATGTACATGAAAGGGTTTGTTCCATGAGGGGAAGTGCAAAATAGGCACAATAGTCAATATTTCCTTCAAAATTTCAAATACTTGCTCTGTGCATCACCCCAATACAAATTTCATTTGGATTTGAACCATTCTTCCATGGGCATGGAAATATTTGCATACCCTTTGATAAAATTCATGTTATAACTAGTATGCTCCAAGAAACTACATACTTCACTTTGGTTGGTAGGTTCTTCTAATCCCAAAATCACTACAATCTTAGCTGGATCCACCAACAATCCATCCGTATAATAATGTGCCCGAGTAAATTTCCAAAGAGTTTAGCGAAGATACACTTCTTTATATTAAGAGAGATGCTTAAGTGCCTCATATTTCAAACATAAGCCTCGGTTATCACATCGATATTTTACAAGCCCATAGATAGTCCAATCATCCAGGTAAACCTGAAAAAACTTGTGAACTAAGTCATGAAAGGCCTACAAAAATATGCACGAGAACATGTCTGGCGCATTATTTAATCCAAAAGGTATGTTAGTATATGTAAAACTTCCCCATTCAATGAAGAAGGTGGTATTTTCCTAATCCTTGTGTGCAATGTGCACCTAGTGATACCCTAAAAATCGAATAGTGAAAGAATAGATTTCACAACCTACAACACCTTTAAGGATTTCCTTTGTGAATGGTGTAGGAAAAGGATATTTTACACATGAATCATTGTGTAGAGTCTTGATTTTTAGAAACTACTATGATAACCTCTTTTCGTGATGTTGTAACTGTGGAAATGAGGATAATTATGTTAAGATATATCTTTTAATCTTAAAAAGAATGTGTTACTGATATGAACCCTTGCTTATTGTAACTTGTATTTTGCAAAGTGTGAAACTAAAGGCTTGCTTTTGTGTTTGATGAACTCATATTATTGTTGACAACACACCTTGAATCAATTCCATTGATCCAAGGTATGTTGTGGCCTTCTTTGTGATCGCTTTGACGATTTACTTTCTAATTAGACGAAGTCTGGAACCAGACTGGAGGTTGTTATAAATTTTTCAGAACCTGGTTACAGGTATAACTACTCGGCACCATGCTGCCAATGGAAAAGATTCGATTTCCAAACTACATACAAATTATAACGCCGGAAAGCGTGAGGCAGTAAGAGTCTTGATGCAAGTGAGCCAGGTATATGTCGAGCATGGGACGAACGTCCTGCATTATGCTGGATATGAACGTAAGTTGGTAAACTTATAAAAAGAACCTATTAATTAAAATACTATGGGCTACGTTTTAACCTATAACTATGTTTTAGCCTATAACCTAACAACTATCCTATGTGGATTTTAAATTAAAAGGGATGTAAAATATTGCAAATCCTAATGATTTGTGACCTAGGTGAATACCTAGCTATGGACAATGTAACCTAAACTAATGCTGACCCTTGAAGGGGGACTTGTGGATACATGCCGATAAGAGGATAAGAAGGGAAGGTTTGAAATTTAATGACGGACTTTAATTACAGTCCTTGAAATTTTAAATGCCAAAATTGGCGGGAGCAGAGAAGATAGAGGCACCAATTAGCAATATAGCTAAAAATGAAATCACAAGCAAAATTTTTGAAGAAAAGGGCCGCCAAACCTGAGTCGGTGGTGGCGTGGAGATTAAGGAAAAAGTAATGCATTCAATGCATTTATTGATCTTGGTTTTTACACCCGCTCGCCTTGGAAAGGGGAAAGAGGAAATTTTGTGGTTATTGTGTTCATTTGGGTTTCTTGTATTTGCTCTGCATTTCTTTTGAGGTTCTTTCGAACCTGCAACCATTCTGGTCATTGTTGCTGATATTTTGATTAACCACGGCTGTCTTTGAGCCTGTGGGAGTAAGGAGATAGTTGGGGAAAAATTGTTGTTGTCGCCATGGAAAAAGAGTAACTCCTGTGGGCACGGATGCGGTTTTCTTCAAGCAACAAGAAGTTTTACAGGCATGTTGAGCTCTTCTCTTTAAACCATTTTTCTCTTTGTTAAGCGTCTTCATTAAAAGAACTCTGCTCTTAAAACTGTGTGCGTTCTTGTAAAAATGAAATGATAAAATGTTTTGGTGTGACCTCTGGTTTGAGTTGTCATTATAAAACAAACACGATTTGGGTATTCTTGTTACGTTTTGAAGAAAATGGGTGTTTTCCTTACTGAAATAATTAATGAAACGAGTTTTCTCTCTCTATTGTTTTGAATTCTGAAAGTAATGGGTAATAGGGTTTCATTGTTCATTATGGGTTGATCTTGTTGAAGGTGACAACAATGTGCAAACTGTTGTCTATGATTTGTGTGCACTAATGGATATGGAAAGCCATAAAAATGCTTGACAAGACTTTTGTATGATTGTTTCTCTTGTCATATTACAGTGTATGGCGGTATGAACCCTCCCAGGGATGGTAAGATCATAGTAGCATCTTTACATTTGTTTGTTCTAGTTTGATATGATGTTCTACCTGCTTGTTCTTGGTATTCGTATATGACTATTTGGAAAGAAGTTCGATCCGAATGGGAACCGAGTAGTCGGTCTATCGAATGGACTGGATAGAGCATACAATTTATATTTTGTTTCTAGTTGAACTCAATGATATATATATATATATATATACGGATTTAAAATTCTTCATTGTTTTCATTGGCCCGAATATGAGTGGATTTCTTACTCGATGTTTGAAAAATGATTCTTTTAATTATTACGGTTAAATCGTGATTGGTTGTCATTGTTTGTACACTCTTACTTATTTCATATCTGAAAGATGTGTTTGTTGCAATGAATGAAACTAATGGGATAATTGCAATTGAAAGTTTGATATTCTGTGTACTTATGCGTTTAGATGCAAAATGAGTTCTTGTTTTCCTTCCTCGAATAGTAGTTAGAAATTATTAAGATGTGAAATATCTGGATTGGAAAGAATTATCCTTGGGATAACATGCCCGTACGTCATGGGTTGATATGCGGTTGTGAATTAACTATAGATGACATGAATCCACTCCCTTTCATTCGGTTTGGACTCCTGAATATCTCTCTCTTGACTGCTATCACTGGTTATTGGCTCCTTTTTCACAAAGTCAATCAATTCGATTGTAATAATTGGAAATAGTATTTTCCTTTCCTTAGTGTCCTATTTAAATTTTGATAAAAAGGTATTGAAGTCACATGTGACTGGCCTCAGGAGAATGCAAATGCATTTTATGTTCTGTCTCTCTTTCTCTCTGAAGTAGATGAGTATTACGTTGCTGTCAAAATCTAGAAAGTTAAATATGTTGTTGCTGTGATGTATGATTTCTTTTCACTTTTGGATTTGGTTAGTTAAAGTCTAGGGATAACTCAAGGTAAGAAAATTCTATCTTAGTCTTTTAAAAAAATCGACTCATTATATGGAATTCATTTTGATGAAGAAGTGGGTTGACAATGCATGCAATCAATATAGCAATCTATAAGTCATTTATATAGATGTCCTAATACATGGTTGTTTAGAGACAATACTCCTTTTAGTATTATCTAAATTTGGAATGAACTCTTTTCTATTCTTTGAAAACAGTAGCTTATGAGATGATGAAATATACATCATGATATGTTGGCCATTACAGAAATTGGTGTGTTGATATTTATTAGTACTATTTAACGAGATGCTAATTATTGAAATTGGGTTGTTAAAATCGTTCAATTTTATTAGTGCTTAACTATTACGTGATGTCTATCTCTATTATGAGATGTTTCATAAAAGCAGAGTTCTTTTATTGAGACGGTTAATCGAGAGCACCTCATTTTAATGATAAGTGCTTAATATGCTCGGTTGATGAACTCGACCATGCAAGTAAATTTTGCAGATGGTTTCCATGAGTAAAAATGAAGACATGTTGTTTTATGATGCTTCTTCTGATTAGCTAAGGATGGATCGTTTATGAGAATTTATTATTCTTCTACGAGGAAATGGAAAAAGAGAAAGTTGTATTCTTCTTCTTTATGAGTTGTTAATGCTTGTTTGGCATGAATGAAGTCTGGTTGTATGGACTTGTAAATTGTATAAATTTTAATCTTGAGGATTGAGTACAAAGGAAATGTGTGTTATTTTAATGGTTGTACCACCTTGGAACTGTTTGAATAAGATTGAGAATATAATTTTATTTATTGAATTTGGATTATTCAAATGATGGTTGACAGATTTATAGGGACATAATATCTGTTCTTTACTTGAATACAACTTTTAGGTTGGAGTGTGCAATTAACTCATACTTAGGTCAATATGGATTTTAAATTGACATTTGTAAAGAGTAAAGTGAATATGAACTCTTAAATGAATGATATTCAGAATTAGAATATAAACTAATGAATATTAGAAAGAGACAATTGAATTCTGTATTCTGATTTTGTCGATATCCTTGGGATGCTTTGATCAAAAGGATATTCGGTATGAGGAAACATATCTCCTCGTAACAAACCTTGACGGAAGTAAGGTTATAGTGAATAAATGAATATATTCATTTGGGATTAGGCCTCATTTAAATGACATCTAATGAGATGGAATTCTGAATTTAAATTCGGTTGCGAATAAAACTTGGTTAAGTTTAGTAAGTTGATCTTACTACGTTAAGCTATAGTGGACTGTTAGTCCGAAGCTTAAATTAAGGAACTAAGATGGAATTAAGCAATCCTTCGGTAAGGAGGAGTAAAGGCATATTAAGCTATAAGACAATTTAAGTCTCTCTTAGCTATGCAACTGTAACGAACAGTGAGGTTAGAAGATCAACACGGTTGCTGAAGCTTATTCTTAAAATACTTAAGATTATAATCTAATCACACTTCTAGCTAGATGTGTATCCCTTGATGAGAGGATTCTGTAGGACTTTGGCACACGCTAGCTGCAATCTGGTGTCTTCATGAAGGCGGGGCCTTCATGACGACACAATGTTGCAGCTGACATGTTACAACGCCCTCCCGAATCGAATCATCAAGTTTACATAAGCTGGGACCAAGTTACTTGGACGATGATAGGAATGTGACCGTGTATACGGAGTGACTCAGGAAGACTAAAGGTAACTAGACACATGCAGTCGTCTAGGGTCGACAAAGTATGTCTGCGTACCTTTAGTCACCGCGAGTGTCTTCCTATACTCTTTCATATTGCTAGTTTGGGTTAAAGTTTAACCTTGGACGAGAGGACTGACAGAGGTCAGAAAAGACCATTCTAGATAACAGATGAAGTGAGGTGAAGGACGTATTCCATTGATGTGTATAACATCTAGGAATATGATCATGCAAAGCATGTGAAAATCTTTGGCCAAAGTATCGCAAGTTGCTGGTTGTGTTGTCCTAATCACCTAGTTTAAGAAGCAGGATTTCAGATGAATATCGGTAACAGATATTCAGATAGGCCTCTTAAATGGAACACTTCGATAACCGAAAATGGTAAAGAGAACCAAGTATACTTAGTATACAATGCATGGATTAACATGAAGGATCGGTAAGTAGCCGAGTCATGAAATGAGAGATCGTTGAAACTCCAAGCCATAAAATGGGAGATCAGTAGTTCTTCGAGTCATTACAGCAGCATATGGTATCTGTTATATGATTGAATGGCATTGAATGTGTGTTCCATATTGTAAATATGTGAACAGAGAACATTGGTTTTAAAAGTATTGTGTGTTCTAAATTACGTTAATGGGACAAAGAACAATTATTAAAACTTGGTCGTGTGTTCTAAATTATATAAATTAGAACAAGAACGTTTTAAAAAAATAAAAATTTCCCTTGTTCTAATGTCTTAAAATGGGGATGTTACATCTTGGTATCAGAGCTAAAGGTTGCAGCTCTTGGACCTAATGAGTCCACAATTTAATAAGGTTTACATTTTCTTATTGAACAGAAAATGGTTAGAACAAGAGGAAATGTTGCGAACAACCCGTTACTGGGTGGAGAAGCAACTACTACTCAAAAGCTAGATGAAATCCTTGCTGCCCTACTAGATACAAGAGATCGTTTGACTGTTTTGGAACAACAAGCAATGGGAAATGAGGAGGAGGAAGAAGATGTTGATATTAATGATCAGCCACCTCCCGTGGACAACACCAATGGAGGGAATCCGAGTGTTGATAATAGTAATGCGAACACTCCTAATCATCCTGAAAATAAAAGGGAAAGATTAGCAGCTGAACTTACAAATGATATAAAGAGAATAAGTCCTCCAAATTTTGATGGAACAACACTTGGGGACGGGGCTGAAAATTGGCTCAGTGAAATGGAGAAGTACTTTGCAATAAGAAACTTCTCCGAGGAGACCAAAGTGATATGGGGAGCATATCAGCTTTCTCATGAAGCATCATCATGGTGGGACAACCGTAAGGTTGAGTTGAATATTGTCGAAATAGACATAACTTGGGATCAATTTAAAAGTTACTTTAGGCAACGGTGGCTGCCTCAACTCTATTTTGATCGGAAAATGACTGAATTTTAGAACTGGTCGCAAGGAAGGCTGACGGTGATAGAATACTGGGAAGGGTTTACTAAACTCCTTAAGTATGTACCGCAGTACCAAGCTGATGAGAAGTTCAGGATACGAAAGTTCATAATGGGACTGAATCCCATCATTGGTGGTGAGGTAGATGTCCATGGTTTGACCACTATGGAAGGAGTTGTTGAAAAGGAAATAAGACAAGAACAAAAATTGAGAGCAATCTCTTGCTCATAGGGAGGAGATTAGGAAGAAGATTCCCAACTCTTCTTCATCTCTCACCCAAAAAGGGACCCTAGAAAAGGTTTGGTATGAAAAACAAAATTGTTGTGGATAACAATAAGAAATCAGTAATGAACAAACCTGTTAATAGTGTGTGGAGTAGCTTTGCAAAAATTAGTGGTAATGGACAAAAGTCCTATGGAAGCCAGAGTGATAACTTCAAGGCTGGCAATAAATTTGAGCCTAGGAAGGGGCCCATCGGAGGCTGCTTCAACTATGGAAAGGACCATTACGCAAGTCACTGTCCTTTGAAGAAGGATGATCGCGATCAACAGCATAGGATACACGCTGCGGTGGCTAACAAACAAGCTGAAAAGCAAGTCACACCCATCGAAGTTCCGGGTAAGTTATTCGGTACACCTGTAGTCATACTTTTTGATATTGGAGCTACTGAATGTTTTATCTCTACTAAACTAGCAATGAAATTAAAAAGGAAAGCTGAACAAATGGATAAGACATGGACAGTGCATTATGGAAATAATGTTGTCCATACAGTAGATATGTGTCTTTTTGGGGCAATTCTTGACCTGCCTAGTTTCTCCACAGAAGTTGACTTGTATGTTACTCCTTTAGGGTCATATGATATAATTATAGGAGTTAATTGGTTGGGAACATAAGGCGAAGGTCGACTATTATGAAAAATAGATTTGTTGTTTTGATGACCTACAGAAAGCAACAGTCATTCAAGGTGTAAAGTGTGAGGTTGCAGTTAGGAAACTAACAGCTATGCAACTAAAAAGGGCTAAAAATAGAGGCTACACTTTGTATGCCGTAAGAATGACGGAAAATGCCGAAGAAGATAATGATTTTATGGAAAAATATCTGTTATTAAGAGATTTCAGCGATGTCTTTCCAGAAGAGTTACCGGGTCTTCCGCCCAAACGAGAGTTTGACTTTGCAATAGAGATCAAGCCAGGAACTGAACCCATATCTAAGGCACCCTACAAAATGACCACCCTTGAGTTGGTGGAACTTAAGGCTCAGTTAGAGGAACTTTTGATAAAGGGTGATAAGACCGAGCGTCTCACCATGGGGAGCGCCGGTAATTTTTGTAAAGAAGAAGGATGGCACACTTAGATTGTGCATTGATTACATAATGTTGAATAAGGCAACCATTAAGAATCGATATCCACTTCCTAGGATTGATGATCTGTTCGACCAGATGCATGGAGCATCAGTCTATTCAAAAATAGATCTTCGATTTGGATATCACCAGCTGAGAATAAAGGAAGAAGATATTCATAAAACAACTTTTAGAACAAGGTACGGGCATTATGAATTCATGGTGTTACCTTTTGGGTTGACGAATGCACCTGCCGCCTTCATGAATTTGATGAACAATATTTTTCAAGAATACTTAGACAAGTTTGTGCTTGTATTCTTGGACGACATTCTTATATACTCCAAAAATGTCGAAGAGCATCAAGAGCATTTAAGGATAGTGCTGGAAATTTTGAGAAAGAGAAGGTTGTATGGTAAATTATCTAAATGTTCCTTTTATGATGCAGAGGTGCATTATTTGGGGCATGTTATAAGCAAGAACGGGATAGTTGTAGACCCTTCAAAGATCGCAGCTATAACTGAGTGGCCTGCGCCTAAGAATGTGCATGAAGTAAGAAGCTTCATGGGCCTGGCAGGATACTATAGAAAGTTCGTTAAGGACTTTTCTAAAATTGTTGCCCCAATCACTTCATTACAAAAGAAAGATAAGAAATTTTTCTGGAGTGACAAATGTGAATCTGCCTTTAAAATTTTAAAGGAACAGTTAACTACAGACCCATTCTGACTGTCCCTGACCCAAATGGAGATTTTAAAGTTGTAACGGATGCATCTGGAGAGGGTCTCGGAGGCATTCTATTACAAAATGGCCATGTCATAGCATATGAAAGCAAAAATCTTAAGTTACATGAACAGAATTATGCTCCACATGACCTAGAGCTCACTGCCATTGTTCATGCACTTCAAATGTGGAGGCATTACCTTCTGGGTAAGCCCTTAAAGCTAAAAACTGACCATCTGGGGTTGAAGTATATTTTTACTCAACCAAACCTGCATGCAAGACAACGAAGATGGTTAGAATTTCTATCTCAATATGATTTTGATATAAGCTACATTAAAGGCAAGGAAAATAGGGTAGCAGATGCTCTGAGTCGTAGGAAGCACATCTCTACCCTTATAACATTAAGAACTCAGTTTAAAGATGAGGTGAAAGATGTCATGGAATCTGACTCTTATTTTTCAGCAAGTTAAAACAGCACTTACTGCAGATCCAAAGGATGTGAAGTATAAAGGATTTCATTTTGATAATGAAGGGATTTTGAGGTTTGAAAACAGGTATATATACCCTTGGCAAATGATTTAAGAAAGAAATTATTAATTGAATTTCATAATTCACCTTTTTCTGGACACCCTGGCATTACGAAAATGCTTGCTGATCTTAAGCAACAATATTTCTGGAAAGGAATGAAAAAGGAGGTGGTGGAATTTGTGACACACTGCTTGGAATTTCAGTGTGTTAAGGTGAAACATATGCATCCTGCCAGATTATTGTACCCCACAGCATTCCGCAGTACAAATGGCAAGTGATAACTATGGATTTCGTTCAAGGATTACCTATGTCAAGGAATAAACATGATATCATCCTAGTTATCATCAAAAATCTAACCAAAGTGGCACACTTCATTGCTGGTAATTTAAAAGACGATGCACCAGTGTTAGCAAGAAGGTTTGTACATGAAATTTTCAGATTGCATGGAATACCCGAATTGATCATATCGGACAGAGATCCAAGAATGACATCAAGATTTTGGCAAACGCTTAATGCGGCCTTGGGAACTAAACTAAATTTCAGTTCTGCATATCATCCGAAACGGATGGACAAACTGAAAGAGTCAATCAAGTTTTAGAGGATATGTTAAGAATGTATTGCATGGACCAGCAGTATAAATGGGAGGAATACCTTCTGCTGGTTGAATTTTCCTATAATAATACATACCACACCTCTTTAAAGATGGCACCTTTTGAAGCATTGTATGGAAGAAAATGCAGAACCCCTGTTAGCTGGGACAGCGTAGAGGATAGAGAGGTAATTGGGCCAGAAATCCTTACGGAAATGAAACAAAAAATTAAAATGATTCGTGAACATTTGAAGGAGGCTACCAATAGGAAAAAGAGTTATGCAGACTTAAAGTGGGTTGATAGGAATTCTAAACTTGGTGAGAAGGTCTTTCTTCGGGTCAAGCCGAAAAAGAGTTCTATAACTTTTGACAAGGCTGCCAAGTTATGACCTCGTTATGTGGGACTTTTTAAAATTGTTGAAATAATCAACCATGTAGTTTATCATCTAGCTTTACCTTCCGCTTTATCACAAATGCATGATGTTTTTCATATTTATTTGCTTAAGAAATACGTATCTAATATATCACGTGTTGAATTGGAATTCCTTGCAGTCCAAGACCCGGAATAATCGTGGTTAAGCCCATTTGAGTCTTTGGGCACTCGCCAGATTGTACTTAAGAAATCATGAAGTGAATCAATGTAAGGTCCAATGGGACCAATTCAACGAAGAAAGTACAACTTGGGAAAATCTCGAGGAGATGAGATCTGCTTTTCCATACTTGTTTGATCAAAATTGAATTCGAAAAACTGATAATTCTGCCAAACATGGACAATTACTGGTCTATTTTATGGTTATCTTAAAACACTTGTTTTAAAGATTGAATCTGATTTTGGTATGAACTTATGAATGGAAGGACGATAATTGAATTTTGTCCTAAAAACTCTATGAATTGGCTAATTTGATCATCGGGATGATGATTCTTTTAAGAAGGGAGGAATGTAGCGTCTTGATTTTTAGAAGCTACTATGATAACCTCTTTTCGTGATGTTGTAACTGTGGAAATGAGGATAATTATGTTAAGATATATCTTTTAATCTTAAAAAGAATGTGTTACTGATCTGAACCCTTGCTTACTGTAACTTGTTTACTTGGGACGGAGGTCATTATAACTTGTATTTTGCAAAGTGTGAAACTGCAGGCTTACTTTTGTGTTTGATGAACTCATATTATTGTTGACAGACACCTTGAATCAATTCCATTGATCCAAGATCGCTTTTTGATCAATTTACTTTCTAATTAGACGAATTCTGAACCAGATCGAGGTCATTATAAATTTTTCGAACTTGGTTACATGTATAACTACTCGACACCATGCTGCCAATGGAAAAGATTCGATTTCCAAACTACATACAAATTGTAACGCCGGAAAGCGTGAGGCAGTAAGAGTCTTGATGCAAGTGAGCCAGGTATATGTCGAGCATGGGATGGAATGTCCTGCATTATGCTGGATATGAACGTAAGTTGGTAAACTTACTAAAAGAACCTATTAATTAAAATACTACGGGCTACGTTTTAACCTATAACTATGTTTTAACCTATAACCTAATAACTATCCTAGGAGGATTTTATAAATTAAATGGGATGTAAATTTTTGCAAATCCTAATGACTTGCGACCTAGGTGAATACCTAGCTATGGACAATGTAACCTAAACTAATGCTAACCCTTCAAGGGGGACTTATGGATACATGCTGATAAGAGGATAAGAAGGGAAGGTTTGAAATTTAATGACGGAATTTAATTACGGTATTCTTGAAATTTTAAATGCCAAAATTAGGCGGGAGCAGAAGAAGATAGAGGTACCAATTAGCAATATAGCTAAAAATGAAATCACAAGCAAAAATTTTGAAGAAAAGGGCCGCCAAACCTGAGTCGGTGGTGGTGTGGAGATTAAGGAAAAAGCAATGCATTTATTGATCTTGGTTTTTACACCCGCTCACCTTGGAAAGGGGAAAGAGGAAATTTTGTGGTTATTGTGTTCATTTGGGTTTCTTATATTTTCTCTGCATTTCTTTTGAGGTTTTTTCGAACCTACAACCATTCTCGGTCATTGTTGCTTTGATATGTTGATTAACCACGGTTGCCTTTGAGCCTCGTGGGAGTAAGGAGATAGTTGGGGGAAAAACCTTGTTATTTTCGCCGTGGAAAAGAGTAACTCCTGTGGGCACGGATGTGGTTTTCCTAAAGAAACAAGAAGTTTTACAGGCATGTTGAGGTCTTCTCTTTAAACCATTTTTCTCTTTGTTAAGCGTCTTCATTAAAAGAACTTTGCTCTTAAAACTATGCATTCTTTTAAAAATGAAATGATAAAATGTTTCGGTGTGACCTCTGGTTTGAGTTGTCATTATAAAACAAACACGATTTGGGTATTCTTGTTGCGTTTTGAAGAAAATGGGTGTTTTCCTTACTGAAATAATTAATGAAACGAGTTTTCTCTCTCTGTTGTTTTGAATTCTGAAAGTAATGGGTAATAGGGTTTCATTGTGCATTATGGGTCGATCTTGCTGAAGGTAACAACAATGTGCAAATTGTTGTCTATGATTTGTGTGCGCTAATGGATATGGAAAGCCGTAAAAATGCTTGACAAGACTTTTGTATGACTGTTTCTCTTGTCATATTATAGCGTATGGCGGTATGAATCCTCCTAGGGATAGTAAGATCATAGTAGCATCTTTACATTTGTTTGTTCTAGTTTGATATGATGTTCTACCTGCTTGTTCTTGGTATTCGTATATGACTGTTTGGAAAGAAGTTCTGATCTGAATGGGAACAGAGTAGTCAGTCTATAGAATGGACTGGGTAGAGCATACAATTTATATTTTGTTTCTAGTTGAACTCAATGATATATATATATATATATATATATATATATATATAATCTACGGATTTAAAATTCTTCATTGTTTTCATTAAAACTGAATATGAGTGGATTTCTTACTCGATGTTTGAAAAATGATTCTTTTAATTATTACGGTGAAATCGTGATTGGTTGTCATTGTTGTACACTCTTACTTATTTCATATCTGGAAAGATGTGTCTGATTGCAATGAATGAAACTAATGGAATAATTGCAATTGAAAGTTTGATATTCTGTGTACTTGCGGTTTAGATGCAAAATGAATTCTTGTTTTCCTTCCTCGAATAGTAGTTAGGAAATTATTAAGACTGTAACAGTCTGGATTGGAAAGAATTATCCTTGGGATAACAGGCCTGTACGTCATGGGTCGATATGCGGCTGTGAATTAACTATAGATGACGTGGATCCACTCCCTTTCATTCGGTTTGGACTCCTGAATATCTCTCTCTTGACTGCTATCACTGGTTACTGGCTCCTTTTTCGCAAATTCAATCGATTCGATTGCAATAATTGGAAATAGTATTTTCCTTTCCTTAGTGTCCTATTTAAATTTTGATAAAAAGGTATTGAAGACACTTGTGACTGGCCTCAGGAGGATGCAAATGAATTTTATGTTATGTCCTTTTTTCTCTCTGAAGTAGAAGAGTATTACGCTGCTGTCAAAATATAGAAAGTTAAATATGTTGATTGCTGTGATGTATGATTTCTTTTCACTTTTGCATTTGGTTAGTTAAAGTCCAGGGGATAACCTGAAGGTAAGAAAATTCTATCTTAGTTTTTAAAAAAATCGACTCATTATATGGAATTCATTTTGATGAAGAAGTGGGTTGGACAATGCATGCAATCAATAGCAATCTATAAGTCAGTTTATATAGATGTCCTAATACATGGTTGTTTAGAGACAATACTCCTTTTAGTATTATCTAAATTTGGAATGAACTCTTTTCTATTCTTTGAAAACAGTTATGAGAATGGTGAAATATACATCATGATATGTTGGCCATTACAGAAATTGGTGTGTTGATATTTATTAGTACTGTTTAACGTGATGCTAATTATTGAAATTGGGTTGTTAAAATTGTTCAATTTTATTGGTGCTTAACTATTACGTGATGTCTATCTCTATTATGAGATGTTTCATAAAAGCAGAGTTCTTTTATTGAGACAGTTAATCGAGAGCACCTCATTTTAATGATAAGTGCTTAATATGCTCAGTTCGATGAACTGACCCGTGCAAGTAAATTTTGTAGATGGTTTCCATGAGTAAAAATGAAGACATGTTGTTTTCTGACGCTTCTTCTGATTAGCTAAGGATGGATCGTATCTACGAATTTATTATTCTTCTACGAGGAAATGGAAAAAGAGAAAGTTGTATTCTTCTTCTTTATGAGTTGTTAATGTTGTTTGGCATGAATGAAGTCTGGTTGTATGGACTTGTAAATTGTATAAATTTTAATCTTGAGGATTGAGTACAAAGGAAAGGTGTGTTATTTTAATGGTTGTACCACCTTGGAACTGTTTGAATAAGATTGAGAATATAATTTTATTCATTGAATTTGGATTATTCAAATGATGGTTGACAGATTTATAGGGACATAATATCTGTTCTTTACTTGAATACAACTTTTAAGTTGGAATGTGCAATTAATTCATACTTAGGTCAATATGGATTTTAAATTGACATTTGTAAAGAGTAAAGTGAATATGAACTCTTAAATGAATGATATTCAGAATCAGAATATAAACTAATGAATATTAGAAAGAGACAATTGAATTACAGATTCGATTTTGTCAATACCCTTGGGATGCTTTGATCAAAGGGATATTCGGTATGAGGAAACATATCTCCTCGTGAAAAACCTTAACGGAAGTAAGGTTATAGTGAATAAATGAATATATTCATTTGGGATTAGGCCTCATTTAAATGACGTCTAATGAGATGGAATTCAAATTTAAATTTGCTTGCAAATAAAACTTGGTTAAGTTTAGTAAGTTGATCTTACTACGTTAAGCTGTAGTGGACTGTTAGTCCGAAGATTAAATTAAGGAACTAAGATGGAATTATGCAATCCTTCGGTAAGGAGGAGTAAAGGCATATTAAGCTATAAGACAATTTAAGTCTCTCTTAGCTATGTAACTATAATGAACAGTGAGGTTAGAAGATCAGCATGGTTGCTTTGAAACTTATTCTTAAAATACTTAAGATTATAATCTAATCAACTTTTAGCTGGATATGTATCCTCGATGGGAGGATTCTGTAGGACTTTGGCACATACCAGCAAATCTGGTGTCTTCATGAAGGTGGGGCCTTCATGATGACACAATGTTGTAGCTGACATGTTACAACACCCTCCCGAATCGAATCATCAAGTTTACATAAGCTGGGACCAAGTTACTTGGACAATGATAGGAATGTGACTGTGTATACGGAATGACTCAGGAAGACTAAAGGTAAATAGACACACACAGTCATCTAGGGTCGACAAAGTATGTCTGCGTACCTTTAGTCACCGCGAGTGTCTTCCTATACTCTTTCATATTGCTAGTTTGGGTTAAAGTTTAACTTGGACGAGAGGACTGACAGAGGTCAGAAAAGACCATTCTAGATAACAGATGAAGTGAGGTGAAGGACGTATTCCATTGATGTGTATAACGTCTAGGAATATGATCATGCAAAGCATGTGAAAATCTTTGGGAAAAATATCACAAGTTGTTGGTTGCGTTGTCCTAAACACCTAGTTTAAGATGCAGAATTTCAGATGAATATCGGTAACAAATATTCAGATAGGCCTCTTAAATGGAACACTTCGATAACTGAAAATAGTAAAGAGAACCAAGTATACTTAGTATACAATGCATGGATTAACATGAAGGATCGGTAAGTAGCCGAGTCATGAAATGAGAGATCGTTGAAACTCCGAGCCATAAAATGGGAGATCGGTAGTTCTTCGAGTCATTACAATAGCATATGGTATCTGTTATATGATTGAATGGCATTGAATGTGTGTTCCATATTATAAATATGCGAACAGAGAACATTGGTTTTAAAAGTATTGTGTGTTCTAAATTACGTTAATGGGACAGAAAACAATTATTAAAACTTGGTCGTGTGTTCTAAATTATATAAATTAGAACAGAGAACGTTTAGAAAATAAATAAAAATTCCCTTGTTCTAATGTCTTAAAATGGGGATGTTACACATTGAGTTCCATGTAATCTACACATATCCTAATTTGGCCATCCTTCTTGATGCTAATAACCATGGGACTGACCCATTCATATTCCTCAATTGGTTTAATGATTCTAGACTTAAGAATTTTGTCAATTTCCTCTTTCACCTTCATGTGCATATTCAGTTCATCCTACAAGGCCTCTTTCGAATTGGATGCATTCCTTATTTCAACTTAATCTTCATTTCTCCCAATGAGGGGTGCACACCTTTCAACTCATGATAGCCTCTTGGAAACAAGTCCTGAAAGTCACATAAGAGCTCAATGATATTTGTTACCTCTTGTTCTGACCAATAATCTCCAATGATGGCCTCCTTAGGTGCATCCTCAATCCCAATATTAACCTTCTTGGTCTTCATAGGAGCATGGTACGTGCATGACTTTTATCTACGAGTCCATTACCTCATGTGCACCCTTTATATGGCTAATATCTATGTTATCTACTTATTCATCATCAATGAGGTATAACATCTTCCCTTTTTCCTCATCTTTCCAGGCGCACCCCAAAAGTGTCTCCTTTATTTCCCATATATCTTCACGAGCCTCGGGATTAGGCTTCCAAGTAACTTAAACATGAGCTCCTCTACCTTCACATTATCACCTAGTGTGATGTGCTTCATTATCTGCAAGGCCTCATGTACTAGTGGCTTATTAGAAAAATAACCAAAAGTGTGAGTCATACCTATAATTATGTCTCGCCAACTTATAGTCTCTTGCTTAAGCTCAACATGCACATACCAAACCCACGTGCATCCTTGCAAAGTGGAATAGAATTTATGCACCCAAAGAGATGGTGGTAAAGCCTCCTGGCCTTGCACCCATTATCTCTCACAATTATGGACGTGTACCAAAGTTGGAGTCTTTCCATCATAATCATGTATAAGTGTAGGTACATTATTCCGAGTAAACCTTGTTGAAAAGATGATTCTCACTTCTCTCCAACCCAACAAGTTGTATCTATGTGTTTCCCACCACTGCACTTCTATTATGCAGAAATTATAGACTAACATATTCCTTCTGTTGCCTTCATTCTACCATTGGTTCTCCATGGTGTGCAAAAAGGAATTGGGATTTTCCTCTCAAGTATACCTAGGTAGATGATTTTTACCCATGTGCCTAATCATGCACAACCTGGTCATCCAAGTAACTCTTCCCTTGACCTCGTGCCTAACCATCTCGTACATGTCATGGGCCCAATTATCACAGGAAAAACTAGTAGTGTCACTGAAAGATTACGTGTTTTCCCACTCAAGTACACCCTCCCTAAATGGTTCCACATTCTCAGGGTCACACACTGTATGTGCATAAATCCTATTAAACTCTTCTTCACTCACATGATCAATGTATGGTGGAGCCTTCAAATCATCCAAGGGTATGACCATGCGCTCATCCTTATTCTCAAAACTAATATATCTTTTGTTGAAGTGCAAGTCAATATTGTTCACATAACACCAAGGAAACCAAACAGTGCTAGGAAATTATCCACCTCAACCAACTCTAATACTTCAAAGTCTCCTCAGAAATTGGGTCCCCGAATGGTAATTGAAGCATCCTTTAGCATCCCAATAGACATGACCCTTGTTTTATTCACCATATACAACACATTGGAAGATGACTACAACGATGGCCTTCTCATATGGCTCCATGCATCCAAAGTCAAAACATTTACCTCAGCACCCGTGTCAATCAAAATATTACTCACTAGCCAACCATCAATCACTGCATCTAATGTGATCTCCTTTTCATACTCATGGTTTTGTGGTGGAAAATTTGCATGCAGTCTTTGACGCTCGCGCTCAACTCTTGTGTATGGTACCTTATTAATAAATCATTCTCTTAGCGGTGGGATGGTGTTCTCCTGTTGCAACATCTTGCATACTTCCTACAAATCATCTACATCTTTCTGTAGGAGCTCAATGTTCTTGGTTCATTCCCTTTCATGTGCCTACTCCTTTAGGCACTGAATCTCACCTTACAAATCTCCAATCACTCCCATGGTCTCCTAATAGACCTCCTTCTGATGAGTAACATCTAGATACTTGACATTCATAATCTCTTCCCTCCTAATGAGAGGTTTTCCTTTAAGGGGCTTACACGCATGCACTACTTCGCACATGTATATCCAACACAGGCTATAATTCTAGATTATGCATCTTCTTTGGTGTCCACTACTCATTCTTTGTGCAATGTACCTTGATCATACCCGTATGTTTGTCCTTATTTTTGTTTTAGCACATATGCTCATAAATACCAGGGTAGTATTCAACCTTATGTTGCTTTCCGCAATAAGCACATACCTGATTTTGAGGACACTCATGTTGGTAATGATCTAGGGACCCATAAGTGTAACAAGTCCCGCACGTAAATTGTCCTCTGTCGTCATGGCCTCTTCTCCTATATCCACCTCAAAATTCACCATCTCTTTTATTGTGCACTTCATTAGGATGAGCTTCTTTCTCATGAGCTACTTGGCTAGAGTGTGGGCTGCAACAAACCGTCTCATATGCCTCATGAATTTGGTCTATCAAACAACAATCTTTTGTATCATGCGTATGCACGCCGTGACTTTTACAAGACACAGAGACATTCTTCATCGTTACACATTGTACGAGGGGGCAATTTTGGACATCGTGATTCTTGTGTCAAATATCACAATATTGTAAATAAAGCGTGCACATTCCAACACAAACAGATATCTTTAGTATGCCCTCCACATCACAATCAAGTGCACCATATTCTATTTCATGTCTCATGTGTTGAATTGGTAGAAATATTCTCCAATTGTTTAGCCATAGCCTCTATTTGTGCCTCAATAAAAGGGCTCACTCCAATGTCTGCACTCCCAACTACTTCAGGCGTGCATGGCTTCTTCTAAAGCCTTACATGGATCTGTATGTATTATGTGATAAGGCCCTTCAAAACAAAGTCAACTAGCCTCCACCGAACCACTATACATGTTAGATCTGATGTATATCATAAGATAATTTAGACAAGAGAGTTTTAAAAATGCACATCATAATCCCTCACACTTTCGGATAAACCTTTCTTGATGTCCTTGAGCACGCTAATACTCTATTACTCAAATTATGGAATGTGATACTCAACCAAAAACACAAATGGCATAATGCATAATAGTCCATCGAAGTCTAGTGTGGATAATACTTTCTATACCAACTATGTGTGCACCCTTGAAGTGTTATGGAAAATTAGCTTGCCTTTCAATTAGGAGTTGTAATGCCCTTATCTCTCCATGATAATTCAAACTTGTGTACATGATCAAACACATTCTCCACACCTCTATACTCCGGCAAGCGAAAAGACATGTCAAACTAGACTTGAGATGTTTGTTGTTGTGGTTGTTGAGGTAGTGTTTGCTGAGGATGATTTAGTGGTTATTGTGGTGGTGTACCCTTCCTTGGGTTAGGACCATACCTAGATCATGAACCTCGACCAATATTTCCTCCGCACAGCTGGCTTCCCCGAACCTCCTAAGCCTCTCGTTGTGACTTGTGGTCCTGTAGATGAACTTCCTTATGCCCCAATTGTTGTGTTGAAATGGACACCCATTGTCTGTGATGTAGTAGCACCTATAGTATTACTTCCAATGGTCTCGCACTTTGACTCCGATGACACACTTGTAAAAACACCTCCAAAAGTACTTTTAAACATTGGTGCTTGTTGTGCTTCCATGTGCATGTTCTCAATCTATTGCACTTCCTGAGCTAAAACTAAAATATGCCTACATATATCTCCTTCCCAATGTGGAGATCCTATTTTCTCACCTTCACTATGATGCTCTTCAACAACTACTTCGGATCTAGAACACCTTGTGTAAGGGCTATATAGCTAAGCTAGGTCGACGTACACCCACGGTCCTCATTCTCTCCTCTAACATGCTTTCATCGAAGCCGATGGGGCATCTATGCCGCGTTTTCCCAATGTTGGGAGGACATGATACTGCAGCTCCTCATCTTCCACGGGGCTCTCATCACTTTTGTTATTCATCATTCTTCTTGATCTCAACACTTCATCAACTTCCCTCTGTCAAGCCTCATTATCCTTGAGACGCCTATCTTCTCTCTCTCTCTTTCTTCAATCGGGGTCACTACCATCCTTTTCGAACCTGATCATGCCCCCGTGCATGGTGGGGATTTAGCTAGCCATAGGTAAGTTCTCCATTCCTAGTTCTACCATCAAGATCTTGATAGCTAAGGGTATCATGCACAAATAGGATCCTCTTGGTTCATGCAAAAACTAGAAATCTGCTTCCATGGATAAGAATATGTTACTATTACGTACTCCAAAGTATAGTTGTGCAAAGACACCTTCCACCAATGATCTCACTTTAGTCCATGTCTCGATTGAATCAAAGAGAGTCGATAGTATTCTTGTGTCCAATCTCTCTTCCTGGTTGGAGACCTCTGCTTCTTTGCGTAAGTTTGCCAACCACTGGTACAAACTCTATTGGGAAAAATTTGAAGAACATCTCATACAAGAATTCATATAGATTGTCTTCCACCCACTTTCATGCATTAAAATCAAGTCCAATATTATATCTTTGTGCAAAAGTGTCTTGGTCATCTTCTATCCAGCTCTCAATAGTCCCAAATATAGTCGATACGCCATCTACATGCAACATCCTAGTAGACAATTTGAAAAGAGGTCCTGGAAATGAAACCAAAATGTAGTCTTGTTTTACCCACTAATGGCTATGTGCACTGGCACTTCATCTAGACAATTTTTGGAGGCTCACCCAAAGCGCATATAGTTGTCAAGTCCATCCTTTGTTATGCTTGTTAGAATGTTAGCATGCATGTTCATCATGTTCATAATCAAAGCATTCATTCATACATAGATAAACATTGTATGATAGTTTAGAAACACATATAATAAGGAAACAAAACCATCATGAACAATAACACTTAGATTCCCAAAACTTCATCATAAGCATAATTGCATTACATAATCAAGAAGTTTGAATACATATCTACAAATTACAATCAATTATTCATGGTAAAATACCATTGTTTACACAACATAGAAGTTGTCTATAGTATACCCTATACACCCACGCACTGGACCACACACACACGCACACACACACAAGGGAGGGGACTTTCCCTTCACCGCTTCATGCACTTGCCTAATAATAGGCGTGCTTTAAAAACAACTCCGCATGCTTTTTACAATCACTGCTAATAATAGACTACCCTAAATATATGACTTGTTTTAATCCTATTATTAGCTTGATCTCAGTACATGATCCTTTACTTTCCCTACATGTGATTTTTCCACTTACAACTCCTTTATGTTCATCCCAAGCCATCCTTCTTTTGTATATTTTTACACCTTTCTTGGATGCCACTCTAACTATGCTTTTTCTATTTTTAGCCTCTCTAGAAAATTGGCTAAGTCCCCGAATTTGTGCATGTACACATCCTTGCACGCCGGCTTGTTTTCCCACCGGGCGTGCCTTGCACACTATTTTGATCCTCGTGTACGCATATCCTCGGATAGCCTTTGTGCTCAAATTATACTTAGTCAATTTTCCCGACCAACAAGGTGGCCAAATTGTTCATGCCATAGTTTTCTAACCCCATCTCGAGTGATTTAGTAACACAATCGAAGAAATGTCGGGATTAAAATGAGAGAAGGCATATAATTCTTCTTAGTAATCTACCCTTCCTCTCTGTAACTTTAATATGATAACTAAATCTAGGTTGAATTCAACTCTCATGCATTATTGATAGCATATTAGTGATAGCTTTGTATGTGAGTAATTTAATACATTGATAACATATTGGTGTAAAGTGTTGGAACACTTAGAACATTATTGAATGTTCCACCATTTACTTCAATTGACCCACTCCCTATAAATGTTATATAGGTTTCATCACTTAGTGTGATAGAGGACATGTTGCATGGATCCATGGAACAAAACTAAACCTATAAGGAACACATATGGTATGAAGCACTGGATTCAATGACCCACGATGAATTTGGAGCCACTAAGTACAGTCAATTTTTTTCCTTTCTTCTCTTTACTATTTTCTTTTACCTTAGAAGAATCTTAGCTAGATGAGGTTGATTTGATAAATTCAGGGAACCCTAATGTTATTTTTCTCATGAAGGTGAGTGAGGTGGTTAATTTTTTTCTTCATATACTTGTGCTCATCATGGTCATTTTTCTTGCAATAGCTACACTTAACCCTTTCCTTCTTAGGTTTATCTTCGAAGGAGGTGGGTTTAGTATTTTTTTAGGTTTAGATGGTTTTTTATCCTTTTTCTTCCCTTGATCTTTCTTCTCTTGTTTGTTCTCCTTATTGTTGTAAGCCTTAGGTTTCCCATTCACAACAATCAAGGCATGTGATTTTCAAGACTTCAATGTGCCCATTTGTATCAAGTTAGCTTTATTCCTAATCAATTGACCAACAAACACATCAAATGAGGGAATTTTCCATGATGCTCCAAGTGCATCCTTGGTGGCATGAAAGATGGAGATGAAAATTGAGTATTTTGGACCTAATTTTGAAAGGATTGAAAGGATAAGTTGTGAGTCCTTGTCAATTCCACATTCCTTCAATTGCAATCTCATTGATTTGAAATTTGTGAAGAAGTCATGAAGTGTGTCAAAATTATTGGGGCTCAAGACTAATAAGCTCATTTTCCAGTTCATGCCCTCTCATCTCATCTTGTTTCCCAAAGAGTACTTCTAATATGGTATAAAATTTGTTAGGATTTTTGGAATATTCAACATGAAAGAGAAGATATGGAGACACATACAGACACAACAACCCGAAATCTTCATCACATTGGTTGTACCATTTCATTTTCTTTGCAACAAGATTCAATTTAGTTTCAAGCCCCATTTTTATTTAATGTAGTCCCTTACCCCTCATAATGAATTGAATTTTAGACTTCCATTCATGATAATTAGAGGGTATAAATGGATTTTCAAAACTCATTTCCATTTTTAAATAGAAAAGGAGGTGTAAAACGCATAATTTTAAATATAATGTAGAAGGAGACAACAAATTACACCCCCCTGAAATTATGCTTGCACCACCCGGATCCAACACTATATAATTTTACTATATTTTACAAAATAAATAGGTTCACTAAAATGGTGACGAAAAACGACCACTTTTGCAAAAATGGCTCCCAATTCCAAGTAGCTAGGAAAAAGTTATGGATGTTTTGTGTTTCCCACTATTACCTATTTAATGAGTTTATATTTTCAATTAAAATGCACTACTAAGTGTTATTAGAAAAAAAAAAAGAGGGTGGACAAGTTTGATCACATGACCAAACCATTTACAATCTAATGTGCTTTGCCAACTTGTATATTAGCTCATACTTGTAGCAATGACAAAACAATCCTTTTTAAGCCTTCACCAAAAGGCTATTAAAAATTTTAAACTTACCTTTGAAAATGTGTGAGTGGGAGATTACTTGAAAGGTCAAAGTTGACCGAGTTACAGAAGGGTGTGATGAGTTGTTCAAGGACCCTTGAACCGAGAGTAACCATCAATTCAAGGCCGAGGTGAGCAGTGCACGATGAAATGGACCGAGTCGGGCCAACATGTAGATAACCAAGTTGAGGCCGAGCTAGTGTTGCCTTCACTGCGAGCGAGAAACAAGATCCACGAGCCTTTAGGAGAATCCAATAGGGGCCAAGTCAAGGTATGAGCAAGTCTTATGGAGCAGAGCTAGGTGCGAATAGGATCAAGGCTAAACCGAGCTACATGTCGAGTTAAATGTGGACAATGCACGGGCCTGAAAAAATGGGGCTGAGTGGGAAACCATTCAAGTCTAGGGTGATAAGATCCAACACATAGAGCCAAGTTTGATCTGTGTGAGATGAGCCATGGATGGAACCTTGCCGAGATAGGACAGAGTATGAGTTGAGCCACGTAGTGTTTGAGCTGATCCAGAAAAAATTGAGTTTAGGGTCGAGGCAGGGCAAAGATGATTAAGCTCAATAAGATTCAATGCAACTTGAGTTGTGTTAGGGCCAAGTTGGGGTCCAAGCTAACCAAAGTAGAAACAAATGCAACCCACCAAGTGTGGAAGACAAGCCGACTAAGACTACCTCACACAAGCTTAGATATACATAAACACACCATAGAACATCCAAAATTAAATTGATACTTTACCGGAGTTCCCGCGGAATCTCTGGATAACATCAAATGCACATGTAGTTGCGCGAATAATGAAATCACTAATAAGTAGATGCAATATGAAAATAATCTCACAAAACACAAGAATAGTGTTAAAGCATGGAACAACTCAATAGCTAAAATGTGGTGTGTACAAATAGGAGAGTGATGAGTAACTCCTCCATGAGAATAATGGTCAAGAGTCCAAGAATAGGAAGGGGAGTTACATTCCGAATAGTCGGTCAAATATAACTCTTATGACACACTATGACAATTTATGACAAATTAAGTAAGTATTGAGACACAAAGACTACATAAGCAAGATGAATCACCATGTGTGTAGGAAATATTCCAAGTAATAAATAAATACAAGGAAAATATATACCTACACCAACATACTCCACAAAATGCAAACATCAATGAGTTCAAATTTTCAACTATTTTGGTTGATACAAGATTTCTTGTGCACTTGGATGTTCTTACAACATATACCTCAAGTAATTTTGAAAGCTTGACATCTTACTCAAGGAACCAATATATCATATTGTGTGTCATCCACAACATGTATCTGAGTCGTCTCTTCATACTTCTTGTCTTTACACTTGACCAAATACTTTATACACTCCTTGTTTACCCAATTGTTATAAGAATCTTTTCCTACGTTAAATCCGAATCCCAAGTTCCTATCTTATCTCCAAACAAACATCTAAGGATTTCGTTCAAAACTTTTGTCTATTCATCGGGTTTTGGATGGTATGTTGAATTGAATTGTAACTTTATATTCATCTTCTTCCCTAATGTTTTCTAGAAATGAGCAAAAAAATGTGTATCTCGTTAAACACTATACTATGTGGTAATCCATGAAGTCTCACAATCTCTCTCGAAGGAAAGGTTTGCAATGTGCATTAGAACATTGGTGTTTTTACAATCAATAAAATTTGTTATCTTTGAAAATCCATCCACCACTACAAAAATGGAAATGACACCCCTTTGTGTGCTAGAAAACCCAAACCAAAATCCATACTCATTTCTCCCTAAGGTGTCTATGGAATGGGTAAAGGTTGATATAGCCCTATGAATTTGAGATATTCCTTTTCCCACTAATAATTATTTTACATTTCTTAATCATCTTCTTGTCTTTCTTTTTCTTTTCACATAACATTATTGAATGTGCTAGGGCGTAAGTGACCGAACATACTTCAATATGAATTTGTTTATAGAAGAATAGGTTGCCCTACCATAAGAATTGAAGCATAGACTATCCTATAGAGTTACACAAATGTTCTTTTTACAACTTTAATTTGGCCATTTATTTGGGTATGAAAAGTGGAAATATATCTTCATCTAAAGAGTTACTTTTATTATCAATTCCCACTTATCCAACAATTTTATATGAACCGAACAAAACAATTTCAAGTTTTTAGCTTGTTGTTGGAGGTCTTTTCTCATTAAAGTGAAACCATACCTTGTCCTCAACATGGAACTCATGCCCGGTTCTATGTTGATCATGCATTCCCTTGTACTCAGTTTGGGACTCTAACTTATCGTATCCTTGAAAATGACATTGTTTTCATTTTTCAATAAAATTTTCAGCCCTCTACATTTCTTAACGAGTCTCTTATTCTCTCTCATGGGGGTTCGTGGAGAGGGCCCCTTTCATTTGGGGTTAGGTAGGGTTGTCTTTGCATGCCTTGTTGGTTGTCTCATAATAACATCCAATGTGTTATGAAGTGAGTAACGAAAACATAATATAAACTATGTTTATTTGTAAATGTATAGGCTACCCTCTACCATTAATGTTTGAAGAATAGATTACCCTTAATAGTTGCACCAATGTTACAACTTCAGTTTGGACATTTATTTCGGTATGAAAAATGGTTAGCCTCTTTAACCTTGTATCAAATTTCTTTAACAAAATGGTCTAAAATATTTGTAACCACCTTACATCCCTAAAATGATAAATTTAAGCAAGTCAAAGTGAACTCAAAGATTAGTGAAAAAATAATCAATTTTTCATGGTCTTTCACTAAATGATTATGTATTTTTCCAAACCAAACTACACCGACACAAAGTTCAAAAGAAAAAGAACTACAAGATCCATGGAAAACCTTTCCCATTGTCCGAAGATACTAGCAATGGCATACACAACCTTTCCCATTTTCTATTGTTTGGCTTACTTGTGCAACGTAAAACACACACTCTTATGAATTAACATCATCTTACATTTGTTTTCAATGCTCGTAACTTTGGAAGCATGTTCATCTCCAATAAGTTAAATCATATCATTATTAAATCAATCACTCTGCTTCCCGTCTTTAAGATGATAGTTTTTGCTCAAATTATGCACTTTATTTCCCTTTGCAAGATGATATATCTCTCCAAGATCTTCATCGTGTGTATACTACAACTTTTGCTGAAATCACGTGGGATAGAGAACATATTAATCATTTTATTAGGTTTTCCGCTTATATATGATAAGTAAGTGAATTGCTACAAGAAAAGCGTCCATTTTTATGTGGTTCATGATTGTTGTAAACAACAATTTCTTTACCAATCCAATAGTGCTTCTATTTTCTAATTGCTTAATTGTTTTATAGTATGTAAGATATGTAAAAATATTCCCATGAAAATTTTAAAACGAGAATATATTGACTTATCTCCTTGTAATATAACATCGCCTATAACATATTGGCTTGCATATTTCCACTTCAAGTACATACGAGATGAGAAAGTATTGAACCGGTGCATTGTAAATATTCTATTTCAATTCTTTAAAAGTATGATTTTGATATTTTTCAAGTAAAGGACTTATTAGTTACATTTATGGGATGTAAAATTGCCACAATTATAGAGAATTATGCTACAAATATTCTCAAATATTGGACAACCAATACAAAACTCCTTGTCTCGAACACATTGAAGGCTTAGGTTGATTTTTGATGGCTTCAACTTTTATGGGCTCAATTTTCTTATTAATAATTAGTTTGCAAATTAACATTTCATTTTCATTAAGCAAAGGTGGCATATTTTTCCTCAATATTCACAAAATTTGTCTCAAGTGCCTTATAAGTTTATCAAAAGTTGTACTCAAAAGTGATATATCATCCAAATTTAAGACAAGAAAAGAATTTATGAAATATCTAGATACCATAAGGGATTCACATATTAAAAATATGTTATCATGTGCATTCATAATAAGGGTTTAAATATAGGTCAAAATGTAACCAATATATTGACATGTATTGAGGGTGAAGGGGTTTGAAAATATTGTTTTGTAAGTATAGGGGGTAGAGTATGTGGGGTGAAGGGGTTTGAAAATATTGTTTTGTAAGTAAAAGGGGTAGAGTACATGGGGTAGATGTATGTGGAGAGGGAGTATGGAAAAACAAATTCCCACCAATTTTCTATTTATAATATCATATTCACCTAATTGCCAAAAGTTTATAATATCATTACAAATTGCAATCATATTCACCATTAATATTACATTTCCAATTATTTTTGGGACTATATCACCATTACTATTAAATTTCCTAATTGTTTCTGGGCCATATTTGATTTGAAATTAATCTTTGGCAAGCTTTTCCAATTAGAAATTATATATAATTAGGATTTCAAGAGTTAAGTTTGAGGCCCTTAGTGTAAGTTAAGTTGTAGACAAACCTTATAGTCTTATGAAAGCAACAAGACCATCGAACAATTAACATGAATATTTCTCTCCTTTATTATCATGGCCTCAAACAATGAACATCACTAATATTATACCACTGACATTCAAGTCCCATTCTTTGGCACAATTGAGGTCTACACCTTCATCTTCTTCCACAGTTGCTCCACCTCTTCAGGAGGTTCTCATCAGATAGCTTTCACACTACCCCTCTTCTTATACATTGTTAACCATGCAAGAATATAAGAACATTGACATAGTTTCAAACTACAAAAACATTCATATATATGCAAATATACAAAATCAATACTTATACACTTAGCTTGAGTTGTTTGCACTTTACATTATACATGTTATTTTTTACTTTGATTTGATAGATAGTATATTTGTTTACTCTTTACATGCATGTGTTCACATGGTATATTGAGCTTGATACAGACACACATAGAGTGGTACATGATGACAGGTGTTAGTCAACCCTTTACCTAAACTTCTTATACATCTAGGGACATCTATTATACACTACACACATGTGTTATTGTTATATTATAGTTCCTTTATAATTCCTCATTATGTTTGATTACATATATTGTGTACATGTTATATTTTGAGCTAATAGGACTAACACATGTGTCTTGTACAACATTGACACCTCTTGTTTCACATGTCTCTTTCTATATCAGTTGTATCATTTCATCATGTTCTAACACTTTTCTTTTTTATACATGCTTGTTGTGTGTGTTTCTATTTACTTGCTTCATTGATTGTGACTTACATGCCTTCTCTATCTTATGACACCGAGGGTGTCCCATGTTTGTGGCTTTATGCCTATCTTGTGTGTTCTTATTTTCTATCCTACGGACCTTGATTTTCTCGTGACACCGTGGTGTCCCATGTTTAGGGTTCTATGCCTTTTGTGTGACACTATTTACATACTATTGATTCTGACTTCATTGTTGTTGCATTTATTTTATTATACATGTCGAATTATTATTGTTTCTATTATCTCGGACTATTTCTATTTGTTATTATTGTTCTTGTTGTCTCATGGTTCCCACCATATGCAAACACCTCCTTTTGTAGGTGCAAGTTTTCAAGGTGGCCACCTCTTCACTATCTTACACTTTTCTATAGCTTTTAGACATCTCGTACATGGGAACACATCTAGTTATTCGAGATACATTCTCAACATGGTTTTTGCATGCCCCTTAAAAGAGTGGGCATTCATATGGGTATTTTCTACACCTACAACAAACACACCCATAATTATAGGATAATATATAGGTACAAACAAGGTACAAGTGCTCAAAATCAACTTCAAGCATAGAAACCTAGAAAACCATGCACAGTTTAAAAACATAAGTTTGGTTAGGAACGTATGGACGATTATGATCCTTTCATACGGTTTTTTCCTGTGGGCATTTACATCATCTTTCTCAGTAGTTTCAAATTATTACCTATAAGTATAAGTTTTTGAAATAATTTTAGACCCACTTCACTCAATCTAGATCAATTATAGGGGGCACGAACTACTACACTCCATCATGGCACTCGCTTTTAGTTACAATTTCATAAATATTGGGGGCATGGGTTTCCTTTCTTCATCTACATTTCAATATATTACACTTTCTATTTAGTTTTTACTCAATTATGTGGCACATGGGAAGGGCATGGGGCACTCATTTTCTTTTCTATTATATGTCCTTGTTTATAGAATTGGGTCTAGATCCATCTACAATGGTGTGGACCGTGAGGTTATGGAAGGTATTGAAGAAGATACGTTCTTTGTATACACTCCTTCCTCTCCTCTTACATTTTAAAGGGGAAGATATCAAATTTGTTGATGACTTTAATACACAGTCTTCTTTGTTCACGGGGTGCTTTAATACTTTACTATTATTCTCTTTATCTATCTCCTTCATTTACATGTTGGGTTCCATGTACCTAACACTCTAGTTCTCCTTAACACAATTGGGGAATGATCATCCCCAATCTTTCAACAAGCTCAACAATATAAATCTTCAAGTGCAAACAAAGAATGAAAACTTCTCCCTCTACAAAAACATGTGTATTCCTTCTATGTTTTGCATCTCTTTATTTCATTTTATGCAAATGCAAATCTTTCATGTTACATTTACATTTTCAGAATTAAAGTTCAATTATTTACTATGGTCATTGACTACACTTTATGTCATATATTTTATCATGGAGCATGCAAACACCAACACAACATGATTATGAAAAACAAAATCCAAGTGAAGACAAAGTGTGTCTACAAATTCAAGTATCTTTTCCTTTAAGCGTGTATTTTACGTTTCATACTTAAAGTGGTGGAAAATGTAGACACTCAAATTTGGCAACCAACTATTTGACACTATTGTTTCAACAATGCACTCTTACTAAGATAAACACACCCAAAACTTCCTAGAATCGTTTGTAATCATATAAGCGCATTCATCCTCTTTTTTCAATTTCATATCTTGTTTCATACATTAGTTGCAAGTATTAATGTGTTGTTGTCATATTGGATTAATTAATGTTGGAAGTTAATTAATCAAAATAATCTTCTATAGCTCTTGTTATATCATTTAGTGTATTAAAGTTGGAAAATCAAGGGTCAATAGACCCTCCTTTTTCATCTTAAAATAACTTCAAGCATAGAAATCCAAGAAACCATGCACATGTTCTCAAATGTAAGTTTGGTCAAGAATGTATGGATGATTCTGCCCCTTTCACATAGTTTTTATAGGGGCATCTATATCAATTTTCTCAGTAGTTTTAAATTATTACCTATAGGTACTTGAATTTCGACATAATTTACGATCTACTTCACTCACCATATCGATTCATAAGGACATGAACTACTTCACTCCAACACGACACTCGCTTTCGGTTACAATTTCACAAATCTTGGGGGCATGGGTCTCCTTTCTTCATCTACATTTTAGTACATTATAGTTTATATTCAGTTTCTACTCAATTTTGTGGCACATGGGAAGGGCATGGGGGCCTTCATTTTTTTTTCTATTGTGTTTCCTTATTTATTGAATTGGGCTGGATCCATCTATAACAAAGGTGGTCTCGTGAGGTTACATAAAGTATCAAAGTGGATAAATTCTTCATAGGTAGTCCTTTCTTTCCTCTTACATTTGAAGGGGAAGATATTAGAGTTATTGAATGAATTTGATACACGGTCTTCTTCCTTCATGGGGTACTTCAAGACTTTACTACTCTTCTTCTCTCTCTCTCTCTCTCTCTCTCTCTCTCTCTCTCTCTCTCTCTCTCTCTCTCTCTCTCTCTCTCTCTCTCTCACCATTTACATGTTGGGTTTCATGCTCCTAACACTCAAGTTATCCTCGACATAATTGGGTACGGATCACCCCCAATATTTCAACAAGCTCAACAATACAAATCTTCAAGTGCAAGCAAAGAATGGGAACTTCTCCATTTATAAAACAAACATGTGTATTCCTTCTATGTTTTTCATTTTTTATTTCATTTTGTGCAAATGCAAATCTTTCACGTTACATTTTACATTTGAATTTAAGTTCAATTCTTTACTATGGACATTGAGTACACTTTACGTTGTATGCTTTGTCATGGATCATGCCAACACCAAAGACAACAAGACTCTGTAGAAACAAAATCTAAGCGAAGAAAAAGTGTGTTTACAAATTCATGTATATTTTCCTTTAAACATGTAATTTTCATTTCATATTTAAAGGGGGAAATGTAGACACTCAAATTTGACAATTTACTCGTTGACACTACTAAATTAACAATGCACTCTTGTTAAGATAAACACACCTAGAACTTCCCAAAATCATATGTAATCAACTAAGTGCATTCATCCTCTTGTTTTCAATTTCATATCTTGTTTCATACATTAGTTGTAAGTATTAATGTGTTGTTATGATATTGGATAAATTAATGTTGTAAGTTAACCAAAATAGCCTCTTGTAGCTCTCGTTATATCCTTTATTGTATTTATGTGATTGATATAGATTTCATATAACTTACTAAGGGCGTAAACTCGTCATGAGGCCTCAAATATGATTATTATGAAAAATACATGTAGTGTAGAGTTCATGTACTATTTTTTTTTAAAAGTTTGCATGGTGTTGGCAAGATTTTATGTCACTTTTTTATTCAACCTCTTTATGGGATCACCTGCATTATTCAACATAAAACTTGCAACATTGGAGAGATCACCTATTGATAGGGTGATCTAACCTCTGCGTTTGAGAGGGGAAACTCCTCGTATGATGGGTTTGTGGGGTTTTGAATACTTTTAACCTAGAAAACACCCACAAGGGGAAAAAAAAGGAAAGTGGGAGGAATAGAAGAGGGAGGAAGATATTGTAAATAATGGAGAGAGGGAACATACAAGGAAAAGAAAATGCAGATCTCATTCCTACATGCTAGAAAGTACACCATAAAAGTAAAGAGATTGAATGTTAATACTTTGCATGAAAAGGAAAGAAATGAAATATTACATTTGACATAAGAACAAACATAACCACCAAGAATCTCAAGACACAAAGTTCTATAAGCATCCATGTATTTATTCTTGAAAAGGAACATAAAGTTTCCTTGTTGTCTTCTTCAACAAAGTCTTCACAATGATCAATCTCCATGGAAAGTATCTAAACACAAAGTTTTATTAACTTCCCTGCCTTGAGACCATAGGACACAAAGTTCCTCCAACCTCCAAGACCCTTACAAATGACCTCTAACTTCCCTTTATAACCCAAAAGTTGGTTATAAGGTAGTTAGGGTTTACATGACATCACTTTAGGGTCACTTAATATTATCTTATTTTAATAAAGTAAAATCACTTTATTAAAATAAAACAAATTTATGTCTTAAAGTGACTTAATTTAAAGTATTTATTACAATAATTAATTGGGTACATGTGGACCCCACTAGAATGACTTGGACATACACCTAGACACCAAAATGACACCTAGATTAGTAGCATGACACCTATGATTAGTGTCATATCCATTGGACCAAGAGTCCGCCTATCTCGATCATACAAGAAATCAACTCATTAACCACACTTTGAGTTTGTGGTGTGTTTCCCTATCTCCCACTCCATGAAGGATTTGGGTTTTCAACTAGGTCTCTTGCTTCAAACACACATCGGTCATTTGTTTGGTTTGCGATCACCTGAGTTTACTCAGGTTTGTAGCTTGAATAGATCTTTAGTCTTTCTTTTGTAGTTTTCATTGCATGGGCTAGTTACCTTCATCCTCCATACACATCTATTATACATTATAGTGTGTTTCTTCATGCTTAGTATTCTTTGCCTTGGTGAAATAATGATTTGCCACATTACCATAGTTTTTGCACCATCTTTGCTTATCAATGAGCAATATCCCCTTCAATCTCTTCGATATTCCTATTGTGTCGTATTTTTGGTAAGTGGATCATTCTCTACACATGGTTTAGGTTAAGGTTTGAATTGTTGCTCCTCTGCCCATAATGGAATTTTGTCGTTAAGCCATGACCTATGCCCATAATGGAGATGATCCGTACTCATGTTCTTTCCGGCTCAACTCGAATGCTTCCATGATGACCGAGTTTTCTCCTTATTTTCTTGAGTAGTGTTCGATGAGCATATTGTGCCACACTTAGTCCTCCAACTTAGATTGGATTCTCGTCATTTCTATCTTGGATGCTTGGGTAATCTTTTGTAGAAATCAATGTTAATTCGATCCAATTTTTCTTGTAATAAATGTGGAATTCAGCTTTGAAATTCGACCGCACTTGGATTCAAGTTCCTATCACCTAGTAATAGCTTAGACACTCATCTTTGGTGTTTCACACATGCTTACTTCCTAGTAGGATCTCTCTTGTAGGCTTTCAACTTGACAACAACTCAGCCTTGGTAACTCGGGTGTCACCACATTTTTTTGGCTTGATGCTCACCTACCACATCACTATCTCAATGTCCTAAGTTTTGCTCCCATTTGGCTCCGATATGGTTTGCACAAAAGCTCATTGTTTGTATACGCCTTCTTCATTTCAATTTGGACATGCTCTTACATTCTTGGGTAGTCTTTTCCCCAACTTATTTGGTTTGAATGGGTGACTATCTTGAGCTTGGTGTCCACATCATGGGCTCCATAAGGTATAGCACCTTCATTTTGCAACTCTTATACGTCCTTGTATATTTATCCTTTCTTCTTCCATGTATGTGCAATTTTTAACTATCTATGCAGGTTTGTGTCTTCTTTTAAACGTTGGCCTTGGTCTTGGCTTTTCCGCAGGTTTTTGTCTCCTTGTAGTGGCTCTTGGTTTCTTTTTTGTTTTCTTTCTGACGCACAGTATTTTCTCCCTCTATCCTCATGTGAGTTCTAGAGCTTTTCTCTTTCCACGTCTTAGCCTTGTCCTTTAGCGTTGATTTCTTTTTTTCTTTGATTTGTGTTTTCTATTTTAGAAATAGCAATATTCTCTTCTAACTTCTGCTACCTTGTACATCTTGTTTGGAGTTTTGTGGTTTATTCTCAATGCCCTTATTTATTTTGTAAACTAGTCATTTAAATATTACCAAATCCACAACCTTATGCATGAGTGAGAATTTGTACAAGAAACAAGTGAAGTCAAGTCCTAGTGAGTTTTATTGCTCAAAATATTATCAATGTAAATGTGTTGGCCAAGACATTGTTTGATAAAAATATCAAATGTATTTTTGAATTTTGGAACAACTTGCTACGTAATGTATAATTTGTTTAAATACATGTATATTTTACACATTAGCACCACAATTATGCCATTTTTTATTTCTCAATATTTTCTCAATAGTAAATTGTTATTGCTTCTTGTCTCTACAATATTTCATCGATATGTTTATTAAGAAGGTATTATTGATTCAATGTATAACATTCTATTATATTTATAAAAATCATTTTCAATAACCTTGTACTTCTTGAATTATAGGTTTTAACAAATATATGAGAGGCATGCCCTAAATCTTATGTAATGCCCCATCTGGGACACCGAAAAACGCACTAAACAGGCTAAAATTTTAAGGTAAATTTTTTTTTGAAGTGTTTAAATTAAATACTAATACATCTTGTGCAACTTTTCCTAGTAACTACAAATTTCATACCATTAAATTTTTCCAATCTAAAATGTTCACTAACCCTAACTCGAACTTAATTATTTAATTATATTTTAGTTATACTAGTGTCCCAAAAGAAAGAATAATCAATAAATAAATAAATCCACACCCCTTTACATTTCATCTACCATCTCCATCATTATTCTCATGACTAAAGGTGTGAAGGCTTACATGTGAGCCCTAAGATCTGCCTAATCTCCACCCTAGATCTCATTTGACCTAAATTTTACCCTAGATATCTATATCCCCTTTTCTTTTATCTCTTTCTTTCATTTTATTTTCTCCATTCTTACTCTTTTGTTTTCTTTATCTCTTCAAGCAAGAAATTGAAAAACAAACAATGAACTCATATATAATGATACATATACATATATGTCTTTACTTATTTATTTATTTTATTTTTTTTTTTTGCTTAACACATACATTGCATACTGTTTTGTTTTGGAAACAGGCAGGGAGGGCGCTGAGGGGTCGGATGGGGTGGAACAGGCGGATCCGTGTATGAGGGCGCGCGGAGTGTTCGACCGCGGGGTGTTGGAGGCGGCGGGTGTACGAGAGGGGCGCGCGGCGAGGGGAGGCCGGGACAGGCACGGCGGGCGCGGGGCCGAGGTCGGGGCCGTGGCAGCGGGGCGGCGGGAGCGGAGGCTTGTGGGGGCGCGAAACAATGTCGGAGGAGGCGGCGCTTAGGGGGACGGGGTTTGGGAGGTGTGGGGCGGGACAGGCCCGCGCCGGTGGGTCTCGTCTGAAAATGCGCAGGGGTGGGGGCCGAACCCCCACCATGTTTTTTTTTTTTTTTTTTAAATATATACGTTTGGTTTAATTAAAATTTCTTATTCCAAGTTTTATATATTATATTTATTTATATAAATAAATCATTTTATCAAATAAATAAGTATATATATATATATATATATATATATATATATATATATATATATATATATATATATATATATATATATATATAATATTGCCATGTAAACGAATGACTATGTTTAAAACAATGATAAACAATATACCTTAAATATATATATATTCAAAGGACCCCTTTTAGGTTTATAGAAACATCTCTTTTGTAAAATAAAATAAAAATAAAGTAAATCTATATCTTGAAATTCCACCATAAGAAGATTCATTTTCTAAAACAAGAGAAATACAATTTTTCCTTTGTAATATAAAAACCAGCAATATATTCTTTTTCTATATTTGAAATTTCTAAATAATGAGCAGAAAGAAATTTGAACCAGAAGGTATTGCCTAAACTAACTCTTAGTGGAAGAAGGTAGAACATATAAACTGCTTATTCCATTCATTCAAACAAATTATTCATGAAGGAAAGTAAAGACTTATTTTATTCTATTTCTAATTTGATAAACAATTATAAGGAGAGATGTGCTGCAAAATGATACTTTATATTTTTATTCTTATTTTTATTTATTTCTTCTAAATCTTGTTACATGATTTATCAAGAGGAATAACAACACAAGTAATATTTTCTTTTGAATAACTCTCTTTCCTTCAAAATGGAGTACTAACACTTCATATTAAGAACACTTTCACTATCTCACAAGCCTTCATTTCAAGGGTCTAAGTTTCCAAAAAGAATCTAACATAGTCCCATAATATTTCAAATATGCAAAGGAAGGCTTTACAAAGTAACATACTAATATTAAGGGTAGATTTACCAACACATATAAAACTAGATTTGCATGTAACCCAAATACAAGAGGATGTTTTACAAGACAAAGAAGGCTCACATAAGCCATTCTTTCCAAGATACAATGAAAGAGAAACCAAAAAAAAAGTGAAGGAGACAAGAAGTAGTTCCAACTTGACAAGTGTCTTCATGTGTCTTCCAATGGCTTTCCAACTCCAAAATCTTTCAAGGCCAACACAATGAGAAAGGGCTTGTTTATCCACCCAACCTTTAGGCATCATCACATGCCTATCCCAAGGTTGGGATGCATGCTAGCCTCCCCCAAGCCCATGGGAAAGAGGATAGCTAACCAACACTTGCACAAGGTGAAGGGTAAAAACAACAATGAAACAAGCACACAAGCACAAAATTCAAAACAACACAAGACTCCAACTTACAAGGAGGAGAACCCATGTTCATCCTCCAAAAATGGGGAAGAGAGGAGAAAGTTCTCCAAAATTAAGCATCAATATTATTTGCACAAAAACATCTTCTTTACCTCCTTATTGCTCCTTATTCAAAACAAAACCCTCCTTATTCCTCCCCCTTTCTCCAAGTCCTCCTTGGAAGGATTTTCAAACCCCAAAAGGGGGTTTCCTTACCAAGGATGGGGAAGGAGATTCAAGCCAAATGAATCAACTTCCCCACCTCAACCATTGAGGGGAAAAACAATAAGGTCCTACAAGGCTTGGCCATCAAGCCTTGAGGATTGAGAGGGAAAATTCCCTCTCTCTTCCCCCACACTCCAAAACTCCATCATGCCATATGATGGAGGGAGTAAAAACACACAAACAACACTACAAGCTACAATCAACAGTAACAATTTCAAGCAAATCAAACTATCAACTAAATTAAAGCAACACAACAATAAGATCTAAGAGCCTACCTCAAGGAAAGCTCTCCAAAAAGCTTCCTAACTTCAAGTTTTCCACTCTTAACTTCAAGTTTTCCACTCTTAGCTCCAAGCAAATCCCAAGCTCCAAATCACCCAAGCATCCAAGCAAGAAAATCCAAAAAAAAGTCCCTCTCATTTCCCATGAATGAGAATTTGAAGAGGAGCAAACAAGCATCCTCACAAATGAGGGGGTGACATGTGTCACCCCTCTCCCTCCTCATGGTCAAAGATGCCAAAACAAAAGAGAGAAAGGGTAAAATTATCTTTTTGCCCTCTTCTCCCAAATTCCCTTAAATGTTAGCAAGACAAAACTAGTTGCACTTTTGATAAACACACAAATCCACATCCCTTACATGGATGTGACAAAACAAGGGTAGAAAGGGAGGGAAAACTCCTTCTAGCCTTGAAAACAAGCCCCCCTACCCATTAGGTAGGGTCCAAGGGCTTATTTTTGTGATAGGGGGACTCCCAAGCTACAAAGGGGTCCCCAAAAATGCCCAAAATACCCTAATTTCGGGTTTTGCATTTTGGCACAAGGGTAGAGGGTGTGGGGACCACCCAAGGGTCTCACATGTGACCCTAAACCCTTGTGATTAAGAGACTTATTAACAAAAATCAACAATTTAAAAGAAAGTGGGATTATTAACTCCCAAAGCAAGTTTACAACTTTACTAACAACCCTAAACAAAAATTAATAATTCAAAGCAAAATACTTTACATACATTGGGGTCACTCATAGTGCCCAAAATTAATAATCATCTATCCTAGGGCTTCACACAGTGAACATGGCTAGGACTCAGCCCATGGCCTGCTTGTGCAAGTTTTGAGTAGCTGGCCTGAATCCCACGTTCTCCTGTAAACCTGTCACCTGCACACTCATTGCACACATTAACTGCACCTGTCCAATACAATATAATTAAATGACATAGTAAGATATCAATGCATGCTAAACTAACCTAACATCCTACTGAAATCAAGATGCGACAACGTGCACAATTATATTCCACATTCCAAAAGTTAGACAAGATGAATAAAGTGACATATAATCCCACCATGCAACAACTATCCATCAATATAATTAGATTTCCAAGCACATCATATTCATTTGTTTCCATGTCATAACAAGAAAATGCGACAATAAAGAAATTAGGCTAAATTGGCGCTATACGCCTGAATGTCACACATGTCTAATATAATCAAATATCTAAATATAATGTCCAAGATATCACCAATCACTGTCAAAACATGTCTATGAGCAAATAAACAACAAGCTACTGAGCTATAGAAAGTGTGGGCACTACATCTTACACAAATGTTCTATTTGTTGCCTTAGGAAGGTACAGTCTAGTTTGAGAACAATAATATTTAAATTGGAGATTCCTTAGTGTCTCCTCCATACCCATGTTTTCTATTGGTTAAGACAACTTTACTTAGGATGAAATGATTTGAAAAATGTGGCACTACAATAATTACCTACTTTGCTAAGCCTAAAGTTCATGTCTCATGCTAAAATTTTGTTTTTTTCTACGACCAACTTATAAATTTGTTACAAGGATTTGTCAAACTTATAACTTGTGTAATTATTTTTTTGAATCTTGATTATTTAATTTAAATAAATTTCAAATTATTATTAGATGTTATATATTTAATAATTTTGACTTTTTATATTTATTTTATTTAAATTAATCCAGATATATATTGAAAGGAAATTAACATTTTCATTTTTTCTATTGAAGGGTAATGTATTGTTTAATCTATCATTTACAAAGGGTAAAGCTTAACCTAGCCATCAAATTAAAATATGGGGAGCCCTTCAAATTTGATCCTTTCTTCTTCCATGTGGGAACCATGTGGCATAATCTTGTAAATCTATTGCACGGAGGTTCCTTGTGTTTAATTTAAACTCAATTTATTCTTCAAGACCCGAGAGCACTAGATCATGTCATGTGTCCGCATCTACGAGTTTGTTTGAATTCTTTGTTATCTTTATAATTAGACACCTTATTTTAAAATGATTATATATCAAACCCATTGAATCCTTCACACCTCCAACTCTCTCTTTGTACTTCACACACACACACACACACACACACACACACACACACACACACACACACACACACACACACACACACACACACACACACACACACACACACACACAGCATTCTAAGACGAAAAACTTACATCTCCCTTCTTTTAACAAATGTGGGACTAAACCTTGTGCATTACCATAACAAATTTCCATTGCCCCTTGACCCCATTGATGGTTGTTGCCCTTGGGCGCCGCTTAAGCATTACAAAATACAAAATAATACATGAAGGAGACTACACCGACCAATTATACAAATTACTTAATTTGACAAGGATTTAACTAACAACATGATTAACTCTTTTAGTGAATGTCAAATATTGAATTTGACTGAAATATGTACAAAGCATGAGGGGAGTGTAAATAATAAGGGGTATTTAAAATTTCATAGAAAAAATAAGTATATGTGATATATGGTAATAGAAAGGGTATTTTTATGATAGGAATGGTGTATTGGGAGCAATTATTAATAATATAATATTGAGAGGTAGAACTAGCAATCACACGAGGAATGTGCAATTGGGATGCCAAAAGGGATAAGGAGGGGAATTTATATTGATGTAGGGAATGAGCCATAGGAGCGAGAGTCGCAAACATTAAACATCTTAGATTGTTCTATCTACGCACCACTTTATCATCTCGACTTCGTTCACATTATTCGTGTGAGTTCCCTTTGCAGATAAAGAAGAGAAAATAAAAAGCAAGAAAATCCTATAGACTCCAGGTTGGAAACCCAACTGCACTTCTTGCCTATTATAGTACTCTATAGCCCAACAATGTTTTTAAGCTCGATTAATTACAAAAAAACAGTGAAGTGCAAACAATCATCGGTAGTTGAGGCCCTTGGTGGGTCTTATGAACGAAAGGTAGTTTTTTATCCATCAATCTTTTTTTGGCATGAGACGCCATACGATTTTTTATATTGTTGACTGCAAATAGCTCTTTGATTTACAAGGACATTTTTTCCAAATTAAGACAAGTGGGAAGCTTCCCTATATAAAGACATAAATATTCATCATCACCAACCCCTCAGTAAGTAATGGAATGACTTCTAATAAAACCATCAAAGAGTACCATGTAATGTATGTGTTGAAAAAGGTAAAATGTAGCGAGCATATATAAATCAAAAAGTTTTGAATTTCAGGCATCTTGAATGTAAATGCAACCCCATAGAGAGGTGACACAGAGATAGACGATGGCAAAGAAATGTATGACATCAATGATTATGAATCTAATTCCTTGATATGCATTTTCTAGTGATGAATTAAAAAGTATTTTAAATTTATTACAAATTATAATTAATTATGCACGATGAAGATTTTAAGTCTCAAAGAAAATATTTAGAGTCTTGCAATTCGTTACTGAGATAGCAGTGCAGATCCTTTGGTTTCATTCCAGGTACTCATCGTCTAAGAAAGTAAGGAATGAAATATTGGAGGTGGGTGTTGAGGCGAAGTTGTGCATCTTGATGCGAACGAAATGCACAGTGAAGACAAAGAGCAAGGCAAAAGAGATTGTGATGGTGCATGTTAAGAGGTGGGGGAGCTCAATATGTATTCCCTTGGTAATTTATCCGCAATCTCCTTAATGTTATGACACAGTAAATTACTTGTATATCTTCACTTTTGTTTGAGCACTCACACGTCTTTTCATTAACATGGGCCAAGTTTAAAATATTTTACCATTTGTAATATATAAGTTAAAAATATTGATATACCTAATATATAAATTAATTACAAATTGAAGGTGATATTTTAAATAAAAGCGGGAGAGCTGACGATTTCAAAATTTTGCATATTTATTTACGACTAAAAACAAAATATTATTTAGATATATCCGAGCATTAAAAAAACCTTTTAACTCATTTGTATTCAATAGTTTACCCACCATTTACAGTTTATACCTAGCTAAATTAGTAAAAATAAATGTAACTTTATGAATGCTCATTTCCAAACCTAATTTAATTTAGTAAACAAATCCTAGTTGCCACTCTCCAAAATGAAAACTTCCGTCTAATACCGTTCAAAGTGTACATCGTCCCCGCCGCATCATACAAAGACCACCCATGTATCACCCTCCACCGTCAAGTGCCACGACGACGCATAGGTCGAATTCTCATCATCAATGTTTACCGACACGTGCGCCGTTGTCCCCACATACCAAGCGTTCACAATGTTTACAATGCATGTCGGCCTTAAGAGGTCGCAATCCCCTTTGGAAGACGCGAAGAACTTAAACATCACGTACGTTTGTAGAAAATTAGAATCAAAAATAGAAAAAACTTGAACCCTTGACCCATGACTTTCAAGTCATACAATGTGACTTCCACTACGCTACAAGCATTCCTATAAAAATTGTTTCGCACAACGTGATATGCCACAAGATTACTTAGTGAATCCTCCATGCTAAATACATCATTCAACAACCTCATAAAATTAGAATGAACATTATATAACCCATAGGGAAACACAAGCTATTCATACAAACCTTGTCTCATCTTGAAAGTTGTTTTTCGTGTCCTTTACACTCACATGGTCATGCCCAAATTTCAAGTCTAGCTTTGTCAAACATGGCATGTTGAAGTTGATCCACCAAGATAAGTTGTAAGACATGATATCCTCTCTTTATAGTTATTTTATTAGAGTGACATGCAATCTCTAAAGTTTATCTACTTAATGAAACACAAAACTTCCACCAAAACATACACAACTCTCACATCACTTTAAAATATCCCTCTTTGCAAAATCACTAGTAACACATGTATTCACCTGTCATTTAATTGTCACTAACACATGCAAACCCCGTTGTACATTAATTGATGGTTTTTCCATGGTACAAAAAATACTCTAATTGGATGTCTACTTGAGTTGAATTCATGGTTAGTTATGATATGGTTTGCCCAAGGTCTCTAATGAATACACCATCCATGTGTTATCTTTTTTAGGCGCAATGACAATAGGAGAACCATTTGTTGATGTCCCAGTATGAATCAAACCAAGAGTTAACGCATGATGTTCTTTTTTACGTTATTTCCACAAAAAGTAAATTTTCATAGAGGATGATGTTAGGAAGAGGGCAATCTGGTAGCAACTAAATCTCATCTTCTACCACTCTCTTGTGTGGCATGCCTTTGAACTCATACGAAACTTTCTTTGAAGAGAGCAATTTGGTAGTAACTAAATCTCATCTTCTATAACTCTTTTGGGTGGCATGCCTATGAACTCATAAAAATTCCTTTATTTCTTGCAACAAATCTGCTATTTGTTTTATTTGTGTTTGTTAGTAGGCATGTTAGAAGAAACATTATATTCAACAACCTCATTTGTTTTGTTTAGTAAGCAATGTTTTAGCTTAGTTAGCACTAACCAAGAGCTTGGATTTACATTTACATGCATTATGATGAAGTTTTTTTCACGAAACCAACATCTCTCACATACATATGTGGGTTGTCAAACATTACATCACAAACATGAAGGGGCACAACATTACTTCACCATCATCAATGAAATGTTCATTAATATGAAATATAACTTTACATTGTTTGGTAACATTTGATGTCTACTCCCTATTGCAACCACCACAATCAACAATGATTAGGATGGTCATCGGCCTAAGCATGCCTACCAACTCTCTAGAAATTAGATTTACTTGTGAGCAATAATTAAAATCCATCAACCTTCTTTATTTTATTTGAAAATGAAAATAGTTTTGTGATCTCACCTCCATCTATGGCCATTTTGCTACTCAAACATTTTCCTTTGTGGATGGAAGTGTGAACAATCCTTCACGCACATCAGATTTTGAAATCAATCCAAGAAATTTCTTATATTAAGGAAGTCATAACATTTTTCTTATTAGTTCCTCTTATGCAATTTCGACATTTAAGCCTTCAAAGTTTCTCATTAGCATGATCATTTACAACACAATATCCACAATGATCTTTTTTGCATTGTTCTGTGTAAGAGAAGTAGCATTTTGCTACCTTTTCCCTAGAGCACCCGTTGATTCGATGATCAAGGGGTCAATGGACCCTCCTTTTCCATCTCAAGATAATGTGATTGGGAACACGGTTTTAGGTTTGGCTATCAAAACATGCTCTTCTTAAATGGTTATGAAATCCTCTAATGCACCTCACAACTAATCATGGCCTCATGTACAATCCCATTTGTAGTGATTCCCTTTGAAATTTGATAGTATATCTCCGCCCACTTTTGCCTTGCATCTACCTACAATATTTCTTATTGATGACACCTTAATTTTAAAAGCAATTAGCCCCTTAAACTCATCTCATTTAGTAATTGGTGATAATTTCTCCAAAGCCAATAATGAGCATACTTTGCCCTCAAAGTGCATGACTAGAATGTCCACAAAAAAATTTGCTTCTCTTCACTAACACAATACAAACTATAATACACGTTAAGTTGGGCAAGTCAAGTGTCAAATTTTGCCGCATCCACATTTCCTTCAAACCGTTGAATTTCTACTTCCTCATTGTTGAATGGTGGTTTGAATTGGGGGATTTGGGATGCCATGTGTTGCTTCCTATTGTGGTTTTGGGGACTTTTATTTCCTCATGTACGTTGGAGCATTTTTAATGAAATTCCAAACTTTGCTAATTAGCGTCTCAATAATCTTCTCCATCTTGTCAAGCTTTACCATTGAGTGGGAAATGCTTCCAGCATCAAGATTCCCCTCGGAAGTTTTAATATATTTTTTGAAAGATGATCAAATCACCTTCTCTTGCTCTAAATGATCTAGTGAAGGCCACACATCACAAACCACCAAAACCAATAACCAAAAATTAGCTCTAATTAGACATATATTCCATTTTTGACCCATCAACAAAATCTTATAGTGCTGGATTCTTGTGACTGGATTATATTTGTTATTCTCAAGTATTCTGCTTGAAAACAAAATCAGATATAAACTTGCGAAGTTATACAAGTGATGGAACTTATGACATTAGTTGCATATGATGAGCTTGAGCAAGTACATGACTAAAACAAACACACCTAATCAACACAAAATTTTCACTAGAAAATCAAATGAGGAAAAAAACTCAAGTGTGGGACTTTCCTTCTTCATCTCCGTCGTATTTAGATACAAGATTCGCAAGGAAAATGCTTTCATGGAGCCTCTAGGCACACTATAGGATCCTTGGAGAACTACAATACTCTTACAAGCTAACCTTGCTCTGAAACTTACACAAGGTAACTTGCTTCACTCCTATACTCAAATGTACCATCTTTACAACTCCATATGATCCAAGAAGATCCCTACATGCATAGTTATAAATTAACATGAGAAGCCAAGCAAAACATAAAAGACCCAAAATGCCAACCTCATCAAATCACGGGTGGAATGTCATGGCTTTAATTATAGCCAGTTGTGTTCTTGTTTTCTTCCAATTAGAATGAATGTCATGGTGTCAAATACTTGCTAGAAGTTGTTGCATGTTATATAATCTGATAGCTTTTGTGGCGTTGAGTGTCTCATTATGGAAAGGAAACCCATAGTGGAGCTCCCTATGATTAGGGTCTAATAACAACATATGACATCCAAATGTTGTATGAATAAAGTTAAGCAGTAATATTGTTGTCATTAAACTATATTTTTTAAATAACAGTTTTCGAATTGATTTATAATAAAATAAGTTCATCATAAACATGTGAATGTCATATCCAATTGATGTCCATCTTCTCGTGTCATGTTGTGATTGGCACTTATGTGCTATTATTGAGTACAAGTTGTTTCATAATATGCAGCTTCTGCAACAACTATTAGTCCATTTTGTTTTAAACTTGGTACTTATATGTTACATTGATAAGCTTCAACAAGCAATTTAATTTGATTAGATTAATTTCTTTGAGATTTTTATGTGTGATTTTAGTCATCACCCAAATAACCTCCATAAGATTAATGACATTTCTCCTTAAATTTTTGTAAGAATCACGAGGCAATGAGATCCACTTTAGCACACAAGCACCTTAAGAAATAGTACTTTTATGAGCATATCCTTTCACATGTATTACTCTACGCACAACATTGGATCCTCAAAGGACATATTTGTCACACGACAAATAAGTTTGTTCTTTCCATTTCTTCAGCTGTTGCTGACCACTAGGTGTTCAAATCACCTCAGAGCATTCAGTAATTTGTCCTTCCTATTTCTAAATTCCATGTGAGTCAAAACATGTAAGTATATCATTAGTCATACGAACCACGAAGAAATCATGACTGATCCTAATCAAATCAATATGTCTCTTGATTCATTAATATCCCTCTTTATACAAATTATTGTAAATTATGGTAAACTATCCCTATTAATATCCCTCTTTAGACAAGCCTTTGATAAACCACGATCATATACTTCTCGTATAATGATGCATATCCCTTGATTTTAGAAATCACTAGCTAAATTTCCAGTTTTAATTTGTTTGGTTCAAAGACCACTGGCAGCTTCATATTGAAGGGGCTATTTCATTATTGCAACTCCATTGATCAGTCTCCAAATTTGTAAGCTGGGCCATGAATTTATCTTAAATACTTTGCACAAGTTCTAACTAAAAGCCATCATTTTTACAGATAATGAAGCCATTCCTGGCTTCCACTTTTTGAATTAGTTTGATCATAATGTTATTATCATTAAAGGATTTTTATCTGTGTTTCTTTATTGAAAGAGCTTTGATGCCGGACTGTATATTAGATGTAGTTTCTCTAGACCCATTCTATTACATTAGTTGAAATCCATGAAAATTGATGCTATTAGAAAGGTAACATGTACCCTTCAATACCCTCAAAACCAGGTTATGCTACGACTAGACGAAATTACAAGATCTCCACCAGAGGTTGGCCATAGTATACATAAGGCCCTCAGAATGAAGTTAGATTGGTCATTGGACCCAAGCAGCTAAAGAGATTCCAAACATTTATTGGCCCGTATGCATTTTTTTACCAAGTGCTTTTAGAAATTACTAATCCAGGGAATCAATATAATTTTTTAGCCAAGAAAATAAATGCAGATAAATGTTGCCACAAAAGGCAATTAGATTATCATAAATAATGCTCCTTTCACCTAAAAACTAAAGACGCTGATAATTAAAATATTAATTAATCTCCAATAACTGTGTTCCAAGATCAAAGTTTTAATCCTTTTGACGGGCAGGTTCAATGTGACTAGACTAAATATCACAAACTTATTTTCCAGTGACACAAGGGAGATCGCTAAGAGTGAAGATGATTTGTACATAGCCTGCTAAATATTAGTGACTTTTCCTCTGCATACTTTACTGTTATTAGGAGAGACGTGAATACCCATTATAATAGTTCTCATTCAACACACTGGTTGAAGGTTAACCATTCATAACCTCGAAGGTGATGGGTACCATCCCCATGGATCATTCAAACATATTCAGTCACTTGCTTCACATTCATGTAGTTTTCAAGTCCCCTGCAACACAAAATTTAACATGATATGAGAATTAATTTCCCGAACTGAATTATGCAGTTTCGTATCCAAGAATTATAACGAAATTTAATAATCACAGAAAATTTGACAACAGGAATGAATTATAATCAAGCATTGTACATACTAACCATTCTCCAAGTTCTCTACCAAAGCCACTACGTTTGTTCCCTCCCCAAGGTGCTTGACAAAAGCATGGCTGGGAACAATTAACCCATATGATGCCTGCTTGCAAAGACTGCAATAAAAAAGGAAGACATAAAAGGCAAATCCTCTTAGGAAAGAACTTCGATCCATTTGACCAACATTACAGGTTCTAAACATGATTGAATTGCATAATTTTGACATGTCAATGACACAACAGCCATTTTTATATCTGTATTCAGGTTAGAATGCAAACCATGGGTATTCTTGTTGAAAGAGATTCATGGTGGAAAATAAAATCCCAGGTCCGGATTAATCATCTTAACTTTGTCACCTAAAGCTTAATCAGTAGAACCATCTTTACTCCAAATATGATCATCATTTTTAAGTTCCAACGTTGCATGTAATATCTGTTGATGCTAAGAATCAGCTACACTCTTAACTTTGTCACCTAAAGCTTAATCAGTAGAACCATCTTTACTCCAAATATGATCATCATTTTTAAGTTCCAATGTTGCATGTAATATCTGTTGATGCTAAGAATCAGCTACACTTCGAGGAAGAAGGCTTCACCAGCTGGAGAATACTTGTGTGCAGGCATGACTGACTTTGACAACATCCTGGATATCATGTTCCCAATGCAGCTATTGAAGTTGGAAACGAACAGATTCATGGAATGGTCAAGCTATACTCATGAAATGTGCAGCTTATTACTCCATAGGAACCACGATCGTTCTGTCAGGCTCTCTAGAGCAATTCTCTTCAAGGAAAATATCTGAAAACATGTAGAAATTTCTTCGTATAGAATTTATTATTTCTGGTCGGTTAAGGTTAGAGAAAAGTGGATTAATGGTGACCCCAACTCTCCAAAAACAAAGGTTTTATTCGTGTGCTTGAAAAAAATTAAAGTTTTTTTTTTTAAAGCTTGGTTTCTTTGTACTGTAATAATGAATAGAATTCTTCTAGATTCCTCTGTGTAAAATTGTTTTTGTATGATGTTTCAGATCCCAGCACTTGATCCATCTTCAGGGAAATCAAGAATGAAGCCAATGCTTGGGGAACCAGTATAATAAGGGGTTTGTATATATATTGGATCCTTAATAGTTTCGTGATAAAAAAGAGGGTAGAGAGGGGTTGAGGTGGAGGAAGTGCAGTGGGGAAGCGTGGGGACCGGGGAGGAGAAGCTTCTTACAGGCCATGGTGTCATAAATGTTAGACTGTGTGAGAGAGAAAGAATGAAGAAAGAATAGAATGTACAAAGAACGGATGAAGAGAAACCGAATGCACACATTATTCATTGTGTGTCCATCCTTTTATTATGTGAAAGATGGTTACAAAGTGGTTGAAGTAGTTTCAACCATTTATTAGTTAACACTTAACTAATATTAATATAATGTTAATAAATAAGCCTTATATTTTAATACCCCCTCTTAAGGCTTACTCTATAGAACATATTGACAAAAGATTAAAATAACATAACCAACCAAGACCACACATTCTTCATAAGCTTTCCCTTTGAAAACAATGTTTTGACCAGGTAGAACTCCATCAAGTTGCCTCCCTGACCCTCATAAAGGTGTAGTTCCCGAGCTGAATTCCCAAGTTCCCGGATTCCACCTCCCCGAACTCCCGAATTACAAAATCTCCCGAATTGTTGGACAACCATCCATACTGAGCCATCCACAAGCTCCATCAAGTTGTCTCATGACCCTCGTAAGGGTAAATTCCCAAGATCCACAGACTCCCGAACTATCTGGACAACCATCCATACCGAGTTTCACATACACTGGATTCCTTCATGTCTTCAAAGTGTTGCGATTCTTTTAAAATACGCATTCTCTATCAGTGAGTTCATCAATGTCAGCATCCGGTGGATTTTCAACACTATTTGATTGGTCTTTGTCTTGGAATTTTCCCTTCATCTTTTTCTTTACGATCTTATCCGTCTCGTGAAAAATATTTTGCTCAATAACTTGATAATATAAACTTTCTTCACAATTATTTATCATTTGCTCCAAGAGTAACACAGTCCATTCATGGCCAAATAAAAAGCCCTAGTTCGTGATTTGCAACAGCAGATAGGATTTCCGTGCATGCCCTAGATGACTGTATATGTATTTTTCCCTTGTTTCGACTTATCACAATCTGAAACTCTCTATTTTTGCTCTGGATTTTGTATTATTTAAATCAGCTGTTTATTCTCCATTTTTAAATATTTATTTAGTCTGGAAAAATATGTGAATATAGATAAGAATGAATACCCGAATAGTGCCCTAGGCCACTTCGAATGTTTTCAAATTCTGAAACAATGAAACCCTTCCACGACTGAAAAACTTGTGAAAATAATCTGAAGTTCGTCCTGTGCCCTAGCAAGAGAGATTCACGACTAGCAATTTGTCCTGTGCCCTAGCAAGAGAGATTCACGACTGGCATTTTTCCTTCACGACTGTGATTTCTCCTTGCTTCCGCACATGCCCTCGCTGGTATGGTATTATCTTCAGATCACAACTGTATTTTATGCCTTTTCGAACCCTCGTGACTTTCATTTTTCGTGCCCTTTTTCGAACTGTAATACGACTGTGTCAGGATTTGTGCCTATTTATTTTCTTCCTCATGCGACGACTGTTAATAATGGTGGCAATGTCGATTGTGTTGTTCTCCTGAACACGACTGGTAATTTGTGAGATTCGTGTGGAAATGGAGTTGTTGGCTGTATTTTTCTGTGTGACAGGCTTTCGAAAGTTCGTTGTAAATCAGTAAATACTCTCGTGATTTGCAGGACCTCGATTTTGACTGTGACTTTGCCCACGACTTTGCCCTCAATGTCCCTCAAAAATCTTTTTGTGATTTCCTTCAAGTTCCTTGCACGACTGCAATGCCTTTGAAAATCAAAATGAAAATCTTTTGATTTCCTTCAATTCAAACTTCGTGCCCTAACGGGACTGTCACAAAAATATCTTTATTCCTCTCTCTCTTTTTGCTTGCCCCACGCTCTGATACCAATGTTAGAATATGCGGAGAGAGAAACAATAGAATGTACAAAGAACGGATGAAGAGAAACTAGAATGCACACATTATTCATTGTGTGTCCGTCCTTTTATCATGTGAAAGATGGTTACAAAGTGGTTGAAGTAGTTTCAACCATTTATTAGTTAACACTTAACTAATATTAATATAATGTTAATAAATAAGCCTTATATTACGCCTTATATTTTAATAATAAAAATTATAAGAAATATGATAATGATGTCATAGTGCTAATTGATGATATTATCTTTACTCGAACAAATTTGTATTTGCAATCGCTTTTCTTGTCTTAGGCTGTTCTCCAAGAGTTGGAACACACAGGTCATCGTTTTCTATAAACTGAAGATGTACTGGGGGCTTTTCTTGTCTTAGGTGGGTGAGGCACCGGTGGGGAGGGGGTTGGCTTGGGAATGGTTGTAAAGGCTAGTGTGTCATCAAAATTACAAGAAATTCATGAGAAATATGATAATGATGTCATAGTTGTACTTGTAATTAATAATATTATTATCCTGTCTTCACACCAGATTTGTATCTGTAATCACTTTTGTTGTCTTAAGCTGTTCTCCAGTAGTAGGAACATACAAGTCGCCATTTCTCTATAAGTATAGAGTGAAGGTGTACAGCGGCAGTAATATATAGAAGGCCAAGTTAGACCTGTTTTTGTTACACCTCATCTAACTTGACCAGACTAAATTTAGGATACTAGAAATGCATGTACAAATGTATATTAAGATCGTTGCTACTTTCTTTGGGAATATACACACTTCCAAGTCATCAGCTTCAATTTTGCAATTCAACTTCCTCAATGCTCAAGATTTCTATATCTTGCTGGAATAATTTAAGTCAAATCGCTCTTGATACAATTCACCTTATCACAGTTATAAATAATTTATTTAGGCATGCTCCAAGCTGAATTACTGTTGCATCCCGCAAATGAAACTCAAGTATTAGTAATTTACCTCTGTAACACGTGCGCACACGTCAGCATCCTTGGACAGTACAGCACCACCTAGGCCGTACCTAAGACAAAAGGAGACAGCACAAAATGACATTTCATATTATTCCATGTTTTGATTCTGCAGCTAGTATGCACCCAGTAAACATGATTTTAACTTATGTGGGTGTCTGCTTCAGCTTTACTATTTTCTTTATTTCTGGCTGAAATTCGTAAGAGGTTTATGGAATGTGTAAAAGCAAAGTGGAAACATAAAGCAAAAAGATATGAAAAGACAGGAAAGCGTACTGTGTATCATTTGCAAGATCTATGGCTTCGTCTTCAGTTCTAAAAGTTGTAAAACTTAACACTGGTCCAAAAACCTCCTCCTTCCAAATTTGCGTTGATGGGTTCACACTTAAAATTGTAGGTTCAATATAATACCCTTTTTTCAAGTGCTGTGATATTTATTTGCTGTAAGTCAGTCCAAATGAAATAGATAATAGCAGCAGAAAGAATTTAGTATAGTATAATACTTACTATTGGGCGCTCGCCTCCGCAAAGGACAGTAGCTCCTTCATCTTTCGCTGTAGAGATGAGCTGTAAAATTTTCTTGTACTGGAAAGAAAATAAGAAAAAGAGTTCAGTCAATTACATATCAATGCCTTCTTATACCACAGATGATAATCTCTTGACAGCTACCTTATCTTTGTGTTGACAATTCTTCCAGTTTCATAAAAAAATAAGGAAATAAACTCCAGCTTGCACCTTATAAATACCAAAACATGCATTTAAAAGGAAATTCCAAACAAATGTAAAATCTGCATGTATTTGTGCCATGCATCAACCGAAAGGATCAAAATAAGGTGAAATCTACTATACAAAATAAATAGACATTCCTTTAACACCTAAAGTGAAATTTACTATAATAAATAAGTGCACATTCCTTAAACACCTAAAGTAAAGGTAGCTTTTTGGGTCACTGCAAAGCAAGACACCAATTTGGGATTGCTTTTTCCATTTACCTTATGTATTTATTTAACAATTTGTACAACCCTAACACCCTCCAGGTTCAAACCTATGACCTCCTTTATGAAGTACATGTCTTCACCATCAGATCCACTCAAGTTGTACTAACCTTTTTTGTTTTCTTTGACATGCATTGCTGACAAAGAAAACCCTTCTGGATAAAAATAGTATCCCCTCAGAAATTCTTAGGAGATGGTAACAAAAATTCCTGGGAATTCACAGAAGAAATCAAAACTAAAAAGTATATTAGAGTATAGCCCACAACATAGACTATCCTCTGCAAATAAACAAATGTTGCAGCACAGAAAATAGCATCAGAAAGATAACCGGCATCAGGTCATCAATAATCACATCCAACAGACTTACCAAAACAACTGCAAAAAGACACATAATCATCCTCTTTTCAATATGTAATCATTGCAAACCAAAATTCAAATTTGAACCCATCACAGTGTTGTATTCTCAAAAAGCTTCCAGCAGTTGGTACAAAACCAATTTTTGGCTACAGAGATTATTGTTAGTGTCTGATTTATCTCTTATGTAAAACCTTTAACTGACGAAATTGCATAAAACTGTTCTTACTACATCAGAAGTTTGGGTTGATCTGGAAGGATTGCGTCCAATGTCAAAAGACAAACACGTTAAAGTCGTGAAAAGGATAAACTTAATGACTTAACTTTACAGCCATGCAAACAAATCATGAATGATTATAAATAAAGTGATAAACATTAAGCTAGAATCTGTCCATTCTTACCTGTCCTTCACTAACTACAGGTCCCAGTCTGCAATCTTTTTCCAAGGGGTCACAAATTTTTATGCTTTTAGTCCAAGTCACAAGTTTGTCAATGAACTCCTTTGCAATACTCTCCTGCAAACAAGTGAATTACATATTCAATGAACACCATTGAACAGTTCAGGTCATCCAATAAGAACCCGAATGTCAACACTACAGCAATGCTAAACAATGAACCTAATTTGCAGATTGTTAAATGTTTAATGACTACAAAACACCTGAACCAAATGCATGTAAGGTACCAAGACAACAATCACAGAGTAGTTTTAAGTTTAAGCATTTTCTCTGGCAATGAACAAGATTGATATTTTAATACTGTACCACATTATTCCAGATCAGTCCATATATCAGTCTGATTGGAATTAGATGCACAAATTTGTAGGTAATTGGAACACTGTTAAAGATTATTTTTAATGTAGCGCCTGTGAATTGTCCCATGCAGTTGCATAATTATAACAAAACATTATTTCCTCACATTCTATAATGCTCCATAATAATACCTTTGTCTATATCATGAAAATAAGCATTTATAATTATTTTTCCTTTATCACTATTACACAAGTGTGTTTGGAACCTTGTGGAATCGGTTGTAAGCTGAGAAGGATCAGATTAGAAGAGGTTGAGGAAAAAGGTAGCATAGGTCGCCATTTGGACAAGTGTGACATGCATCACAGAGAAGAGCCGAGGAGTTGGTGCATGGCTAATAGGGAAGGTAAGCAGCACATAGCAAGGAGAAACTTTGTGGAAGCCATAATGCCAAGCAATCAGAGCATGGTATTTCCTCGATAGGAAATTGTGAGATTGTGCAAGACCCGGCACTCTCAAAAAGAGTTTCTAGAAGATTATGGGGATTTTCCAGCTTATTCTCCAGAGGTCCAATAGAATTTTGCACGCTTGTCAAACTCGAAGTGTGTGTGGACTAGCAGATTTTGTAATATTCTAAATTCTTGTAATGGATCACTGTTTCTAGCCCTGAAGACTTATAAATAGAGAAGATTTCTTTTATGTGTTTCTCTTTAACATATGGCCAAGTATATGCATGTACCAAAAATTGCTATATGGAATTTTTAGTCTTCTTGGCATTCTGGGTTCTTGCTTCTAATGGTGGCAATCAGGATTGTAGCAGATTTATTTGCATATCAATTTACCGAACCTGATAAGCTCATAGACTTTGAACACTGCTGCCAACGAGTGCATGTTGTTGCAGCTAGCAACCTTTATCGTAAATAAACATTTGCGTGGAGAAAAACCACGCAAAAATGAAAGACATGAACAGACATTAAGCTTCCTATTTCTTTATATTGTGCACATCGATTACATAAAGGGATGTTTAAGACACTTTGTATTTGATTCTTACCATGTACTTTGTTATGTTTATTTTATAAGACTCCTATTGTCACCTTGTGCATAATATATATGTATATTAGCAAGTGTGAGTTTAATGTTAGCTTGGTCATGAGGTCAAAACCCAGGAGTACAACATCTGAACAATATATAAGGAAAATGGACAAAATCCCCCATGTGGTCTTCCACAAGACGTTTTCATACACCGAAGTAGTGTCGCACTTGGAGGTAACCTAAAGAACTAACTAACTAACTAACTATATATATATATATATATATATACGGTTCAGGTCATTTTTAGGTCACAACCAAGCCATACTCAAATTTGGCATATGAGATGCCTCCTGCAAAAAGGACAAGGTCCATATACCATATATATTGTTCAATTTTTGTATCCTTAGGTTTTACCTTCATGACCAAGGGGATGGAATCAGACCTTGCCAATCCACCTACACATAGGGCAGATTTGGAACCAAATAGTGCCTACTCCATTTTCTAGGTTTACCTTGCCATATCTCTAAGTCTCAATTGCTCATTTGACAACATGATATCACTAAATACATTCATATCATGTATGTCTTTTGCCATGAAAAATTCATAGGGACATCATCCTACTTTACAAGGAATCTTCTTTGAATAAGGCTTTGCATTGTTTGTTTCTTTCTTACATATCTTCTCACATGTGTTCCACAAGGATGCATCCCGGCAATCTAGGCGACATTTCGAGGATAGTGGACAAGGACCGGATGTCTTCCGGTGTCCCCAAAATTTAAACGAAAGGGGCGATGTCCCTGAAAAGAGGTATGCTCCGGGACGTCCCCTTTCGTTTTAAGGTGTTGGGGATGCCATGACATCCCCGAGGGACAGTTGAGGGATGTCATGGCGTCCCCAACATTTTTTTCAACATACCAAAAATGGATTTTTTTAAAGAGAACATAACACCCTAACTCTAAAAGCAACCTGAAAAGTTCATACTAAACCCCCTAACTACATTTTCAATCACTATTCATCAAACTCTTAAAGAAAACAGAAAATAAACAAAGGGGAGCAAAGGAGAAGAGCAACATAAACCAGGTGTGTACATTAGTTACAATATTCAATCTTTCTTTTGCATTTTGTTTACAAGTTCAAGGTTGTAATTTTCAAAAAAATAAAAAAATTTGCAAATCCATTTGGCTGTTTTTTTTTCATTATGGTTTATGGCCTATGCCCATGGATTCAACACATTGAAATGAAATGCCATTTAACTTATTTTGTTTAAATTTTAAGTTTTTAACGTAAAATAATTATAAATAAGGATTAATAATATTTAATATTTTTATTTGCCTAAATTATTTGTTGTTTTAATTTTATTTTGTACTTGGAATAGGTTTAGAGAATGTTATTTTTTTGTTTTTGTTTTTGTTTTTTTGCACTTCAATATGTTCCAATTTTCTGTTTTTTAAAGCTTGGAGTTCTGTATTTTTACCTCACTAAAATAGCTTTTTTATTGTATATTGTTGTTTTTGTTTGTTTATTAAAATATTTTTTCTTTTTCTTTTTTTTGCAATGTCAAGATGAGTGATAATGAAGTGCATTTGCACAGTTGGATAAGATGGGTGGTGAGGAATTCCAAGGAGACAAAGAAGAGAAAACACAAACTGAAAGTTGAGTTATGAGTGCCCAAAAGTTTGATCGACTCCTTGCATTGTTGGCCAAATTTGCTGAGGTGGCATTCAACAAAAGGACACCTATGAGAACTTTTGATACAACAGTTAGTTCGAGCAAACCAAACAATTAAGTGGGGACTTGACAGTGGAAGCATAATATTTGCGGGGATAGTTGGGGGCAACATCACTAGGGTGAATGCACACTTCCTACACAATAGGCAAATAGGTTGAGGTTTGTAGTGTTCTCACACTTGAGCAGAAGACAGATTATCAGATTGTATAATGGAGATATCTCAGACCCCATTCTACCAGTTTGTGCCCCTTCTTCTAGGAGTTATTTCTCTTATGCTACAACTTGTTTTACATCTGCAGTTCCAACCTTTGAGATGGGTGGAGTGGAGGCTAGAGAGAAGATAAAGTTGTTGCACCCATTCCAGTTGTTGGCATGTTTAACGTACAAAATAGAGATGAAGCTAACGATGCCATTGGCAAGTTCTTATTTTCCAATGGCATCTCATTTCATGTTGCTTGTCCTTATTACAAGGAAGCTAGGGCTAAAGGAGCCAAAGCTGGTGCATCTTACATTCCTGAAGAGACAAAACTGAGGACTGCCATCTTGGCAAAAAATTATTCCAATGTGAGCATTCATAAGGAGATGGGAGCTACATGGGTCTTTGATGGATGCAGCATAATCAGGAATGGGTGGACAGATATTGGACATTGTCCTTTCATCAATATCATTATCACATGCAAGGATAATCTTACTTCCTAAGGGCGCTTGATTGTTCAAGAAAACACAAGGATGCGGAGTTCCAATTTCAGATATTGAGAGAGGCCATTGAAGAGGTTGGTCTTTCTCATGTAATATGGGTAAGTCCCGATGTAGCTTATGAGTGCAGATGTGTGTAGGGCAGCAAGCTAGTTGAGGCTACCTACGAGCATATCTTTTGGACCCTGTGTTGTGTGCATGCTACGAATAGTGCAATAAGGGACATCAACAAAATTGATTGGGCCAAAAAGGTAGTGGTCGATGCTAGGGAGAAGCAGTTGTTTATCTGCAATCACCACACATCAAACCAATGGAAACCCTCTTTGAATCCTACTTCATTTTGATGGAGAGGATGCTTGAGTAGCGAGGAACCGGGAGTGCAGTCAACGGACGGAGTCCAAGACAAAGCGAAGAGGAGGGTGAGGGAGGTGGTGGTAGGCAACACATTTTAGTAAGATGTGAGATATATCGCATCAATTTTATCTCCAAGTTTTAGTGTCAGCAGAAATGGGGATTCTAACAGCACCATCCTTGTGGAGATATATGAGTTTAATGATAGCATGCTTGGTCGATGAGGGTCACTATTCAGCGAGGGATCACAACCTAGAGTTCAATCATTAGCATGTTTAGCACATCATTCAATTGAGGTTGGAGACACTAAACACCCCTTACACATGATCGCATGTGGAGTTAATCCAAAATGGAATGTGGTTAGCCCCACTAGAGTATTCGCCTTGGAAGACGACAAGGCGAAGGGCTTCAAAGCCCTTGAAAAAATGTATGGTTAAGAGGGAACTTCAAAAGGCAAAGCTAAGTGGATCAAGTTTAATGAACGTGATGGCTACAAGACTTCCGCCATAGGACAAGCAAGCAATCTCAAGGTGGCTATATGAGCCTCCAAGTTTGTTGCAAACACATGCCATTTGCCTCCTTTACTAGGTTTCAAGTTCCTTTGTTGTTGAGAGGAATTGGTCGACATATGATTGGATCCACTTTGTTAATAGGAACAAACTTATATTTAAAGAGTGGAGAAGCTTTTTATCCACAATGCTTTGCATCTCATGGATTGCAAGACCCTTGAGTACAAGAAAATCCCAACATTGTGACGGGAAGTAGGACTGAGGAGTCGAGGTAGGTTAATAAGGACCAAGATGTGCAAGCAAGATTGATTGGGATCCGCTTGCAACAAATAAAAGAGACCAATAATGAGGATCGGTGCCACGATTTCACTCAAATGATGACTTTGAGCTCCGAATTGTCGATTGTGCACTTTTATTTGTGACCTTAGCACACGATTTCTTATTATCATATAGGTAATTAGATCAATGGTTTTGTTTAATAATTTATACACGCAAATTATACACTCGAGCCCACATGAAGGTAGGAAGTTTGGTATTGAATGAATTTAAAAATTTGCAAGTTGTGTAGGCCAGCAAATTATAGACAAAATGAAAAAAAGACGTAGAGTAGGCCAAAAGAAACAAATAAAAAATTTGCATGTTGAGCAGAGCCAATGTGAAAGCTTGAAGTAAACGAGCGCATCAACACTCCCAGCGGCATGTCCTCAATCAAGCTACTAAAATGCATTATAGAAGATCATTTGGAGTTCTAGCATCTTTTAGCCTTATGAAGGGTTTTTTTTTTTTTTTAAGCTTTTAAATCAAATACGGCTATAGTTTCCTTGCTTACTATATGATATGGCACAATTACGGTTCATATCTGGATACGGCTAGGTATGGTATCCGAGCCATATCTGTATCCATCACACAAAACACACGCTGTAGAAATAGGGGTGGTGTATCTGGCAACACTGTATTTTAAAGATTGAACTACTAATTTTCATATATTATTTTAATAGTCATCCCCAAAATACAGCAACTATTTTTCCATCCCGAGACACATAGAACACTAGTTCTCATGGTTGTCTTTTTCTACAACATATAATAGGGAATCTGAAATAAAATTTGAGGGTGTTTATTATCAAGCTCAGTTTTGGCAAGCTGTATGAGGAATTCAATGATATAAACCAGATAGTAACAAAGGTTTGAGATCGCCATGGTGGCAAATTATCATCGATTTCACAAAAGTTTTGGTGTTATCAACAATAAGGTCGTGTTGGTGCCATATCTGGCCAGGAAGCTAAATGGCACATTCTTTCAGCTACGAGCACAGGCATTTACATGGTTATGAAACTCCTAGAATTAAAGTAAATCTGCTCAAATAGTTACGAGTCCACAAATCTTGTATACATATTAATACCAATGTCACCTAATTATAATTGATGAGAATTACATAAACATCTCACACTAGTGTCGTCTGTCATATGTCAGTTTTAGTTTCCAGCTAGGATACCGATACAGCTGAAATAAGGGCAGGATACAGATATGGGCCAGAATAGGCCCGGGCATCATATAGATTATCAATAGTGCTTTATGGTTATTTTGTTGTTTATGTGCATATTATGTTATTACTTTCTATTTATCAGGCTAGGATTTATATATTTATTGTATTATTTTATCTGGGGGAATTTTCCATATTGAGTTCTTATGTTCCACCAAGTTTCTAGGACAGGGACGGCAGGGGACAGGGGGACTCATTTCCGGGACGGATTTTTTGAAGGCCATTTTTTAGGGGACAGCTATTAAAAATAGGGAATTTTTTTAAAATATAGGAACTTACAAATATTCATATGATAACATTCATAAGGCCCGGGCATTATATAAATTATCAATGGTGCTTTATGGTTATTTTGTTGGTTATGTGCATATTATGTTGTTACTTCCTATTTATCGGGCTAGGATTTATATATTTTTGTATTATTGTATCTTGGGGAGAATTTTCCGTATTGAGTCCCTATGTTCCACCAAGTTTCCAGGACAGGGACAGCAGGGAACGGGGGACGGCGTTTCCGAGACGGATTTTTTTGGAGGCCATTTTTAGGGGACAGCTATTAAAAATAGGGAATTTTTTCAGAAGGTATTCATCATTTATGTTAAAGAACCTAATTGCCTAACATTAGAACTGAATCAAGATTTAACATAATATTCAATGTGGATATATATAGTAATTACACGGCCAAATAATTACATGCACAAAACACAGTGGTCTGCAAAATTTGCCCTGAATGATTGCATATCCATAACACATTCAAATTCACTGCTGCATAAAACATTGTAATATAGAAATAGAAGCAATGCATAACAATAATATCATATATCATGCCATTTTTTAACCCACAAAAAATGGGGCATATAACCGCTACATGCTGAATAGAACAGTCTCAATTTGTAAAGAACAGCACCATCCATTCAACCTGCCCTTTGTAGGAATAAATGAATAAGACTTCCCCTTTTATAATTGTTTTGTATGGTTATGCGGTTGTAACCGCTAACTAATTTTGTAACCGTCTTTGCATAATAAATACCCGGACACACAACCCATTTGTACAGTGTGTATTCCGGTTTTCTCTTCAATCATTCTTTACACATTTATTCGGTTTATTCTCTCTCTCCACAAATTCTAACAGTGGTATCAGAGCGTGGGGCAAGCAAAGAGAGGGAGGAAGAAAGATATTTTCGTGAGTCCCATTAGGGCACGCTGCAGTCGGAAATCAAGGGCACGCCATTAGGGCACGAAAAATCACGCTGTACAGTCGCGAATCAGAAGAATACAGTCACGAAAATCACGCTGTACTCACGTTTTCAGAAAAAATCACGCTGTACTCGCGTTTTTCTAAAAAAAAAAAAAAGTCACGAAAATACAGTCGCGAATGGCACGTTTTTCAGGAAATTAACAGTATTTTCGAGCACGAAAATACAGTCGCGAATGGCACGTTTTTCAGGAAAATAACAGCATTTTCGAGCACAAATAGTCAGATTTTAATAGCCACGAAAAATCGTGATTTTAGACATTTTTACAGTCGCGATTTGCGCTAATATGGTGCATTATTACAGTCACGAATTGCTAGGGCACAAACATTTTTCACAGACATAAGGCTGGAAAGACGCAGAAGCAAAAAGACTACCTGCGCTAGGGCACGGAACTGTGCAACTGGTATTTTATTTTATTTTATTTATTCATTGCCAAAATACGCAGTTGTATTTATTCTATTTTATTAAAATGGAAATGCCCATAGAAAAATATTCTGGTCTAAATTTTCATACATGGAGAGTGAAAATACAAATGCAACTTATGAATAAAAATTTGTGGGGCATTGTAAACGGGAAAGAGACAACACCTACCGATGCATCGAAATTGTTAGAATGGCAAAGCAGAGATGATAGAGCGAAAGCTATTATTGGCCTTGCTCTCTCTGACTCTGAACTTCATCATGTAGACCTAGACAAATCATCGAAGGAAATTTGGGATACTCTAAATAAATTATTTGGAGCGAAAGCAGTCAATGCCAAATTTTCCCTGAAACTTCAGTTATATAGGTTCAAAATGGATGACGGAGTCTCTATGTCAAGCCACATCAATAATCTAAGGTCCTTGATCAGACAACTAGCAGAAGTGAAAGCTGCAATTGAGGACGAAGATGCCAAAGCTATCCTATTAAATAGTCTGTCTTCAAAATATAGCAATGTAGTTTTTACCCTCAGTCAAATTCAATCTCAATCTCTGGATGATATGATAGCAGCTCTTCTAGCTGAGGAAAAACGAACTACAGAGGATGCAGAAGGTCATTCCCAGCAAGAAAGTGCATTCTATTCTAGAACCAGAAAATATCATAGAAGATCAAATAAGTCGGAGATTGAATGTCATTATTGTAAGAAAAGAGATCACACAACATGGGATTGTCGTGTTCGAGCCAATGATGTGCTCAAGGGTAAAGTCATATCAAATACAGCCAATAGAGCCATGGTTGAAGACCCACCAGATGCAGAAGGTAGTGAGGACAAGTGACGAATACGTCTATAAAGATGCTCTAAACTTTGAAGGCAAGAAAGGATACAGGGTAGATGAAGCTCGGTATGGATGGTTGCTTAGATAGTTCGAGAGACTGTGGATCTTGGGAATTATACCCTCACGAGGGTCATGAGACAACTTGATGGAGCTTGTGGATGGCTCAGTATGGATGGTTGTCCAATAATTCGGGAGATCTGTGATTCGGGAGTTCGGGAGGTGGAATCTGGGAACTCGAGAATTCAGCTCGGGAGCTACACCTTTACGAAGGTCACGAAGCAACTTGATGGAGCCCTACCTTATCATAGCATTGCTTTCAAAGTGAAAGTGTTTGAAGATTGCGTAGTTCTGTTTTGTTAGATTGTTTGTTTTTGAGTTATGTAGGGTAAGTCTTAAGAGGGGGTGTAGGAATAAATGAATAAGACTTCCCCTTTTATAATTGTTTTGTATGGTTATGCGGTTGTAACCACTAACTAATTTTGTAACCGTCTTTACATAATAAATACCCGGACACACAAACCATTTGGGCAAAGTGTGTATTCCGGTTTTCTCTTGATCATTCTTCACACATTTATTCGGTTTATTCTCTCTCTCATCCGCAAATTCTAACACCCTTTGCATGATAGGCGTGTCTATTCAAGAAGGCTTGCTCTATTTGTTATCTCGCTTAAGTTGGACCTTCAACTTCTTTCCATTCAATTGGAATCCATTCATCACATTGATGGCAGATTGTGCAGCTTTAGGGGAGTCGAACTCGGGAAACTTGCAAAAAATTGAGTTTTTTTTTTTTTTTTTAAATGTATTTTGTGTGTTGAGACATAGGGGACTTCTAGCCGTCCCCGATACGGCTAGGGGACTTCTAGACGTCTCCTGTCGTTCCTGCCCGGAAACATTTGTCCCCAAAACGCGTTTCCTTCAAAAAAAAATTGGGGACGTTTCCTACCCGTCCCGTGTACCCAAAACGTCCCCTATAGGGGACGCCCCCAAAAACATAGGGGATGCATCCCCATGGAACATAGGTATCGACATATCGATTCTTCGTATCTGCCCATATCCAAAAAACGTATCAGCTACTTAGGTATTTAGTTAGGCAGGCCATGTACTTTCATTTTGTGTCTTCATATGCAAGATGGAGATCTGTCATAGATAGCTTGGTAGATAAGAATATGAAGACTTCATCTTTATTCATGATATCACTATGAACGAGTAAAGTACTCTTTTATTTCATGTATGGCACTGAATTGAATGATGAATGAATGGTTTGTTCTTCAAATGTCACTTCTCATAAATTTATCTGGTCTTTGCCAACAATTCAAGAATTGTTGACACCCCAAGGTAGCCTCGGGTGAGATGCAGTAAATCTCCATAGTAATAGGATTATTGTTTGTTTGTTTATTGGAATTTGGGATGATTGCTTTCGCTTGGACTATTATATTGCTTCTATACTAATCTCAAGTTCATTTTTACTATATATTTCATTTTTCTATATACATGTTTTATTGGTTTATATGCAAAAAGAGATGTCCAAGATCTTTTCATTTATTTCTAGTCGTGAATACTTGCCTTCCATCCATTAGAGCTCATATTTCACTTTGATTTAAGAGATCTCCCATCCTCTTAAAATATATCTTATGGCTAATTTTTCTTCCCTCTTCAAGGTCTACCAAATGGATTTTCATATACTCCATAAGCAAATTAGCTAACTAGTACCTCTTTGTAATATAAGGAAACCTTCAATGATGCTGCCTCCAACCTTAACCTTGAAGTATCGTCTACCTTTAAAATGGATATAGCCCATTCAGTAAGAACACATATGTTTAGAAAAGACGTTAACTCTCTTAAGGCAGGTGCTATAGCTGACATGTTGGAGAGAGGATCACAATATGGCCATTATGCAGCATTCAAATGTAGTTGTGTGATAAGATCATTTTGTGATATAGTACAAGATGCATACTTTTCGAGAAAGCGAAGTCCATAAGTAATCAGGAAATCAAACAAGGGTTTCATTAACCCAATAAATAATATATTACAGGACTTAGCTTGTGAAAAAAAAATATTTGTATAGCTGCAATTAATGTACAATTAAAATATTTCTATTTCTCACATAACTAATTGTAATAAGTAATAAGGGAAAACCTTTTCCAATAAGCAGGGAAAAAAATCTACCTTTTCCAATCCATTTTATGCTACAATAGTTATAGCCTTTCCTTTATTGTTCCATCTCGAATTCTTATATGTATTTTATGCACACTCCCCTTCCAATAGTAGCATAGATTTGAAATTCAGATCATTGACTACCTTCATACATTTTGATTTACTTAGATCTTATCAAGAAACTCATCGTAATCTGATAGTAGTTTCAAACCAGTAAACAATTGAAGGCCCCAATTTCTGTAGTGACTCATATTTATCCCATTTCACATAAGACTTTATTACTACTCTTATATTAAAAAGGCTTCCCATTGTAATTTTGGCAGCCATATGGTTGTGATATTTTTATAAAAGTGTCTACGGATGGAATTTAATAAAATGGAATGTTGTGATGTTTATGGGTTAAGAATAATGATGGATTTTATTTTTATGATCACTGTATCAGAAGGTGTTATAAACATTCTTTTTGTTTATTCTTGCGAGGTGTATAATGAAGATGTTGAAGGGTGAGGCCATGTGCAAGGGAAGGGTAAGGTCTCAGGTAAAGAACAGTGCCAATCCAAGTGTCGATTAACTCCTTTCAGATAAATGCCTTAAGTTAATGTGTTAGCCTGGTCAAATCACAAGGATATTTCTGGTGGAAACTTTAAAAAGTATGATTATTATTATTGTTTTTATTCACCTAATTATCCTTTGTAATTTAATTATATAATAATAATTAATAAAAGATAAATAACACAAATAGGAGGAGATTAAGATAATGCAAAACCAATTTGAGTTGACCAAGTTGAAATAAACACTTCAGTCATAAAAGAGAATCATTTAACAATTAATTGTTTGCAGTAAATGATCTGCGAAAAATAAAATATAAAGGAATCGTATGGGTGAAATGAATTCAGGTAAAAAGTTTGATGCTGGCAGCTCAAAGACGGAAGAAGCAACAGAGGTTTTTCAATGAAGTTATCACAAATATTGTATTTTTAATTTGGTACAAAATAAGTCAAAGAATTAGAAATGAGATGAAATCAGATAAGTAAATGGAATTATTAGCTATGAATCCTTGTGGTTGCTATTCGGTCTAATTATCCTGCTTCAAAATAAATGTAAAACAGCCAGAAGATCCCATCTTTTGGAGTCTATGAATGTTTCCTTTGGCTGTGATGTTTTTTCTGATTTTATGAATGTTTTCATAGATCTGAAAAAGATCCCTACCTCACAAGGTTTGTATAATTTCAGGAAAAACCAAAAGCTGGTACTGCTGTGGAGTTGGGAAAAGCTGAATAAGGAGATTTCTTATGAATTGATCTTTTAAGTTTTAGAAGTTATGATCAGAAGTCTATGTTTGAAATCCCAGTTTGTTTCTTGAATTCTCTGGTAAATTTGGTTCTGTGTTGGCACTGGTACTAGCATGTGAATCCCAGATGTTTAGGTGCGTGTGGGAACACTTACATGGATGGGTTAACTTTACATCCTGGTCTCGTTATGACTTTGAAGCCCTTCCCTTGTTGGATTATTTCTTGTTAGATTATGGTACCATGATGGACTGCTGTAACAGGCAGCCAATAGCTAATTGTAAATCGAAGAACTAGAAGCCCCTTAAGATCATGGACTGTTCCCAATGATTCAAGCTGCACTAAGTTTTGGCATAAAGGTTACTCGTTTAAAGGAGTTAGCATACTCGAGTGCATGCAAAGTGAACTGCATTATATTTGATCAGGCGAGAATACTTACCATTGGAAAATCTCCTGTTGTTAACACCAACATCTAAAAACAATTGACCATTTTTAACCATAGATGTCAGTATGTGACAGTTCCCTGCAACTCAAAGCACCATATATGTTTTAAATAGCTAAACTATGATCATTTCTTTCAAGATCAAATTTTCATTAAATATTACAAAATTTTACATTGTCTGGAAATAGTAGTCAACAGTTAAAAGTTTCCTATAAATATAAAAACAAATATTCTGTCCTTCATCTCTAATCATATTGTTTACTCTTCATTTTTATGTTATTTTATGCTTGTAAAGTAGCATGTAATCAGTTAGTTTTGCATGTCTTTTAAATTGTTTTGATGTGGAATGTTTATAAAAAAAATCAATAGGAATTTTCTGTGTAACATGTTTTTTCAAAAACTACCGAGTCTTTGCTGATACCGAATCAGAGTCCAATATCATCCTACCAATTCTGAGTCTTGCTACTATGATTTCAAGAAACGAGGATAGTCAGAATGATTAATTTTGGGAAGAGTTTGAGACACAAGTTCTTTATCCTCTATTTTTGCATTAATGACCAGAAGTGACCTTTGTCTGTCAGGCCACTTATGCTTGTGACCTTTCTTTTCTTTTTATCCCCCTGCAGATGTATACTTGATTCTCAATGTTATCAGCCCCAAGTACTGGTAAACTATTATTCAATTTCACCAGAAAGGGAAGTACATGATATTTTATCTCAAGGAGGGTCAGTTGTTCATGATGGTAACTTCCTAACTACAGTTATTATCACATACTTCCACTCCTAGGCAACAAACATAATCTATGTATAAAAAGAAAATGTCTTAGGTCATAGGCCTTAATGTTCTTTGAACCATAGGTAAAACAAATATTGAATTGAAATGATTTATATTATTTTGATAGAAAGATGAGAGTCCGCCCATAGAAGGTGGTATTATTTTAGGAAGAAACATATTTGAAGGTTATTATGGACAAAGATGTTTTGCATTCTTAATTTTGTGTTATGGCTACAAATAGTTTGAAATTTGGATTGTGCTTGGATATTCTTCATTAGAGACTTTGACAACTGTTAATATTAATGTGAAAAAACGTGCATCAAACTTTGGAATAGGAAAAAGGTGACATTTGCAAGGTACTTCACAACATATTAGGGAAGAGCATGAGAACTTTGATAAAAGGGAGTGAAGAGACATCTAAAGAATAGCATAAGAAGAAATCTAAAAATCTACAGAAGATCATACGAAATCGGAAGCAGAGATTCACCTGGTTATATCACCTGTAGATGGATGACTGGTTGTGGTCAAGTGGTCTCCTCTCCCTTTGATCAAGCGCCCCCTCCCCCATGGTTAAAGTCCAATCAAAGGCCGGGCCATCTTTTCTTGTTTGAAGCGGAGCAGGCGGGAATAATCTATTACTTTAAAAAGAGCATGAATGTACAACTCCTATAAGGTTATATGGCCCAAAGCGATGGGTCTCTAGGAGCAGAAGTCTAGAAGGAGGTCATGGTGCAAGACAGAAGCATATGTGGAAAAGGGATTATTGTCGAAGGTTTAGAAGCAATCGTCTATGACACGAAACAAGTATAATAAAGTTACCTCAAGGCTCACTCTCACCTCTGTTTTTGTTTTAAGTCTTCTCTCCAACTTCATGTCTATGTACAATTCTATATGGTATCAGAGGCCAAGCCATTGGAGAAGAGATTCACGTCAAAATTCAAAAATCAACGATCGAGGCAGTTAAAAAAAAAAATGAAAGTAAATTTTGTATACACTCATTTTTTTATATTTTATAAGAGTGCAAAGTTATTATGAAGTGAAGTATTTCGTTCATTTTAACAAGTGAAAGGAATAGCTTATCAAAAATGAATCACAAAAATATAGCAAAACATTTGCAAAGGCCTTGCAATATTTCAAAGTATTATCAAAGGTCTCAATAAAAGAAAATAAAATTGAAACCCAAAGCATAACAAAGGAGTGTCTGCAGCTACCACCAAACAGGATGATAAGTATGTCTAACCAGTAACCTCAAACAGCAGTGGTTAAATCCTGGCAAGACAGTATCTGGTAGCACGTGCAAAGGGAAGAAAGAAATAGAGAGAGCAAACTGCACTGTTGAAATGACACAGGCAGAGGTTTATTTATTTTAGGAAGAGGTGGTTGAACAGTTACCAACCGAACAACTACATAACTGTTTTACATGCTATATAAAGTGTTATATTTTAACACCCCCTCTTAATGACTAAACCGGAAACAAGACAAAGTTTGTCCTGAAATTTTACAAATTTCCTAAAACCCATATGTTTAGTCATTACATCTACAAACTGTGCCATAAGTTGTACTTTAAAATCAGCAGTCCATGATTGTGTTGCGGTTGTCGAATGAAGAAGAACCGCAAAACAAAAATCTGGTCCCATGAACAAAAGATATGGCAAGTGGTCCACTGGTTCTCTGTTACGTGATTCATTGACCAGTGATGAATCACCAATGGCTGAGAGTGTCAGCCCCATCTCCAGAGTGCTGAAATCAGAACCTTGAAGATGTGGATTGAAAAATCTATTCCAGGCTTGTGTAGCCTGTTGGAGTCTGTACAAAGACTCAATTATCTTGCAATCGAAGTCACCTCAATCACGTCCTTGCAACACTGTGTAGTGCTCATCCAACTTTCTCAATAAGAGAAATGTGACCATCTGTGCAGTAGGAGTTAGAACCAACTCCGCAATAGTAGGAGAAATAACCATCTCCGTCTCAACAGTGGTAGGAGTGAGAATCAACTCCTCATCTATTTGCTCATCTATCCCCCTCTGTTAGGAAAGATCCTTCACAACACAATGAGCAAACTGTTCATGTTCTATTGTCCTTCGAGTAAGGACCTTTGAGTGAGTGGCTAGGCATGCCATCTCACCATGCATTGTCGGTGCATTTGAAAAGTGGAGCCTCCGTTCACAACAAATTGTTCTTCGAATGAGGAAATCCATCCTCCCAAGGCATGTCCGCCTCCCGTACACCTGGTATAGTCGATACTCCCTCCATAATAGATGCATGTAGGTTGACTATATCCAAGTCAACAGATTTTTGAGGAATGACTTCCTCTCGGCTCTCCTGCACATCCTGAATGGTGGAGCTGTCCTCCACACGTGCATTCATGTTGATCGCAACCGGATCAACAAGCTGATACTGACCACCTTGCCCAATACCAAGGGCAATTATCCGTCTTTGTTTCACATCAGAGACAACAGACTTCTTTCCATAGAAATATTGGGATTTTCAGTCAATTGACAAATAGATAGAAGATTCTTTTGTAAAGAAGGTACATATCAAACAATCTGTACCAACAATTTATGAGCATTATTCAATACAATGCATATATCTCCTATCCCTTCTACTGCAAGTGATTCTCCATCAGCTAGTACTACTGATTCAAAACATATATTTGCAGTAAATGAAACATACCAGTCCCTACGACATGAAAAGTGTGCAGACGCACCAGAGTCAATGATCCATCAACTGGTATCACTGTCATTTGAGCATGATGTCGTAAGACAATAAAGAGCATGTCCGTCATCCGAATCCCGTTCTTCTGCAATGCCTAGCCAAATGTTCCTCATCACATAGCTTTTTGTTCAGTTGCGAAAGATCATACTTCCGCTTCCGCATCCTTCTTTAGGTGCCCAACCTTGTGACAATAATAACATGTGACCTGATACCGAGTGGAAGACTCACCAGATTGACGTTTCCACTTTTCCTTTGACTGAGTGATAAGAGCACTCTCTGAATGGTCACAATTAGATTCTTCCTGTAGTTGTCTCTGCTCCTTTTGCAACAGGTAGGAACTCACCTTGTCAAACGTGAGTGTTTGACTTTCAGCCATTAAATGGAGTGCCTCCACAAATGACTCATACGAAGAAGGTAAGTTGTTCAAAACCAGAGCCACCATATCATCGTCATCCACCTTTTTGTTGATGGAAGATAATTGGTCTCGGAGGTCTTTCATCCGAAGTAGGTGCTCAAATAGCGATCCACCTTCTTGTAACTTTACGGAAAAGAGCATATTTTTCAGGTATAAAACCCGACTCTTTTCTGACGTCTGATATTTACCCTTCAGATTGGCCCACAACATGCTTGCCATAGTGGCATTCCGCACTTCCGGTATCATATCATCCGATACCGATAACTTGAGAAGCAATAACGCTTCCTTATGATGTTTGTCATAATCCTCGAAGTTCGTCGTTGGTTGACTTTCATCACCCTTGATTATTTTATCACAATCACGAAACTCTGCGACCGTTAAAATCTTATGACTCCAAACATTGAAATTAGTGCCCGTTAATTTTTGTGTCTCCAGCAAAGTCAAGTGTGAAATATTTGCCATTTTATTATTCCAAAGTAATGGAAAATAATAAAATAATAATTTGCCCCACACTTAATAAAATATCTTTTTCCAGCAAATATATTTAATTAATTTAATTTCTCCAGCATATAGTATGAATACCTTTGTTGAAAAAATAATATAATTTCAGGGTATTAATTCACCGACCTTTCAAAAAGGAAGCATAGAAAACAATCCTGCCTAGCACACGACTTCAGCAAATTCCAACGCAGTATTTCTCTTTCTCCCCACGCAGGCTCAGAAACACTTCACGATTGTTCACGTTTTTGTTCCTTTCTTCACACGACTCAGCATATGGTGAACTGGTCACATTTTGCTTGCCACAACTCACTGGTCACGTTTTGCTCTCGTTTTGCCTTCTACGATTCCCGTTTTCCTCTAAAACTGGATTTGCGACTGCCCTGGCCACGATTTTTGGTTGTTCATCTGTTCTTCGACCCATGACTTCACCAAAAACGACTGTATTGTCTTCGAACTGAGTCACGATTTTGTGCAAAAACGACTGTGTTTTTGCCCTTGTCTGCCCACATTTTCCTCTTTTCTGCCCTCGTGAACAGAACCACGAGTCAGGCACTCGAACCATGACTTTGCTATGCTCCTCGTGACTGGTAAATGACTTGCACGATTTCTGTGCCCTCGGTTTTCCCTTTTTTAGTTTGTACTTCTTGGAGGCTTCCTCAAACTGCAACCTTGGACGCTCTGATACCAATGTTAGCATGTGCAAAGAGAAGAAAGAAATAGAGAGAGCAAACTGCACTGTTGAAATGACACAGGCAGAGGTTTATTTATTATAGGAAGAGGTGGTTGAACAGTTACCAACCGAACAACTACATAACTGTTTTACATGCTATATAAAGTGTTATATTTTAACAGTATCAATGCTATTCAGAATCAAGTATTGCTCCCTCAAACGTATTTCTTGACCAGCGTCTGAGCATCAATGTAATCGAAAACAAAAGAGTCTGGCTGTGGAACTGAAAAAAAACAGAGGCATCAGCATGACCCTCAGATAGTCTCTGATTTGCAGAGAGCAATGTGTGGTAAAAAAAGACAAGGATATTGTGAACATTTGCTGAAGGTGATACATACAGCACACAGTGCACAGAAAAGGCAATCAGACAACACTGACGGAGAAAGTTAGGTATATTTAACAGGTTTATGAACCGCAAATAGAACTTGGAAGTTCAGGAAGGGTGTGTTGGACCAAAACAAAAAGATTCAGCGGCACCGTTTGGAACAGTAATTCTGTGAATCTTTTGTCAATTTTCCTGAGTTCTTTGTTTCTGCATATGATGTTCCCTCTGTGATCATCTGTTTGAATTATAAATATCAGGTGGAAAATTTTATTTGTTGAACATTCACCTGGACTGAGAACAAAGTTTATGTTAATCTAAACCACAAAAAACAGCCAGAAGCAACAGATCTGTTGAGCAGTTCAGTGTGATGTTGGAAGATAGATCTACCAGAGACTGTGAAAACCCTGAGACGGATGAGGTTTGGTTCTTTGTTCTCTGAATAAACCTCAACAGGAATCTCTATTTATTATAAAACTGGCCCTGACAGACACGACAAATGGTGGTACTAAAATAAACTAAAGCTAAGCTATCCCATTTTGACTACATGTCAGAAGTCAATTAACATCTTAAACAATGAAATTAGAGTGCTATCAAATGTTTTTTAATATGTATTAGAATAACTTTAAATTTCAATGTCTGGCAAATTCTGAATCTGATTACTACCTAAAACCACCATCATCTGTATTCATGCGGCTCACCAAACCTTGGCAATGCACAATAATATCTTGCAAAACAATATTAATCCATCTCAACTTGTGGATTTCATTTTCATCATTGTTTGGCCTCTCTACCTCCCATATTCTCCTTGTGAATGCAAAACTCCCCCTAAACTGCCTTATTTATGGTTATTTAGAAAAGTAAGAAAAATTGCCACCACCCAAATTCAATATTGTTAATTCAAAGTTTTTATAATATTATCAAACTCTTGTGCATGACCATAGAAATCTGTCACAAATTATTTAACTATGCTTGTTCATCCATACCTGGACTAGAAGGCGTGATGTTGCACTACAAATTTGTCCATTTGTCCAAAAACACCCGAACATTACCCACTCCACAGCTGTTTTGGAAATTCGATATTAGCGTATTAAAATTTAAAAGAGACTTGAGTGAAAAAATTTGCCATTATTGTAAGAAGTGAACCTTCAATAAGAAACGAAAACAAATAACAACATGAAGTCATTTACTAGATCCAATTTGTCGAGTCTGAACTACAAAACACAAATTGACCTTACGAATATACAAGCAAATCAAATCATAGTGTTAAGAGTCTTAGGCTCAAGCTTAAGAGCAGGGCACTAACTTTGGATACCAATTTTCAAATATGAAGAACTACAGGACCATAAAACAGTGATATGAAGGACCAAAAGGAAAACTTACTCAACCTGAAAAAAGTACATGGAATCCAACCTTCATTGAAAATTATTTTCCCTCAGATTTTTACTCTCAGGACAGAAAACAAATTAATTAATAATAATTGAAAACATCTGCAGATACCAACTAGTTAAGGAAGCAGAACAGAGTTTCAAGAAAAAATTACCTTTATCAATGTCTACATCCTCGAACACAATAATTGGACTTTTTCCTCCAAGCTCCAAAGAGACGGGCTGTTATGACACAAAACACTATTAGAAATTGAACAAAAAGCTTAAAAGCGAATAGATAACTGAGATTGCAATAGCTCAGATTGCTATTTGTTAGATACCTATGTGTGTATATTACTTAGCACATTCAGCTCCGATGCATTAGAGGAGCTAAGATCTTACGTCAGAGAATGTCTGGCTATCTACATTGCTAAGCATATATTTACTATCAATTTATCAGTCATGAACCGTACCAAATCATCTATTGACTATTCTCCTTTCTTAATAAGTTTTGTGCATCATACATAAAGAAAAAATGCAGGAACCCATAAAGTAACATTAGTTTAACATAAAATAAAACAATAACACTGTAATAAAATGATTTTGAAGTGCCAATGACTGATTCCGCTTAAAATCTTAGCATAGCATTGAAGCACGAGAAGACTGTAAAGTGTGGCATCATTTTATTTGAAAGCAAGAGTACCATCCGTCAAACTGACACCTTACCTTTCTTAAATGTGACATAAGACAACACATGCCATGCACAAATTCCAAATGTTATAATTATCTAACCATAGCTTTCAAGCACGAGAAGACTATAAAGTGTGGTATCATGTCCTTCAAAAGCTAGAGTATTATGCATCAAACTGACACCTAACCTCTTAAATGTAATAACACAACACACCATGCACAAACTCCAAAGGTGCATATTAGAATGTTCCAATTATCAATGATTCAAAGTCCAGGTCAGGGTATAGCCTTAAGTCTGGTGATGTATAAGGAATTGCATAGTCTTGGATCTTAATTCTAAGACCGTGCAACTTGACATGGTTAAGATTAATAATAACAGCCTCACTCCAGGATAAGATCCACAGGTCTTGACCAGGTAACCACCGGCATGGACTGTCCACTTCCCATATATCTCACCTTACATGATGCATTTCTGAATTGATGCAGTTGGAGTATTAAACCTCTACAACTCAACCACGGAATAGTATCATGAAAATCTTCAATCCATGTCAGTAAAGTAGCACACCAAAATATGAAAATGTGACAACTATTCTTAACAATAGTATGAATACCAGAGGATAACAATAAACAGAAATATGATATACAAGAGGTTCAGAGGCACCTGCACATGAAGAAAAAAATAGCAAGACGCCCATAATCACAACAAACTCTTAGTTGCAACTATAACTAGTAGTGATTGTTTCTTATGAGAGAGAGCTGTGCCAAGGCTTCAGGCTGGTGTATAGATAATGAAGATCACTTTCAATCTTCATCTCAGATGCAGATTAGAACTAGGGATGCTGCCTCATGTTAAAAGGTAAATTCTAGAATGCATAGAGGAAAGGGGGTGCTCCAACCCCACGTCAACCAACCCAATCCTCCAGGCCCTTTCCTTCAAACAATCCCTCTCAGAGGAAAGGTCATCAACAAACAATTGTTTGGAGCAAGTAATCGAAGAAGTGGAGAGATGAGGTAATATGATACAATGTGATAAGTCATTTGTATCACGTATATAACAGATGTAGGATGAACGGCTCAACTGAAAGGGAGAGCCCTTGACCAAGGGCCTCAATTGTTAAATTTTAATTCGTGGTACTTTCCCTTCACAACATCCCCAAAGCCCCCATTTCCAACAAAAAAAGGAAGCATCAAGAAACGTTCTATGTTTTTCACAAGTATCCCATAGACGTCCCCATCAAAAATAGCTTCACGTGAAACATGAGGAGGATGTTGCCCCACCCCGTCCCACCATCCTTGAGGCATTTCAGGCATTCTGGTCATCATAAAAGTGGGGGCGCATCCCATGTAACACTATTTTGCAGGGAGTGCAAAAGCTTCCACCGGATTGGATGAGTTATCATCCAAGCTTGAGATAACCTTCACCACAGTGTCATGCCTTCCCATTAACACCATCTCTAGTGTAGGGTGGCATGTGGATGGTGGAGCATCTATAGTCTAGACACATGACCTTCAACAAGAAGGCTTTCAGTAGACTAAAAAAACAGGGGGCTGCATACAAAGGTAATTGGGCGATGATGCCACATATCCAGTTACAGGAACAGGTTCTATCTCCTTCAACGTGCCATCAGTTTCAATATCAAGTTTTAAACATTGCATCGTAGGCATAGACACCTTCAAAGACATCATGTTTAATCTCCTTCAATGTGGAGATGCTTTGTTGTTTGAATTCAAGAATGTCAAACTCTTTAACGAACACATCCTTCAATGCATCAAAATCTACCACTTGGTGAAGATCGCACTTCCTATACCAAATGTGTACACAATCTAGAGAGGTGGTGGCAAATTGACTCACCCATGTTGGTTTGTGAAGTCAGCATTGAGTGAGCATGTAGCAACCTAAGTAGCCGGTATGGCAGGCTCGTAGGCCCTGGTATCAGTACGGTACATATCTGGTACAAATACGTACCCTACCCGGATGTACCGGGGTCCCGCCATACCCTAGTCGCTCCCGGTAGTGCGTTAGGTGCCCATATATGTTTTTTAAAAACTCATTTCTATGCATTGTTTATTATAAAAAACATAATATTATTTTATTTATAACCCTAAAAGTTAAATAGAAACAATAAAACAAAAGTAAAACATAAAAACAAAGAAACTTACCTCTCATTCCCTCATTTCATACTTGCCTCTCTAAACTTTTATTTTGCTTATCTAGGGTTTGATACATCATCAACAAACATTGCAATCATTTTCCTAAGCTAGTACGAGTGTGTATTCATTGCCAAGGTCATTGAAGAGCTTCAAAGGAGGAGGATTTGTGGATTATTGAGTGAAGGTAAGGTTTTAAGTTTTATTATTTAACTTTTAAGTTTGATTTTCATTTTTTGTTTTTGTTTTGTTTATGTTCATTGTTTTATTATTTCCCAATTAAAATTTCAATTTTTAAACCGTTTTTTATTTTAAATTTTCAATACATGCTATGCCCTAGGGCATAGGGTTTAAATTTTATTTTTAACCATTGTTTTCTTTGTTTATGCTATTGGTTTTGAAACTTGTAGGCAGAAGTACAATAGCAACAAGCTCCACCTCTTCTGGGCAATCTTTCTTCAAATAATTTGACCTAAATTCACCATTATGGAGGCATGTCACAATACTTGAACAACTTCTAGATGGTGGGTGTTTTGTTTTTAAATGCAATAAGTGTGAAATAGTATTCAAAGACTCATATAGTCGGGTGAAAAGCCGTTTGTGTGCAATCACCGGGTCAACAAGTGTATGCGGAGGCGAAAAGATCCAAAGCTTGTGACCAACCATCACCGGTCATGAGGCATCTTTAGATCCTTCTCGCATTTGGAGATGTTGAAGGTAAGGAAAACTTTATAAATAATGTAAGTTTTTTTTTTAAAATATAGTATTCAAAAGTTTTCAATTTTCTTTTTAATTTTTGTTTCTCATTTCTTATTAAGTTGTTGAGACTTAATTTGCATTACACAAAATCGTCTTGAGATGACTTGTGGAGGTGCGAGAGGCACTCGATAGGATGGTAACTTCCAACCTATGGGTTGTATGGAGGCAATCAAACATTTTACGGGCTCAAAAAGTGAAGGCAATGATCGTAGATAACACTTGATAGGATCGAGTAGAATATTTGTTGAGTTTTACTGAGTCCATTATGAGCATGATCTGCTTTACTGCCATGGATCAGCCATGTCTAGGAGAGATATACGATGGTATCGACTCAATGATTGAGAAGATAAAATCCATCATAAATGCAAAAGAACAAGATCTTGAGGATAAATTTTTCAAAATACAATCAATTCTTATTGAGTGGTGGAACAAAATGACCACCCCACTACATCTACTTGCTTTTGCATTGACTCCTAAATTCTACAGCATAGAGATCCTTTCCTTTTCGAGGAGGATGGCACCATATAGGGATGTGGAAGTCAATGAGGGATATATGGCAGCATTGTCTAGGCTCTTCCCTGATCCTAAGGCCGAGGACATGGTTATGATAGAGTTTGCCAATTTCATAGCAAAAACAAGTCATAGCCTTCTCGCTCTTCGAGCAAATACAAGATGGATGCTCATATGTTGTGGTACCTCCATGGTCATGCATCAGTGTACTTGCAGGCTCTTGCAATCAAGGTCTTGGCACAAGTAAGTTTTTCTTTTATTCTCTTTCCTTTTTGTTGTAACTTTTAGTTTTTTAAAAATTAAGTTTGAGGGTTTAAGTTTGCATTGAATTTTCCTCAATAGGTTGCAAGTTCATCTTCCTTTGAACGCAACTGGAGTACATATATTCCTTCATCCACTCACAGAAGTGCAACAAGTTGGGGGCTAAAAAGGCTGAAGATTTGGTATATATACATTCCAACTTGCGCCTTCTATCCCACAAGCAGCCAAAGTACAAGGAAGGGTCAACAAAACATTGGGATATTGATCCAGATATAATTGACTTGAATGCTTCCATTTCCCACCTCTCATTAGATGATGAGGGATTGGAGACTTCTTTGGCACTGCGAGACCTACATGCACAAGGGGGTGCAACTGGTAGTGGCCCTAGTGGGAGTGGTTCGAGTCCATGTGGTTCTAATGAACCACATAATGATGATGATGTTGATGTTGATGCTCTTGATGAAGAGGAATATGATGAAGAGGAATATGATGAATATTGAAAGATAGTTTGAACTTTGATCATTGGAATTTGGTGTAATAAATTGAATTTAATGTATCATGACATTGTGTTTAATTTAACTTTTAAGCTTTTAAGTTTTTAACAAATTATGAGTTGTCTTTTGTGGTTATTTACTTATTCAACTTATAACTTGTAAGTTATCTTGTCTTTCATAACATAATATGTGGTTAATAACTTAATTTCTATTTAGTAGGCTGGAATTTATATGTTTTTGTACTGCCGTATCCAATGTTGCATTTGGGGCCAAGAAAATTTTTGCCATATCCGCATATCGTATACTCCATACCCGTACCCAAAACGTATCAGCTACTTAGGTAGCAACCAAGCTGGCAGGTTGACCCGAGCGTACAAAGTTCGTGACGGTACTACACGTGGTATTGTACTACGAGTTCTTTCTATAAAAGGAACCCATGAATAGTAAAGTTGTACAATTGTACAAGATTGTAATCATTAGAGCTAGTGTGTGGTGACTGTCATTGATGTAACAGCAGATTTATTCCTGAGTAATAAAATACTGAGAGACCTTTGCCCGTGGTTTTTTCCTGGTACATTACCAGGTTTTCCACGTAATATTTGTGTATGTGTTTTAGATCTGTTTATTTCTTATTGCTTTCACTGTGATTGTTTCTCTCTACACTGGTAGTTTTTCTAACAGCCCCCACAGATTCAACCACCCATTTCACACACCAAATGATTTTGCACTTGTGGACATGCTCTAACACCTCTATACTTAGGGAGACATAGTGTCATATCAAACAAATTATGGGGGTACAAAGCAGTGTTATGAGAATCAGAAAGTATCTACAAGGACTCACGGATCCTAATCTGAGTCTGCCTAGGTGATATTTTGGTAAAAATCAGCATAATCCGCAAGTCTACAGGCAAGACTGGCGAGTCTTGTCAAACTCACGAGTCCAGAACAACACTCGAGTACCGCACGTAGGCTCGCCAACGCTTTTCATTTCTCCTTTGTTTTTAAATGCCAAAAAAAAAAAAACTACAGATGGCAAGCATGGTATGTCTATAAACAGAACTTGCATAATATAAGTTTGAAGGATTGGAAGCCAAGGCCTATTATGATCCCGATGGTGTCATTCACAATGATTTGGCTCAGTACAGATCTTTTCGGTGTCTTATCGTAAAGTATTGGAAAGAGAGGATATCTGCAGCAATTTCAAAGAGTTAAGTCAGGTACAATACGGGAGACGCCATTAAGAAGAGCAGGTAATTGCTTATAATCCAATGATGAAAACAGCTGAAATGACACATGATTTGTAGTGTGAAGTAGACTCAAAGCCTTCCTCCAATCATAACACTAGTTTGCAGCCAAACATTGTTGCTCAATCTATAGTCCCAATCATTATTACGGCAAGAAAGATGGAGGACAGTACGAAGACCACATAGGCAGAAGGTAGTTTAAAAGCACAAGGGATAAAAGGGTCTCTCAGCAACAAGAAGCGACCTAAGGGATCTCAAGGTACAGGTGATGGTGGCAAAGATAGTGAGATTACAAGGATGACATTGGAGATGAGAAGAAGAAAGATACACCAACCCCAAAGAGACTTAAGAAAGAGAAAAAGTCTACCACAGATGAAAAGGAAGAAACCAAGGAATTGGAGGAAAATTAACCAAAGTAGGACAGGCCATTACAATTCAATCTGATAAAGATGAATCGCTCAAGATAGAGCACACTAGCAACCTGGTTGGTTCTTCCTTTATTAGAGCCAGGAAAATATGATCAAACACATTTTGAAATCACATAGGATAATGAGCAAAAGGCCTTGAGGGTAACATCAGCTACTGCAAAATCTAGAAAGCTTAAAAATGATAGGACAGTAACTGGTTATCAGATCTTCATGCAAGAATTGTATCTGAGGAATTTCTGCACCAAGGAAGAAAATTGCTTAAGGGTGTTTTGGACATCTATGATAAAAAATAATTACCTTGGAAACAAAGCTTAAAAACTTAATATTGTAGAATTATAAAAATGAAACATCAGTTGAATCGATTCCAGTAAGTTGTAAATATTCCTATTAGCCATTGAGCCAACCTCATTACAATCCCGAGAATTCAAAAGCAAATTTATTTAATATCAGCTCTCAAGTTTCAAGTTTCAAGTTCAATTGTTCAACTTCAAACATTCAATATCACATTATTTACTTACTTCTTTGTGTATACATGTGTATGTTAGCTGTAATTGATTAGTTTCAAGTGTATTTTAAGTTGCTTTGATATAGAATGCATTTTAATAGTATTTGCTAACATTATCTATTTTTAATGGTTTTATAAATCGTCAAGTCTTACCCGTTTTTTGTGGCCAAGTCCGAGTCAAAAATTGGCTTGCCAAGTCCAAGTCTTGTTACTATGGTACAACATGGCTTGTGCAACCAACCCATTTTGCAGTCTGTGCAAGTGGTGGATTCCTCTGGGAGTTGATCTTGTAAATCCTGTTGGTGGTTAATAAGGGGAGCCTTGACCACCTATGCCTGTCTGTGGAACCTAAACTGGTGGGTTTGATTGTGCAACCGAATGAATCACGCTAGGGTACTTGTGACTGTTGGTGTAGTTGATCTTGCTATCACGGGTGTAGTAGAACTTGTCAATGTTAATACAGTGCTTGTGTTGTTACTCAAAGGCATCCTGTATAAAATTGTAGTTGACTCTTTTACCGTGGTACTAGTTGTCTTTCCTGACTTAAATCTTGTATAGGGCCTTACCTCCAAACAAAATGATGTTTGTTGTTGGAGATCCCTTGTACATCTACTAACTCTAAACTATCTGTAAAAATTGTCTCTACCTGATTCACAAACGCAAGGGCTAGAGTTTCTAGTGGCGTAGGGGGTGACATTCCTTCCTCTCTACATCCTTCAATATGCTGTGGGTCCTAGGATGTGATCGGTCCCAAATTCTTCCGTGTGAACTACATGTTCACTCTTAGGGTACATACCTTTCGAACAAGAGATGGTCATGATCCTTCCATCTTCTAAAAGGGTCTTCACGCCATCCTCATGGCTCTCCTCTTCCCTTGTTTGTGAGTCTGATGCAGTAATTACCACTTGTTGGTTCTCATCACATTTGTGCAGTCTACACTCCTGATTCATCTTGATTCTCCATGTTGTAGTCTTGGCCTCTCCAATAAATAAAGAGTTTGGCGCCCTCTTTTCCTACATCCACCATCCACTAGTCCATGTCGTACGTGTTAAGCCATCCATATTGAATCTTTCAACTCCCCATTCCACCATTAGATTTTGTTATTGAGAAAGGGATACCCGTACTGTAACCCCCTCTAGGTTCACACAAAAATTGTACTCTACTCCTTCCGGGAAAAAGCAACTCAAGATTGCAAATTCCATATCATAACTCCATAGTGCGCCCTTGTCCAGTTTTCATTTGTTTTCTCTAACTTTTTCAAGTGTTCATCTATCCATGCATACATTTGATTAAGATGTTTTGCTATACCCTTGTACGTAGGCTGCCAACCATGCATACATATGCTCAAGAAGCTCTACAAAGAATTTTTCATAGTGAATTTTATAGCGCCATCTACACCCAGTTCTTTGGAATTGTGGCTCCTCTTATTCGTTGGTTTTTAGCGAATGCAAGCTCCAAGTCCTCAAACCATTTTCCACACTTTCCAAGGTAATTAGTTCCGTCATATCCAATCACTTTTAATAGCTAATCAAACAAGATCCCAACAATAAAACCAAAACGTTGGTGTTTTTCCAACATGCGCTAAGGATATATCTCTCTTACACAACCTTAACAAATAGATTACTTTCTATGTCGGTGTATAACTCAAGGTTTCCCTTGAGCGTTTGCCCAAGAGACAGAGATTGTCGAGCCTTAGTTTAGGAATTAGCTAATAAGAATAAATAGTGCATGACAACCATCAATTGGACCTTAAGAAATTACGAGAACATAATATGAAAACCTATGTTGCACGAGCACTTCCCTCACCCACTAAACCCATACCGGTATGTCCCATGTATGGTACGATATATATCCCACGTACATCCCGGATGTACCACAGGCGTACTGTTGTGTTTCATGTTCAACACTACAACTGCAAAATAGTTAATTTTTTTCATTGACTCAATCAACGCAAAGCCTAAAAACTCATAAATTAATTAAAAAATCAAACATTGAACTCCTCTAAAACCTATAAAAAGGCACTCAAGCATTACCAAAACACAAAAACAATTCATTGTTGGTTTTTGCAAGTGTAAGAGCAAAGTGCCAAAGACAAATTGAGGAGGTTGCCATTGTAAGGAGGATTTGTTTGGAGGTAGCTATTGCAAGGAGGACAAGATTAGAATGTCATTGCTTGCAAGGAGGAAGCTTTATTGAAAGTGAAGCTAGTGGGAGTGGAATGCGGGAATTTGATTTTTAAACAATCTAGATGATATATTCTAGATTATTTGTATTCATATTGCCACATGATTTAATGCAAATGTTAAATTTTAAGCACATTGAATGTTTTAAACCTTGATCCTACTATATTTTTCAATTCTTGTATTTCTTATGGACTAAAAATGAGTAAAATAAGTATATATATATAATGTACGAACATACCCAAAATATACTTAATCCAAAGGTTTTCGAAAATTGACGTATCCACGTCACCGTATTCGTACCCGTACCCATATCCTGACAACGTAGATTAAAATTCTACCCTAAACTAGCTAGATAAACCAAACACAAATGCATGTGATATCGAAGATAGACGATACAAATTGGGACCAAACATGTTCCTCATTCATCAATAAATTTTGAATACAAACAATTTACAAGAATAGATACAAGTTCAAGCTCCCACATGGTAGCCTTCCTAAATTCATTAATCTTCTATTCTCACAATTTGAAGCATCATCTATTATCAATTTGTTACTAATAATGGCAACCCTTACAAAAGAGGTTAAGCGGTCTTCCAATAGGAATGGATCTACCACCTTCCTATACTTCAATTACAAGATAAAAACAACCACATACATGCTCCAATTCTAAAAATAATAATTTAAGTATATGATCTCAACTCAAGGAGCTCCACCCCCTTGTGTGCCCTTGTGGACTTTAAATCCCGTGCTAATCTAATCCCGGATCCTTGCCACATGTCATTCCCATTTGTGCAATGGTCTTTCCCATGAGCCGCTCAATCCCAAGCTTGCTTTCTATGCCACTCATTTCTTACGGGGGTGGATGATACTATTCATTGTCCTCACTATCTATACCAACATTGTTCTCACAACTTAAAGTTTCCCTTTGGCCGGATGAGAGTTTGTTCCCATCTATATGGGTTAAAATAGACCATCACATTCTCTATCAAGACCAAATTTGTCCTCTTTACCCCCTCCATGTGTATTTAGAAACCGAGGACCACTTCATTTTCGAGATGCACATGTATTATGAGATTTGGGGAAGATATCATTGCCTCTCTGACAAAGACTCGGACAACACTCTAGTTACTTTCTTCGGATATACAAACCAGCGATTGTCTGGTTCTTTATCTTTACCAAGATATCACCCTCCGATGTAGATCTCTACAAGACAAGCCTTGTAATGTCCCCTTTTTCGAATTGAGGCCTAAATATTGACTTCTTGCCATTCCCTTTTTGTGTGCAAAGAAGAATTATTGAACAACGAAAGGAATTGAATTTCCTTTCAGTTTTCCTTTATTAGATGTAATGTCCCCAATGGACATTATTTTACTCCTAAACGGATTTTAGGCAATCCTAACTTTAAATGCAACTTGTAGACAAAATACCAAACAAGTATCACATAGATCTGAATTAAATGAGGAAATGCGACTTGGGTTAAGTGGAAAACCCACACCAATCAACCTCTAAATTTATATCTTTCCACTCAAATCTAGTACCACTAATTTATAAAGCCCAAATATGTATAAAATTGTAGATTTCAGATGTAAACAAGGCTGCAATAAATTATTTAAAAACCTTGTCTACAACATAACTTCAAAAATTCATATCTTTTGCTAGAGAAGTCCAAATGAGCTGAAACTTTGGATCTTGGGCCACAAAAATATGAAGAATAATATTCCAAAATTAGTTTTTGCACAACAAACACAAAACCCTAATTTTGCCCTAAAAAGTAGGTCGCCCAGCACATTTAGGGCATCAAATCAGCTCCAAAAATTAAGAAAACAAGCTACTTTGATTCCCAAACAAATCAGCCCTGAATCAACTCCAATAATGACAAACTAGGGTGGATCTTTCACCACCGAAGAGTGCCCTACTAGCTAGGAATGGATCTCTCACCACCGAAGCTAGGGTCCCTGTGGGATCTTACTCCACAAGCTAAAGAAAATCCAAGCGTATATGCAAAAACTACAAGCTTAAGACACAAATCAGAAAATATCAAATGGTTATGCCGATCTTCCCCTCAAGTCGACTTCTCCTTATAAAGGAAGAAGAGACCCAAAACAACCTCTACAATATCCAATTAGTTCACAAGGATTTTCCCTATGCAAGCATTTAATATTTTCCCATATTAAATGTTTTTCCCAACAACTTTTTCTCTCCTAATGCAAGTCACATTTTTCTAGGGGAAAGACGTAGTAAAATGGGCATTTATCCTTTCTATGTTCCCATTCCCCTTTCTAAGGCAAGTCACCTTTTCACCTACGATGGCTAACAATTTATATTTGAGCCTTTTCCATCCTAAATTTAATAATTATTAAGTCATATAATTATTATAAGTGCTCTATATATTTTTTTTTTTTTATTAATGGCACTTTATAATAATTAAATATAACTTAAGTCACCCTTATATTTTTCCTTTGGCCGTCGGGTTGACAAAATAGGCCAAAGGTCTTCGAATGGGAAAGGGATATTACAATCCTCCCTTCCCAAAATTGCTTGCCCTCAAGCAATTGCATCTTTGTTTTGTCCAAGAGCCATGCACAAGAGACAAAACATGCTGAAGTGTTCTACCATCCGAGCCCCTGTACCTGTTAAGTGAGCTAAAACTTGCCACCATATATCATCCACAAGATGCTCATATACACATAGTTGGAGCAATGGTTCAACAAACTCCATAATGAAGACTTCATCATCTACCATACCATGTATCTCATGATGGAAATAAATTGGAATAGGAAACAATAAATAAGACACATTATTATGCTCTTCATACCTTTCAATGCCATCAATGTCCTCTGTGTGTTCAAGATAGACATATGTTGAGCTGCCCCCAACATTGTTGCCTGAGTGCCCATTGAAAGTATCTGAAAGCTGATCAAAAGTTGTTGGTTTGGAAATTACAGCAGGTTGCAATTTCACAGAAGTGTCCATGTGAGGCTCCTCCTCATGTGCAAGTTGCTCTATAAAGACTTTTTTCGTGGGTGTAGACTTCCTTGCATCATTTGCCCTCATCTTTTCCTTGAACTCTTGTAAGTGTTGTCTTGCTTGAGTCGCTATCAACCTAGCAGCTCTAGCTCTTTTATTCCATTCCTCACACTTTTTAAGAGTTTCCATTACATCCTCCTTGCTTGCATATACAAATTTCTTCTCCTGAGATGGAATAATTTCTCTAACAAACAATGTTTCACTAATGCAATTATTTTGCTCAATGGAAATCATACCTTTTTCTCTAGAAGCTTCTTCTTCTTCAAATGAGTTCTTTTGTAATTCAGGTACCGGCATATGATGACCTCGCTTGGGCTTGCTACCAATCTTCATCATGCAATAATCTAGAAATGGCATATTATCTCTGAAACCCTTACTCAAAGATTGATATTTCCTCCAACAAGAATCCTCATCAATCACCTCTATTGGCCGCCCTTTATCACTGTTCACACCATTTTCCTTATTGTCCCCAGATCTGCTTTGATTCAAATTCTGAGTGAGCTAGCTCAAATAAAGGTTAGTGGCTTCCTATTGTTTCACCATGTTGGTGAACATTTCCTTCATAAAAACTCATATTGAGATCTTTCCAAACTACCATATTTAACCTACGAGTTGGAGGAACAACACTCTGATACCATTTGTAATGTCCCCAATGGACATTAGTTTACTCCTAAACGGATTTTAGGCAATCCTAACTTTAAATGCAATTTGTAGACAAAATATCAAACAAGTATCACACAGATCTAAATTAAATGAAGAAATGTGACTTGGGTTAAGTGGAAAACCCACACCAATCAGCCTCTAAATTTATATCTTTCCACTCAAATCTAGTACCACTAGTTTATAAAGCCCAAATATGTATAAAATTGTAGATTTCAGATGTAAACAAGGCTGCAATAAATTATTTAAAAACCTTGTCTGCAAACAAAACTTCAAAAATTCATATCTTTTTTAGAGAAGTCCAAATGAGCTAAAACTTTGGATCTTGGGCCACAAAAATATGAAGAATAATATTCCAAAATTAGTTTTCGCACAACAACACAAAACCTAATTTTGCCCTAAAAATAGGTCGCCCATTAGCACATTTAGGGCATCAAATCAGCTCCAAAAATTAAGAAAACAAGCTACTTTGATTCCCAAACAAATCAGCCCTGAATCAACTCCAATAATGACAAACTAGGGTGGATTTTTCACCACCGAAGAGTGCCCTACTAGCTAAGAATGGATCGCTCACCACCGAAGTTAGGGTCCCAAATCTTACTCCTGAAGCTAATGAAAATCCAAGCGTATATGCAAAAGCTACTGAAGCTTAAGACACAAATCAGAAAATATCAAATGGTTATGCCAATCTTCCTCAAGTCGACTTCTCCTTATAAAGGAAGAAGAACCCAAAAAACAACCTCTACAATATCCAATTAGTTCACAAGGATTTTCCCTATGCAAGCATTTAATATTTTCCCATATTAAATGTTTTTCCCAACAACTTTTTCTCTCCTAATGCAAGTCGCATTTTTCTAGGGGAAATACATAGTAAAATGGGCATTTATCCTTTCTATGTTCCCATTCCCTTTCTAAGGCAAGTCACATTTTCACCTAGGATGGATAACAATTTATATTTGAGCCTTTTCCATCCTAGATTTAATAATTATTAAATCATATAAATTATTATAAGTGTTCTATATATTTTTTTTTTTATTAATGGCACTTTATAATAATTAAATATAACTTAAGTCACCCTTATATTTTTTCCTTTGGCCGTCGGATTGACAAAATAGGCCAACCGTCTTCGAATGGGAAAGGGATATTACATTAGATTTAATAATTTATTTTAAGTGTTTTCCTTCAGGAGACAGGTCGGTTTGGAGAGAATAAAGAAGCAATTAAAAGATAAAGTGAGGCTTAAGAGGTCGGTCCTCTTCTATTTGGCCTTTGGCGCCAAGGGAAGGATATAAAGGGACTTAAGGACTTCATTTGCAATCATCTTTGGGCATTTTACATCTACAATTGATTTTTGGGCTGATTGCTCAATATCATTCCACTTGAGGATGCAAACCCTCTTGTGTGGCATCCAAGGAGGACTGAAACCTTCCTTGTGGCTTGGTGGAGGACAAAACCCTCCATTTTGAGTTGGAGACATCAAGAAGAAGGATTGCAAAGGTTTTACATCATTTTTAGAGCTCTTCCCTAGGGGAGCGACTAGGTTTGAAGCTGGTTTGGTGCCTTCTAGGGCACAAATTTCATATCTGATTTTATAATCTGAATCTCCATAATTTATAAGGTCGTAATCTAGACTTTGGTGAATTTTGGTAAAGATTTACTATTTTTCCTAGCCCTCGGTTTTGGCTAAACTATTGTTGTAAATATTTAATTCCAGCTGTGCTAATCAGATATTCCTTCAATCTTTTGATGTATTTGTGATGTATAAATATTGTCGTGGCTAGATTAATTGTTTCGTGGCATTCTACATTGATTTGCATAGTGAAAAGTGGACTCGAATCTCATAGGCAGTTTGCTGCCCTAGGAGACTACTTGATTTTGGATTGGTTTTCAATTATTTTCAGTTTGTTGTGTGTATACTTGAAGGTGTTTTCAGATCATATCTATTCAGGACAGCCGGTAAACCCCTTTTCTCCATTTTCAACCCTAAAAGGGACATTACAATGGTATCGAGCTTCGGTCTTCCCAACCTAAGGGTCTCTTGTGGGGAAGAAAAGATGGACAGATTGATGAAGGTGCAAGAAAGACTAGCGGACACCTTGGACTCTCTTGCCTCCACCATGCAAAACCTACAAAGGGAAGGACATTCAAGGAAGAGCCTAGGGTTTCAAAGGTTGCAGCTAGCTTTGAGGAGTATTAAGCCCTTCCGGAAGTTATTCGTGATGCCCTATCATTTTCCTAGTTTGTAGGATGGAGAAAGGATAGAGTGGGCATTGGAACTTGGTCCAAGCCCCGAGCCATGCACAAGGGTCATGGGAAAATATCCCAACCCTAGAGGAGAAGAGCCCCATCTTGTTGGCGAGGCAAGAAGAGGCTATGGAACTTGAGGAAGAGGGAGCCAAACCCCCTAGTTTGCTATGCAAGGATGGACATGCCTATTCCGCCAAGGTTAAGAAGGAGAAAGATCTATCGCAGCAGCTGGTTATCAAGAGGGAGCAGCCCTTGGGAGTCTTAGAAACCCCCAACACTCTTGCCAAAGTGGAGATCTTGGCTGATTTTCCAAACAGCACCATAGAGACCCATGGGTTTGATGAAAGTTTGATGCATGAGCCTAGAAAGGAAAGGGAAATCATGGAGCATGAGTCCCAAGGTAAAGGTTCCTTAATATTTAATGATATTTCATTGGTTTCTAATGGGTGTGTGTGGCAAAATGTTGAAAAGAAACCAGATTTGCTTAAGGGTAAAGAGGATGCATTGGAAGAGGAAGATATCCACCATGCTAAGAAGGAAGAACCATCGCAGCAACAACTTATAATGATGGATCAGCCCTTGGGAGCACTAGAAGCACCCACCACCATTGTCAAAGGTGATCCCTTGACTGATTTTCTGGACAGCCCTATGAAAACTCAAGAGAATGGAGAAGTTGCTAAGAAAGAACCAAGCGAAGTGGAAGGTAAAGAACTTTTGATTGTTTATGATATTCCCTTGATTTCTAATGTTTGCATGTGGCAAAATACTAAGGGAACTTGGAAGCATGAGCAAAAGGATGAAGGGAAGCATGAGGAGCAAGATGATGAAGTGAATGTTGGAGATAGCCCAAGCAAGTCTCATGCTATAATAGGAGTTGAGCATATTGGGGATGTCCAAGGGTATGGAGGTGTTCCAAAATCATTGCCTTCTTCTACACTAATTCAGTTTTGTTGTCTCGAGCCATTTGACGAAAAGAATGACAAAATGTCGTGGTTGAGGCTCCATTGTAAACCATGGCAAGTGGTTGCACATCATGATCAGCAAGCTGAAAATGGGGTTATAATTGAAGAAAAATCTGAATACTGGAGGAAAGGTAAAGCGGAGCTTCCGAGTGAAGTTGTTATGAGGTACACCCATGAGACAAGGGCATTTCCGGGTGTCCATGACCACTTTCAGTCCGCTGTAATTTTCAGACCAGCAACTAATGGTAAGCCATCTGATATTTGTTTGATCATGACAAGAGTCTATTGCATCATTATTTATCATTGCCATGCTTTGGTGATCATAACTATGCTAATGAGGTAAAGGAGCAAGGTTGGGAGAAGACTCTTTGCCAAGGACTCATTATACATCTCCCAAGCAAAGCCTATGAGGTGGTTTTTTATGACAGCCCAAGGTACACACATATTTCAGATCCTTTGTTTCCTTTTTCATCATCATGTTGGGTTGATCATCACAAACTCTTTGCCACGAATTTGGACTTCAAGATAGGGGTTGCGTTGCACATGATGATTGAGAGAAGAAGAGGTATGATGAAGGGTTACATAGATTGCTTACATCCTTGGAATCCGGGTAAACCCTTGAAGCTCAATGAAGGTGAAGGTAAAGATTTCAGTTTTGATTTTTCCTCTCTTTGCTTATGGAAGGGAAGGAATTTGATGAGTTTGTATGAAGTGGGGAAGAATTCTAGTGTGGCATGTTTGAGGCATCATAAGCTTGATAAGAATTTTGATTTTCTTTTTATGTATTGCTAACCCATGGTTCCATGAAAGTACCGAAAGGAATATGGGAAAAGGGGAGCAAGTATGATGAATTTGTAGTTGTACAGTGTTTTAAAAACCGGTCAAACCGGAACCAGAACCGGCCTGATTCGACCAATTTGACATTTTAGAGCATTGACCCAAAAACCGTATCGGTTGACCAGTTTGGGGCAAACCAGCCAGCCGGTTCCGGCCCAAAAGGCCGAGTCGTGGCCTGCGTAGCCTAAAACGGCTTTTCAATAAAAATTCACATTTTTATTACAATTTATATTTTTTAAATCTTCTAAACCCTAATTTGGTGTTATAAATACACCCCCCTCTATTCACTTCACACATCTCTCATTGACCATTTGTGAGCATAAGATTAAAGAGTTTAATTTTGGAGTGAGCTTGGAAGTTGGAGGCTTGGAGCTTGTTTGCCATTGCTTGTGGGCTCTTTGTGGTGATATTGGCATCCATATAGAGACTTCCTCACCTCTATTTGTGAGCACCTCTCTTATTTGGAAGGATTTGGAGGCTTGGGGCAGCATTGATGAGTGTTGATTTGGAGTGAGTTTGGGGATTGTTTGGCATCAAATGTGGGCTCTTTGTGGTGGTCTTCACATCTCCGTTTGGAGGGCCCATATACAAGCTTGGAGTGTTTCTTCACCTCATTTGTGTGCACATTGAAAGGTATGTTAAATTTTAAACTTGCCCCTATTTGTAAATTTTATTAAATAGGAAATCTGAAATTTATTTTGTTTTTATTTGCATTTTCAGATTTCTTTGCATTTGCAATGGCCCCCAAAACTAAAGACCCTACATGGAACCATGCAAACGTAGTTGATAATCAAGTTTTTTGTAAATATTGTAAGAAACACATCAAGGGGGGGATTCATAGGTTGAAACAACACTTGGCTGGTCAAAGAGGCCAAGTTTCCCCATGTGATGCACCTGATATTGATGCCATTAGGTTGGAAATGAAAAACTTGCTTGAGAAACATAAAGAAGAGAAGGCTAGGCAAAAAGAGATGGAAGCTGAAATAGGGAGGAGGGAACATGCCTTGAGTGTTGAAGGATCTTGCTCTGACCCTTCTGTCCATGTTAGAGACCCCTTTCGGTATATGCCTCCCCCATCCACTCATAGTCAAGAAAACCGGCCTCAAAAAAGAAAGAACATTCAAAGCTTTTTTCCATCTTCCACACCTGCTAGTGCCTCCATGCCAACAGAAAATCAGCCCACCTTGGATAACCATTGGAAGAAGCAATACAAAGAAGCAACTTTTGAATACATTGTTAGATCGTGGTATAATGCAAATATACCTTTCAATGTTGCTCGCTCACCTTATTACCAGCCTATGTTTGATTTCATTGTTGTTGGTAAGGGCTTCAAAGGCCCTAGTATGCATGACTTGAGAGGATCACTTTTGAAGAAAGAAGTTGCATCCATAGATGAATATTTGAAGAGTTGTAAAGCATCATGGGCCAAAATAGGATGTACTATTATGTCAGATGGGTGGAGTGATGGCAAAAATGCACCATAATAAAAAAATTTCTCTTGTCCACAAGGTACTATGTTTTTGAAATCAGTTGATGCATCTGATAGGGTGAAAGATGCAAATTTGTTGTTTGAGCTTTTGGATGAGATTGTTGTAGAGGTGGGGGTGGAAAATGTTGTACAAATCATAACAAATAATGCCTCTAACTATGTTCTTGTTGGTAAGATGTTAGAGGCTAAACACAAAACAATATTTTAGACTCCATGTGTTGCACATTGCATAGACCTCATGCTTGAGGATATAGGAAAAAAATTAGATCAAGAACACTATAGACCATACCAAAGGCATCACAAAATACATCTACAATCACTCATGGGTATTGAACTTAATGAGAAAAAACACTGAGGGCAAAGAACTTGTTAGGCCAGCCATCACGAGATTTGCAACAAACTTCCTCACATTGCAATTTCTTCTTTCCCAACAACAGAACTTAAAAAAGATGTTTTCAAGTGATGAATGGAATGCATCAAAGTGGAGCCACAAACAGGATGGGAAGACACAAAGAAGAAACTTTTTGACAATTTATTTTGGAAAAAAACAGCAAAGATTGTGAAAATTGCCGAGCCTCTTGTTAAGGTGTTGCGGTTGGTGGATAGGGAAAATTAGCCATGGGCTATATTTATGAGGCTATGGATCAAGCAAAGGAGCAAATAAGGGCAACATACAAAGACAGGGTAGCTAAGTATGGGCCTATATGGGAGATTATAAATAATAGATGGAACAATCAACTCCATCGCCCTATACATGCAACTGGATATTTCCTGAACCCAAAATATCATTATAGAGCTCAGCTTGGAGAAGATCAAATAGGAGAAGTAAAAGATGGTTTGTACGAGTGCCTAGAGCGCATGGTCCCTGATGAGATGCAACAACTTGAGGTTCACCGACAGATCAATTTCTTCAGCAGAGCCACATGTACCTTTGGGAAAAACCTTGCAAAGATTGCAAGGGATGTGGACCAACCAGGTAAGCAATTCTAAGTTTTTTGAAGTTCATTTGATTAAACTTTTTAATGAATAATCATGAATTTTTAGCATAAGACAATCTAATTTGTTGAATTACGCTTTAAGTTATAAGTTTTACTTTTAATTTTTAACTTTGTGTTTTTATTGTCATTGTTTAATAATTAAACATTTACATTTTTTATTACAACACATTGGTGGGATTCATTTGGTAGTTAGTGTCCTCAATTGCAAAAGTTTGCAATTAGGATCCTGAGCCAAACTTGCAGTGCTTCTGGGTGCGAGCGCAACTAGTCCGTCTTTGAGCGGATTCACACGAAGAAGAGAAACCATTTGGAACAACAACGGTTGAATGATCTTGTCTTTGTCGATCTGACCTTCGGCTAAGGCATAATTAATTGGTGAACCAAGACCTCGAAATATGATCCCATTGTCTTGGATGATATAGATCCAACCTCAGATTGGGTAGAGGAGAGTCAGCCAGCAAAGTTTGATCCCGATGACTTGGGGTGGATGGGTTTGGATCAGGATGATGAGCCATTAGCAGCACACCGCCACCGTCACAAGACATAGCAGGCACTAGTCGCACTCGTGCTACTCCCCGTGCCAATACAGTTGTTGCAGATGTACCTAAGGATTTGGATGGGTCCAAGTCAGAGCCAAAGACAGTGATGATATTGATGAGGATGACCTTGAGGATCCCATTTTTAGCGGCCGAGCGATCGAGTTTGATGATTGATCATTGACATCATCTAGTTTATTGATTATTCTAGAGTTTTGTAGCTTGTAGTATCTGTAATGTATCAATGATCATAGCATGTTTTTTTGGAGTCTCGGACTATGGAGGCCATTTAGAGCCTCATTGTTTATGTATTTTGTTTTGGAATCTCATATATGATATATGTATTGTGTATTGGACTTGGAGTTCGTGCCATTTTGCTATAAACACCTTTCTTACATATATACAAGAGCAAGCTTTGCATATTTTGTGTGTAATTGTTGGAATCATGGTTTTTAATCTTTCAAATATATTGTTTTCATTAAAAATATAATTTTTATGTATTTTTTAGTAAACCGGTTCATAAAGTTTGAACTGGTCCGGTTCGATTGAAATTATGTCCGACCTTGGTCGGTTCCGACCGTTCCGATTTTTAAAACATTGAGTTGTACATGCTGGTCATATAGAGGGAAATGATGATGATTCTAATTTTTAGTTTCATATGTAGTTAACCCATGGCCCCATGAAAAGGTGCCTTAAATCCCAAATATTACAGGTAGGAAAATAGTTGGGTCACCTAAAGTAAGCGGCAACAACATATGATGACCAAGAGGTTGCAAATGGGACGAGGGCAGTATTCAAGAGGTTGTTTCCTGATCTAGCTATATCTAGCGCAATCCGTCATGAGATGGTGATGTTTGTATTTGGAGGAGGTAGCATGGGAGAGATAGATGCTCTTTGTGACAAAGCCACCTTGGATCCAATCATGTGGTGATTGTACATGGCCATGATGACAAGTAACTACAACCTATTGCAATCAAATTGCTCTCGCACGTATAAAATTTGTAACTTGTTATTTGATATTTTAATTACCGATTAAGAATTAAAATTCAAAATGATATCACTCTTTTTTATATTAATAATACTTTGTTTTTGTGACAGTGGCTAGTAATTCTTCTGCAGAGCGCAACTGGAGTACTTATGGCTTCATCCACTCAACCAAATGCACCATGTTGGCATCAAAGAAGGCTGAGGATTTAGTATACATTCATTCCAACTTGCGCCTCTTAACGCATGAGACAGAAGAGTTTACTAGTGGTCCTAACAAACTTTGGGACATCCAACCTGAAACCACGGACTTTGAAGCTTTTGTTGCTTGTTTGTCCAATGTTTGACTACTTAGCATTGATGATGAACTTCCGGGAGCCCTTCACAGGTTTGAAAGTGGGGCTAGTGGGAGTGGAGCTGCAAGTGCCATCCATGAAGAGGATTTTGAGGATCATCTAGATGATATGCTCTAGAAGATTAGAACTTGAATGTATTATGCTTTGAACATTATGAATCAATGCAAACTCAAGTCTCAATTCTCAAAGTATTGGAAATTTGTTTTCATGTTCTATGAATGATTGTAAGTTGTGTTAGTATAAAATTTCAATAAGTATGAAAATGTTTCTTTAATTTTATAATTTTATATACATATTTATATATTTATATATATATATATATATATATATATAAAAACGTACCCAAAAGTGTACCGTACCCGTACCCAAACAGTCTAGATTGAAATTAAATAAAGATGTATTATGACTTTCCATGTGTTGGATAATCTCATGATCTATTGGGTTTATAACAGTCAAAGTATGATGACGAAAACATTATAACAAAGCAATAAAGGATATGATTGTACTTGTAAATAAACTATGCTATTTGTAAATAATGTCAAAGATATGAGATCATGTAATATCGATATTAAGTAATGAATAGATTATTTAATGAGAGAGATGATCATATAATATGATCTACACACATCAGTATAAAACAGATATCATTAAGTTAAGAATAACTTTTATGATCTTATCATCATATTTAAGTTATAAGCGTTTAGGGGCTGTTATTAACAACAGTGTCCATATGCGAGTTATTGTTAACTAATAACAATCCTTACTGAATTTATAGTCTCTCTTAAGCTTGATAATTACGTCATCAATATGAATAACAGATGATGGAAACAGTAACACGAAGTCAATGTTTAGTGTCGTTGTACTTAATATAAACAAGTACACTAATTATGACACCATGATGACACATAAGTATACATGTTTCAGAAATTATTATATACACTATTATGATATGTTGTTTCCATTAGTTCACCATGAATGAACTTATATGTTTTATAATGGTTTGTGTGAAATATAGGTAAACAGTATGTTGTCTTATAAACAACAGTACACAAACATATAACATGATTATTCGAAGGAAATCATATTTGATTATTGCTTCATTTTGAGTGAGCAATTATAATATAGTGCGAAACGGATAAACGATATGATGACACCATGATAAGTCACTATAGTACCTTGTTAGACTTAAAAGTGATTAAGTGTTGATTTTAATACAACAGTGATTAATTATAAGTTAATGATTTGGTATGGTAATCATGACTGCTTTTATAGTGTCCTTATGGATAATCAAAAGTGTCGTTGACAAACAAGGTACGTTATGGAAAATGGTGAAATGTAAACTTGGTCATATTAATAATATACTGTATTAAAATAAGTTGTTCTATAAATGGTCAATGATGACCAAATAAGAATCAAAAGAGCTATTCTTACTAGACGTTAAACTTAAATGAATGGATTATGATTGAAACTATCTATGAAACAATTGTATCATTAAAACACGATAAGTTATCCTATATCCTTAACAATCACTGTGATACGACAAATACGATGAGAGATACTTATTGAAGGTAGTAACTCAACAAGTTACTATGACTCTCTCTTTGGAAAGGAATGTCGTAGATTGTTACTAAATAGCCTATCGTTAAGATAAACTTATATATTTAACTTTATTGGATAACTAAAAATGTAAACGAAGCATAGTCACTATAACTTACCTTCCTCTCGACGGTATCCTATCCGTCTCCACTTAGGATGGCTACGGGAAGGGTAGTGAGGATGTAATGAAGAAATTCATTACGTGGTCACTATCTTTCCCATAGGGATCCTAAGATGGCATTGATAGGATTCCTTCATTAGAAGGGTGAGTCATAGTTTGTGTTGTTTTAAACTAAAACTTAATTTCTTAATCAACGAAAAGAATCATGATTCTTGATAACTATATTGAGACGGTTGTGCGGTGAAGGGAAGACAGGTTTTGTAGGCTAGTGTGCAGTCTCGAAACTGGCTTGCTAGCGCAATGCCGAGATAACTATGGCCATAGTAATGCAAATGACTGATTGCATTGTCTGTTCACCATTTCTTCTTTCGAGGTGTTTTGAGCTGGAGGGAAGTACTTGAATACTTTACTTGGCTGGCACTAAGAAGATGCGCAGGTTCTCTTATCCTATAAAAAGGTTTAACCAAACGTATACAGTGTATACACACTCGTGTAGAGTGATTAAAGGAGATCGGGAAAGATCTAGAACCCTTACAGTTGCACATGGTTAATGTATGTTGTCAAGATGGATTCTGGAATATTAAACAATGTTGGAATACTTAGCAGTGAGCTAAGTAATAATGATAATCATTACAGCATAAAAGGAAATCATGGGATTTGTTTTTAAAAAAAATCTCTTAAATTGGATCAATCATAACATGGGTCTTACACATTTCCTACTAAAAATAGATACAAAGAACTTGGAAATCAAATGTGAAAATCAGAATATTGTCACCTCAAATCACTTCTCAGAAATTGAAACCCAGTGTAGCTTCACATCTCTTCTTCAAGATTGCATCCCTTCAGAGATTGCATCCATTTCCTTAATTTGGCTTATTGTTCTTATAGCACATTAAATTTTTGCAGATTAGTGTGTTGTCCACCAGATTTTAATTAAAACTCCAATCAGTATAATTAATGAAACTACAAACATCATCAGTACAGATAAAGAAAAGAGTTGCACAAAGATATTTGAATTAAAGAAGAACACTTTGATATAACAACTGACATCATGTCATGATGTCTTGGTTTTGACTGGTATTTATACAAAGCACTTGTTCTATCTAAGCACTGAGGCATTGTGAAAATACAAACAAGACTACCCTCCAAGACATTGAGCTTACAAATAATAATTAACTCCAACAGACAATTTTAGACATCAAAAATCCATTTGCCAATCAGACATGAAATTGTTCAGACAGTGCAGATGACAAAATTTAGCCAGATAGAAGCACCAATCTCATTGCCAATAATTTTTTGGCATCTGATGTTCAGATAATGACCAGCTTGTACAGCGTTCGCACATTTCCATCCTGATCAACAATTTTGAACATCCTTCTAGATTCTGCCCTCTTACTACTCATGTTTTCAACATTTCATTGTTTTATTCAGACTTTTATTTTGATCTTCATTACTATGAATCCTTGATTGGATATGCAATAGATGTTCGAGCTACTTTATTTTGACCATTGTAGCTTTCTGCACTAACTGTAGCCGATTTTGGCCTTTACTGAACATTAATATTTATATCAATTTAAATCAAAATAAACTGCCTATCCAGTGGTTCAATAGTCTCGATGTTTCAAATCTGTAAAATGAGTAATTAAATATTTAGGTAATTAATTAAGTAATTCCTTAATTTCTCGATTAATTATTGAATTGATTATCACGAATTATCCCTAAGCTAAATAATTGAAAATAATATATTAAGGATTAATTTCTCCCTTTGGCCGACCACATTCTTGCTCCCTAGCCCCCTCCATCCTACCTTCATGAATCACATATATTTATGGAACTCGGTTTATTAAATCTTTCCCAAGCAGTGGCTTCAACTCTCTGTCCCTTAGAGATAGATCTAGTAGTTGGATCCGAAATGTTAGACAAAAATAATCTATTAAGCAGATGTCTCCAGAAGACTACTATTCTGTCTTGATGTCGTCTAACACCATCCTACTTGCTTCAAAGCTTTGCTAAAGGATCTCAAGCAGAGACAAAACAACAAACAATTGCATAAATTTTTCACCCCACAATTGTTATTTGATCCTCACATATCTATCTCTGTACTTTCAAGCACTTTATGAACATGAATTATTCCCTTCTCTTCCATCACCTTTCTATGTTAGCATGGCATCGAGTATAAAGAGAGAACACCAGACGAAAAGCCAAACAAGATTGAAATTCTCTTGCATAGTGCTAGACACATACAAAAGAAAATTAAAAATAACAATTGCTTGAATGTAAGGTTCACCTTTATCACTTGGGCTGCTGCAGTCATGACCGATCTACCTGTCACAGTGCTTCCAGTAAATGCAACCTGGTAGACACAAAGAAATGTAGAATTGTCTTAAAGACGCAAATGAGAGAATGTCAGGAAATATTAGTCTTTGCAGAGCACAAAGAATGCAAAATAAAAGATTCATGTCTAGGACATTAAGGTAATCACGGAGGAGGAAACATTTCTTTTAAAGCATTGCATTAAAGCCCCATCCACTAATAATGGAAGATGTAGACCAGATAAAGGAAACTATACCTTGTCCACATCCGGATGTGCTGCCAATGGTGCACCAGCTTCTCGCCCCAGCCCAGTAATGATGTTCAACACACCAGAAGGAAGCCCTACATCCTTGCATATAGAAGCTAGCTCCAAACATGTTCTGAGCAGGTACAAAAGCATTTCTTCAGAGAATATTCCAAAGAGAGAACAAGTATCTCAATGCCTCATAAATAACTGTCCTTACACTGATGAAAGCTCTGAAGGCTTTAAAATAGCAGTGCATCCTGCTGCAAGGGCTGGAGCAACCTTCCATGTCGCCATTAAAAGAGGATAATTCCTACAATTAAAGAAAATACTACGAATTATGGCTTGAACAAAATTTGACTTTGAAGTTTATGTTCTTTCATCTGAACTCTACCAAAAAAAAGGTAAAAGCAGCAGCACAAGCTATTGGGGGCAAACAAGGAATGCAAATAAATAACAAGACAGATTAAAATTATCAATTCTAATAGTGAGACACTCAACTAAATGAATGACAACAAATATGAAGCAGGATCTTTTTCATTGCATTTTTAAAATAACATAATTAAGTAAACGTTTAAAAACAAACATATACCAATTCCTAGTAATGTATTTTATATTATATCTTTTACGAATGATAATATTGAAATTGGCCCATGTATCCAAAGTTTCAATATTGATAATTTTTGGACCGCATATAAGATCATATATTTGTTATGAATGATTTGCTCAAATGATGCATCTATGAAACAATGTTTCTTGATTGAACATGAGACATAAATATGCTATTCCAAAATATCATTTCTGTCCATCCTTAATTAATTTTATTAAGGGCTTCTAGGTTTAACTCAATATTTCATCATCCTTAACAATATGAGCAATTAATTAAGTATTCTCAGAGCATATATGATACCTGGATTTCAAGGAGTGCTCTATAAGTGCCAATTTATCCACACAATATATCCCCACAATAATCCTTCATCCTTTCTTGCACTAACTTTCCTGTCTTTCGAACGCATTATTTCCCACAAGAACAAGGGATCCAGTTCACCCCTTGCAAAACTGTGGGTTTCAAGGATCCTTAATCTTATCAAGCATGCTCCTAAGAGTGTGTTTGTAGGGGCAAAAGCAGCTCTGAAATTATGTTTTTTCAGGATTCTTGCTATTCCATCTGAAGTACCGTGTATAAGGATGACTTGCAGACAATTTGTTTCAGTGCCTTATTTTAAGTATCTTGGGGATCAACAGGAAGCCTAGATTTTTGTAGGAAGAGTTGTTTCTCTATATCACAGGATTATTCGTATTGCTCATTTTCTTCTAATTGAATTGTTCTAAAACTAAATTTGTGACCTCAAATTGATCTCTTTTCACGAGGCTTGCAGATAAATGACTAGAATTTGACATGCATTTCATTTCCTTAATTATGAATGTTAAGATCATCAGTGTATTGCCTGGAAATCATATATCTATTATCATACTCCCCTTTGTGTAGCTGGTATTCCATGTATTGGGTTCTGCTCGATTTTTGCATTAAAAAATTACACCCTTTTATTGTTATGAACAGCTAGGACAAGATTTCCCCATCTTAAACCTATTAATGAATAAAATAAATGTGCTGGATTTCCAATTATTATTACCAAGAAATATAGATCGGTGATGCAGCTTTTAATCAGAGTAGCCAAGAATCTCTAGTTTAGGGACAAGGACCCCGTCAACGTCCCCACACCCACATCTTTTGGCGACCATATTTGCAATGAAATGAAATGATTTTAATTACGTCCACGAGACCTAACCATCTATGGGACCACAGATTGCACCAGCTGTTTCAAGTTTCAACCACTCAAAGATTATCCAAACGGGTGTAAAAGAGAGTTGCTCCTCTTACCGATTTGGTTTAACAACTCCCCCATGTCTATTATTCTGCCATCTTCAAATAGCTCCACCATGGTACCAACTCTAAATATTTCCATATATTTGACTCGAATATCTGTGTACTTTGGGCTTTCAAGGATAAAATGCTTCTCTATTTCAAGTTTACCCGTGTTGCAAAGAACACAAACCCTCTCCTCCCACTCTTCCTTAGGTGTCATCCATCTGCCTGTCTCGCATCTGAGCCTGTATGAGGTGATCCTTAATAAAGATCCCCATTTGATTTCAGCCCCTATGTATACCTATTTATAATTTTATATATAATATAGCCATACCCTTACTCATTTACTCATGTTTCCAGATTTGAAATGGCATCACCATTCCCATTCAGTCCACATACCCATTTCCCCATGTCACTAGATGACTATGCTTTTAGTCCATTGGATTATTTTTGCATGAAATCTAAATCTATCGATGGAATCCAGTATCTAATTCCAATTGCTACTTTTATTTTACTATAATGTCAAACACCTGTCTGACTTAAATAAATATATGATTTTTACAGTAAAGGACGCATCATGTTTGTTACTGAAAAAAAAGGAAAAAATAAACTTAACCTAAATAACCCAACCTGTTTCTAATGCACTGTGCTTGATGTTTTTAACAGTTAATGAATCCCATAAGACTCCTGAATATGGAAATTATGAATATGTTTCTAGCATCTCCAATATAAATGCTAGAAGTGTGTAAGGACTCATAGGGGCAAAGCAACCTAAAATATCTTCATACTAATAAGCTATAATAGAAAAAAGAGTCACTGGGGAAGATCTTCAACTTTATAAGTTTATATAGAACGAAATAAAGAAATAAAAATTACGTTGATGAATCAGAATAACCATAATAGGTCGATGGGTCTTAAAGTACTATCAATTATAAAAGATTATTACTACAGGGTACAAAGACTCTAGGCGAGGAAAAGTAACTAAACACAAATTACAACAGATTCCATAAGGTAAACAAAAAAGGGCAAACCCAAAGTAGCTGAACCCCAACCCATAAGACATATTGTAAGTATAGTGTATAAATAGCCCTGCAAGAAAGTAACACTTAAATAAACATGGAGCTGATAAAGAAGATCAAGCAAGATATTGTGAAAGGAAGCAAGTGCTATTACCAGTTTGTAGTACGACTGGACCAGAAGAACCAACAACATTTTTGTCTATCACGGTGAAAGGGCCCAAACAAGATCTAAGAATGCTGATAAAGGGATGCCCAACGCTAAAGGTACCGAGTCGGAGGAGGAATCTGAGTACTCCCTCTAGAACCTCTCTTAACATCAACAGTGGAAGAACCTTCGATAACAGAGAAAAACAGGTAAAACACATCTGCCTCTGTGATTTGGGATATGGACGAGGATAAGGTACTCAACTCCAAAACAAACTAGAGTCGCTATGCCTAGAATGAGGTTGAGGGTGTCAGCGCACTTTTGTAGAAATGTGCAGGGGAATGTCTTCTCACTGATCTCTCCCCCTCTGGGCATGAATCAGTTGTATCTAGGGGGCGCTTAAAACCCCCAATACCTATAGTGGACCGAAAGAAGTATCAATCAACTTGACAGCTCTAAGGGTCCCTAGTACGGATCTTCATTAAAGATTAACAACCTCTAAAAGAAAAATGGCAAGGAGCCTCTGATCAAGGTACTGAAAAAGGTGGATAAAAACAGCTTGCATCCCTGGACAAACAATAATATTGCCTTGGATCTCATAGTATATAGGATACCTAAAAATAAAGTGATCATCTCAACCTCATGGGGGAGCAGACACAGCCACTCTTATCACCCCACAAGATATGGTGGTAAGTCTCAACGTGTAACTAGTGGGAGCACACCCTCAGCTAGCCAAGGGGAATCCTAAAGCCATGTGACCAATGATGTTGAAGATAGTTGAGCTGAATGATTCTATCATCTAAAATCTGTAAAAAATGTTTGACATAAAAAGCTAACTTAGGGTCAGGCACCTATGGAGAGGTCCAAGTGACCTTAATGCACTGCCAGTAAATTTCCTCTCTAACAACCCTATTGATGACCTCCTTCAAAGAGAGAATGCAAGAAGGTGCATCTAAGAAATAACTGAATGGATGAAACATGTCAATAGAGATTGCAATACATTGAAAAAGCAGACTGATTTCAGAATACCGACAACCTATGTCACAAGGTATGCCAAATTTTATGGAAAAATTTTGAACTTTATCACCATCGAACATTCACTCAAATTTTATCAATTATTTCAACCTGTGAAGTTTTGACATGATTTTGCACTATTTTATAAATATGTATATATATACATATACCAAGTGAAAGTAGAGAACCTAAAGTTTTGTCTTCTTCTCTATTCCTTTAAAACTAGGTAGCCGGTACGGGGGTACGGTACGGTTATGGGTACGGGGATCCAGTACGCTGATATGGAAAATTTTTGGGGGCCCGGTACAGCAGTACAATATACATATAAAATATTAAAAATATAGCCAAATAAGCAAAAATTCAGCCTTATACATGAATAGAGTAAACAAATTATTAATTAAGTGAAATAGCCAAATAATGTATTAATAATTCAATGCATTTTGTCATGATATTCATTGATTGAACTTCGAACAAGTACATTGTTCAAACTCCAAATGTTACAATGTCCAATTATTAACATAAATAATAACAAATCACATAACTGGACTGGAATTCTGGCTATTACCAGCTCCCTTCAAATCTGGCAGTTCAGATTCCTTTGGGGTTTCTCTTATTATTCCTGCATTAGTCTTACTTGCTAGTGGAGATGCTGCCACTGTGTTTTTTGATCCTACATTACCCAAACGCATCTCAACTGTTGCAGTTTCAGCCATTGTTTTAGGTACTTCTGTGAAGTTTTACCAGAGTTGAATCATTTACGTAATCCCATCTATTGACCTTTATTGACCCCCAAAAAATAGTTTTTTTCCTACAAAAAGTCTTTAAAAAAATTTAAAATTTAAAAAAAAAAATTAAAATTAAAAAATTGTTGTTTTTACTGGTGGGTACGGCTGGGTACGCCTGGGTACGGCCAGCAGTACCCGGGTACGTCTGGGTACTTCTCAGGAAGTACCCAGACGTACCCGGGTACTGCTGGACGTACCCTGGCTGTACCCAAGGTGTACCGCACCCATGCCCTGCAGGGTACGTACCGGCTACCTAGCTTTAAAATGTATGAATTTTTTAGAAAATTTAAATGATAAGAAAATTCTCTTGTTCGAACTTAAAGACATTTTTTCGAATGTAATCAATTGGCAAACTTGAACTTAACTTTATCCTCATCAAAAATGAACATGAACTCGAACTTTGTGACTTCGCCAACAACATTAACGTCTAGTGGGGCCAAAAGAAGCAATTCTGAGAGTCCCTAGTAGGGGAATTTCACATTTCTTGATGGACAATTCTCCCAAATATCTGAGTCTATGGATATGGAAAGTGACCATGAAGCTACTGATACACTCAAGGTGAAGGGGCTGCGAAAAACTCTGCTTGGGTGATACACTGAGGAACGATCTGTTTGCAAAGCATCATATGCTGAAGCATGAGAGTTTGTACCCTCTCCATACGAGCTCAGTTAGAAGACCCCAAGGTAGAGCCCCAGACTCATATAGAAATGTAGGCTTAATAACTCCATTGAATAGGCACGTCTTTAAAGGGATATCTTGGAAATGTATCTCTAAAAACACTAGTGCTTCAAGATGGTAAGAGATGCCTGTCCCTTACAAAGACATGACTAGGAAGCTTCAAACTAAAAGATGGTCCAGAGAACCACACTCCCAAATACGTATATCTGTTATTTCTATAGGCTCGCTATTGTAGGAAGCCTAGAGGTTGGATAGGATTCACCATAAGCTGAAAAAGCTTGCAAAAACAACCAAGAGCATTAAGTTGGCTCTGCAAACCATTGGCAAAGTGTGTTAGGAGGATGTCATCGCCAGCAACGAGTAATATAGCAATCTAAACATGGTGCAACATACAACATCATCCACATGAAGATGCTGCCAAAGGAAGTCCTCAACCTCATTATAGTAGAAACAGAATAGAGTTGAAGAGAGAGGGGAACTCCTCCTGACTTTCAAGGTACTCTTAAGCAAAGTTAGAGAGACCATGGAGACTTCAGAATCGACGAACAATCATGCCATAGGCCTTGTGATGGCAGTAATGAAGTAATTTTAAATAACAATGTCACGTCGCTTCTGGTAAAGCAGATGTCTCAAAACAAAGTCAAAGGCCCTCCTAAGTCTACAAAGCAGCAAGGCTTTTGAAAGCCACTGATGACACTCCTCAATAATATCCTGAACTTGAAGTGTAGAAACACGATCATTTGTGTGGAACTCCTACTTCTAGAATCAGCTTACCTCTTTGCTCTATGATTACAACTATCCAGATATTCAGAAACCTTCATGTCCAACACTGTGGCACAAAATTCAGAAAATGTATGCCCAATCATGATAATCTTGTACTTGTAGCTATTTGGGTTTGAAGTCCAGTATTACATGGGTAGACGTCCGCCCTAAAATCAGCACGTTTGGGACATCTGGGATCAGGACATCTGGGACGACCCTAGGAAGGTGGGACAGGGGAAACGTTTCCCCACATCTCCTGCCAGAGGGAAATGCAGGTGACATCCCTGGATATCAAGGGCCATCTTGGGGACATCCCCCTTTTTGGGGGGGACGTCAGGGGCGTCTGAGTTTTTTTATTATTATTATTATCATCTTTGCTGTTCTCTCTTTTAAAAACTGACCTTTTCTAGTTAAAAAAATTAAAGTGAAGCTAATATTGTTATTTCATATGATGATTTGCCTTCTTTGCAAATTTCTCAATGTTTGGTAATGGATGGCCTTAATCTTTGTGTTGGGCTCGAATAAACTTTAACATGAAATAAATTTGGGAAGAACCTAGTGTAAGATTTTTTTGGAAGCCACTCATCTCTATTTGAAAACGAAAAATGTGTATGTATAAATGAAAATCTAATTAAAGTTCACTTTGGAAGCTCCACTCACTTATCGAACTTACAAAGCCTATGTGTATATTTCTATATTAATATAAAGAGAAATATTGTGTAGATTATAAAAGCAGTAAGGCACTGTTACGAATATGTGTTTGTAATATTAGTGTTCACATTATATTATTGTAATGTGTGTGAGGTAGTATAATGTATGATTTGTTAATACAACTCATAAATAATTGTGTGAATGTTGTATGAGAATAAATCACGTAGCTTGTATTTGCTTGTATTAGATGGGTTTATTGGTTGAGAGATATATGAGAGATTTGGGGGATCCATGATATAGTCTATCTCCGTGAATGTAGGAGAACACAAAGCCTATAAAATATAGCTCCCATATTGTAAGATCATCCCGCTTATATTAAAGTAATTTAATATTGTTTTGTTCAGTTTATTTGTCTAAACTCTGACCAATTTGTCACATTTGGCATCAGAGCAGGTGTATTGAAAAGAGAAAGTTTTTGATGGAAGTATAAATTGATTGAGGGGCATTCATTATTGGCCTCATGGATGAGAAAAGTTGGTTTTGTGAAGAGTGAATATTTTAGCATATATTAAGTTTTGGTTTAACTTCTCATTTCATTGTTTTCTAATCCTCTTATATTCTCCGTGGATCATTGTCTTTGTGCAATATTTGATGATAAGAATATTGGCCTCATGGAATGCTCTCAAAGGCACAGTAGTTGATAACGGTCAACAATTTTACTTACCTGGCTCGTTGCAGATCATAGGGCACTTGGAAGTGCAGCAAATCAGAATCGCTTCATTGTCGGCATTCTATCCGTATTGAGTAAATTTGCATGTTTTAGATTGAATAGACTTTGCATTGGATTACAAATATGTGAGTTTTGTTCATGCATTCAATTACTCATTGCTTTGCGCCTGACATCATTACAAGGTAAGAGGCACCTATGAAAGTGATACATATTTGAGAGGAATCAAAATTAAAACGCCCAGATTTTCAAATCTCTGTCAATGTTCAGATCTATATGAATAAGATGCCTCGTGCATTGTTGAATCTAAGGCAAGAGCATCCAGGTTCACATGCAATCTTGCATCACCAAAAAAATATAAATAAATAAATTTCAAATTTTGGCTGTCTCTTGATTGGCATTTCGTCAAACAGTTGGCATACATATGTTATTGATTGGAGAGTCTTGGGCCACCTCAGCAAAAATGAATTATATGGGTTTGATTGTTTTCATATGGACATGGTGTAGCCAAAACCGTTTGGGAAAAGAAGGCCTGAACATGGAGTTACACATGTATGAAAGTCAGCCCAAAAACACTCATGAGAGGACAAAAAAATGTTTTTTGCCATGGCTGTTCGAATTTCTTGAGGTGGAGGCGTTTTGGGATGCCCAAGAGATGAAAAAACGCAGCCAAGAAGTGGAGAGAGGGAAGCAACAAGAAAAACACAAAACAAGTGAAAGAAAGAGAGGAAAAGGGGCATTTTGGGGAGTTATTGGTTGGGGCGACTGAGACCATGAGGGGAAGATCTAAACCCACATTCATGATGGATTTTGAGGTAGATGGTACAGCAAAAGACCCCAATAGAAATTCCTATGGTGGAGGCACTGAAAATACACCTAAGTGTTTGTAAAAATGTCTGTAAGCACCAATAGAGTGTTTTAGCCCAAAAAGAATGTTGTTGAGTTTTGTGTTGTTTATGCATGTGTGTGTTTCCTTTGAAGAGGCCCAAAACTGTATTTTGGCCAAAACATTGATCTGATTTTTGTGTAAGGCTCAACCAAGGCTGTGATTGTGTTTATATAGGCTGAGAGATTCATTTTGAGTACTCATACACCATATATCCTCCCTCATTCCCACAAATTCTAAGCTTAGTGCAATTCACTAGCTTACTAGTTTAAAATTCTCATTAAAAAGATGGAAATTCCAGTTTTCAAGTGGACAATCACCAGAAGGGGTTGGATAGCATGAAATGGGTGAGAAATCAATAGAGAAATTGTGTTTAGGCTGCTAGGACCCGTTCGTTTGGCCCCGAACTAGGCTGCATCAAACTCATTTCCGTTCTCTAATGCATTGTTGTATCTCTATCAAATCGATTTGCATTGCCATTAATTTGCTTTGGTTCTGATTTACATTGGGAATCATGCACGTTTGCATCGATATTTGAATACTCTGGCTGGCCTCTTCATGATCGACCTTGCACTCTGCTCATGCATTTCATTAAAAGGAGCATCGCCATTTCAGCTCGCCTCTTATCTCTCAAACAACCCACAGTATTCTAAAACCGCCTAAAGCCCAAGTTTTCAAAAATAAAACCGGTTTGAAGGTCAAAGGTTGCTGTTTTCCAACATTGCACGCATTTTCATTTAAAGGTGTGTTACATTAAATTCTTAAAGCCGCATTAGTGCAATATAGAAGTCATCTCTGTTATGTGTATTATTGAATCCATTGTCAGGATATACTGTTTAATGACCTGTTCCATTGATGTCATTATCATTCCCGTGTTCATTTGTCTGAAAAAATCCTCCATTGTAGTTTAATAAGGCGTTCTTGAGTCTATAATAAAGTCGATTGTTTTAGTTGTTCAACATTTGTTAAAGTCAATAATCATTTAATTATTTTCATAGGGTTTGTTATCTCATAATATAAAGTCTCGAGTCTTTTAAAATATGCCATGTTTATCAAAGTCATTTATCATCACGTCATCAAAAGTGTCAAGTCTGGAGTCTATTGTCATTGTAAATTGAGTCCAAGATGTGTATGCCAAATTCAAGTGTCGAAAGCTTTTAAGAAAAAGTGTCGTCTTTTGTCACTAATCAAATTTTCAAGTTGTACTTGTTTGGTCGTTCATCAAAAATTCAATAAATTAAAAAAATGCCAGCATTTCAATTGAACGCATTATTGCTTGTACGCGACGTCCAAGTTGTGGGGTGGGGGTTGTGAAATTGTGCCTTATGATCATATTTCGTTGAGTAAGCAATGTCATTACTAGAGGGTGGAGGCAACAAAGGAAGGAGGTCAAACAACGACCTCTCGTCAATTACTAGCGACGAGGCTGCCTGATGATGTAGTGACATGTGTTTATCGCTTTTGCTTTCCATTGTATTGTGGTGTGTTTTGGTTCATTATCAAAGTTCTTGATTTGTGGTTGTGTTCAAAAGCCTCAATCGTAATTTGAGAGAGAGAGACATGTACCTGCAAAACTAACTCTTGGAGGGCTAGAGAAGATTTCGATGTAAACTTTTGTCATACGCTTAGTCTATGAGCTCTAGGAATCCAAATTCAAAATTTGGGGCTAGGGAAACCTCGGGAATTCAACTCGTGGAAGCTTTAGGAATCAAGGAGAGATTCGAGAATTTGAGGCTCGACAACCTTAATGAATTCGGCTCATAGGAGCTTCAGAATCCAAGGAAATTCAAACTTTGGGTCCTAGGAACCTTAATGGAATTCAGTTCACAGTGCAATCGAATGAAGTTTTATTTGGTCTAAGCAATGTCTTCAGGGGAGAAGCATTTGCAAGATCTCTTTCCAATCCCATGTTCACACTAAGGAGGGGATGTTACCGATATGTGTTTGTAATATTAGTGTTCGCATTATATTATTGTAATGTGTGTGACGTAGTACAATGTATGAGTTGTTAATGCAACCCATAAATACTTGTGTGAGTGATTTATGAGAATAAACCACATAGCTTGTATTTTCTTGTATTAGATGGGTTTGTTGGTTGAGAGGTATGCGTGAGTTTTGGGGGATCCACGATATAGTCTACCTCCATGAATGTAGGAGAAGACATCACCTATAAAAATATAGCTCTCATATTATAAGATCATCCTATTCATATTAAAGTAATTTAATATTGTTTTGTTGAGTTTATTTGCCTAAACTCGACCAATTTGTCATAAAGCGCAGATAAAAACATTTACCAGTTAACCATAACCCAACTATATTGAATTACAAAGACATACTAAGAATCAAGAGTGATATATGAATACAAAAATTTAAAATTTTCAAGCACAAATGTGGATGGATTGTCATCGATTGCTATGCATAAATTAAAATATATATTTGTATTTTGTTTAAATTTATGATTTTTTATATTATTTTAAAATTCGTCCCCTGTTGTTCTAAACTTTCGAATTTTTTTGCCATCCTGGATTCTTAGGTGACCATGGTTTGAACTATCTCCAAATTTGTGAGCAGGGTGTACGATGTGTTGAGATTGGGACAGGGAAACCCCAAACAAACAATCGTATTAAATAGTTTTGAATAGGAAAGGAAAGTGAATCCACACCATATTTGAGGCGCCTCGATCCCCTCATAATAAGTTGCTTTGCAGGTATAAAGCTTTCGAACATCATAAAGATGTCTAGAATAGCCAAACATGTAGAAGTAGGAATAATGAAGCCATATTTTATTGCACGATAGAGCCATATAAATAGCTCTTACAAAAGCTACAATCTGGGAAAGTAGGCATGGCAAAATTTGAATAGAAAGCTTAAATAAGCTTCAACCGTATCTACAAACAATAGTAAATAAACACAACACCCAAACTATGTAACAATATGTTACATTATTACAATTGTAATAATCTATTATAACACCCTCCCTTAATGACTAAATCAAATGTTTTAGTCATTACAAAATAAATGATTAAATCCATACATGAACTCAACCAAAGTGTAGTGCTACGCCTCTTGATGGACGTATCCAAATATTCCTATTGTCGCCAATTCATCTTACTGGAGTACATGGGTAATTAGACGCCGTAATCGCCAAGTAATATGGGAAGTGATGTTGAATATTGGGTTCACTGGATTTTGTTGTTCCTTGAATCGTTGCCATGTCTTGAATGTGTGATCCAACAAAAATTTAGATTATAAATCAAGACTAAACAACATGACACATCCCCTAAGGAATATTCTAGCATCGAGCCATCAAAACTTGAAAGCCCAATGCCTATTTTTCTCCGTTGTTCAATAATGTTGGGACATTTTTTTCAAAACAATCTTGTGCTTTTGCTTTATGCCCCTTCCTTTTCACCAATCTTCACAGAAACCTTCCAATTGGGTTTGACTTTGGTCGTTGAACTTGTGCTTGGTTTCAATACCTACGAAACAACAATAAGAGCAAAATTTTCCCGCCCTTCACCTTGCACTTTATCCTTTCCTAACCTTGTACATTGCCCTTCCAACAAGTAAGGCAATTCATTTTTTCGCACATCTTTCATCGTGGTATGTTACCACTTAGGCCTTTGTGTTGGTTTTCTTGATCTACTTGTGAAGAGTGAGAAACACTCTTCACCACTAGATTCTTCCTTAGAACTTGATAACTCTAGTAATTTCTTTGAACTCGTTCAACACTACTACCAGAGCTTGCTCCAAAAGTATTGCCAACAAAACCACAAAAGTACGCTCAATAGATTTACCATTACTAGAAAAGAATGGTACTTTCTCATCTACAAAAACCTCTTTACTCACAACAATCTTGTATGTGGAGACATCTATTAACATGTATGCATTCCTCTGCTCACAATAACCAACAAACATGTATAACTTTCCCATACAAGAGCAAAAGATCCAAAAACATGAAAACTACTTACATCCGGTATTTTCCCAACCATGCTTCTTCTCGGTGTTACATCCTGCAAGGCTTGTGTGGACTACTACTAAGAATGCACACAATTGTATTCACACTTCTACCCAATACTCGATGTTGTACATTCTAACCATCCACCATACATTGTGCCATCTCCATTGTTATCTTGTTTTGCCTTTCCATGACTTCATTCTATTGTGTAGAATATTGCTTATGTATACCTTTCTTGCAGAATTCAAATTCATCCCCATTAATTCATCTAAGAGCTTTTACATGTTTCCCTCCTTGTTTCTCTACCATAGCTTTCCAAGAAACAAAGTTAGAGAAACATTCTCACTTTCTATGTAGAAAACAAACCCACATTTTCCTAGAGAAGTCATTTATAATCAATAAGTAATACAATGATCTAGATGATGACGGTGTTCACATTGACCATGCAAACCCACATGTAACAAAACCAACGCACCTTTTTTTTCCATTCCTTACTAGTGTCAAATGGACATTGAAAATCTTTACTCATTAGACGACTTGAACATGAATTCTTAATTTTTTTGAATAGGAGAAATCCCATTCACCATATAAGAATGAATTAATGTATGTAAATTTTGGTAACCGAGGTGACCATACCTCTTATGCCAAAGATCACTAGTGCTATCAACCACTAGTGCATGCTCTTTTGTTGTTTTAGGATCAATCAACTTATACAATCCCTTGTTACCAAGACCAATAGCAATGATTCTTTGATCATGAAGATTACTAACCATGCATTTGTTTCCTTTAAACTCCACACAAAGGTTAGGATTCGTAGTTATTTCACTTATGGAAAGAAGATTTTTATCATGTCAGGCACAAACCGAACATTCTTGAAAATGTAACTCACAAAATTGCTCAATGCAATACGAACATCACCATATCCTTTCACATAGTGAACCCAACCATCACCTAAGGAAACTGATTCATTGCAACTATCATCTTCTACAAAGTTTACATATCAGTCTTTGTGACACGTGTAGTGTCTTGATGCACTTGAGTCAAAATACCACATTCTTGACTCCATGATTGATTTGTGTTGCCACAAATGCAAACTCACCCGCTGAACTTTGTTCATCTTCTTCAGCCACATTTGCAGATTGTGACTTCTTTCTATTATTTGCCAAATCATATTGTCGCTTACTGACAATCTTTCTTCAAATGACCTGGTTCATTGCAATAAAAACACTTCCATGTAGACTGCTTAGAAGTACTTACATTGTTATTAGAGGATTCTTTTGAAGAACCACTGGCATTCCACTGTTTTGTCTTTCCCTTTGACCGTGCCATGAATGCACTTTTTGTAGCCACTGATGTCGAGGAAGTTGTATGAGTTTGTCTTCTCTCCTTTTGCATGAGAAGTGTAGACAACTTCTCAAAATCAATCTTCCGTGTCTCTCCACAATCATATGCAATGACTCAACAAATGAGTCAAATGATGCTAGCAGGTTCTACAGTACTAGAGCAATCAAGTCTTGCTCATCTACAGGCTTTTCCACTGCTTTCAGCTGATCACAAATGTCCTTCAACTGCAACAAGAATTCAGAGATCGAACCACCCTCCTACATTTTAGTGGAAAATAACAAATTTTTCAAGTACAATACCCTACCAGCTTCTAAAGCTTGGTACTTAGATGTTAGACTTTTCCACAAATCCGAAGCACTAGTTGCATTTCTAACTTCTGGAATCAAATTATCAACCACTGAAAGTTTTAGCAACATCAATGCTTCTCTATGACGCTTATCATAGTTATCAAGTTCATCAACTGAAAGTTCGTCATCATCTGGTCTTGTTTCTTTGCCAAGTACAATTTGATCTAAATTCTGATACTCATAGATGGTAAGTATCTTGTGACTCCACAAACTAAAGTTTTTGCCTGTCAATTTTTGTGAATCTGGCAACAAAAGGTGTTGTAGACTAGCCATTTGGACCTAGTTTTTCCCTAAAACAATTAAATCAGAAAAACTATAATGACTTTTACAAAAATTCCTTTTGCTCACTGATTCTATCCTAAAACCAGACAAATTGACCAATTTTCAGCTCAAAACTCCTGACAGTTTGAGAGATTTTAATTTTACAATTTCCCATAAAATTGCCAAAATTACAGAAAAATTAAAATCTTGAGTTTTACACACTTTTTCAAATATTTCTTATGCGTGCAGACAAGGACATCAAAACGAACAAATTTGCCAACTTCAACTGTTTTCTCCTTCTAGTGTTCCAGCTACAGAATTAACCATGGCTTTTCAAGTAATTTCTAAGGTAGAAAAATTGAGATTTAATAAAGTTTTAATTTGGACTAACTTGAATTAATTTTTTCCCTAAATAATTATAAAACTTCAAACTTTGCTTTAAAATTTTATAATTTTATTTTTAACCGTCCAATTAAAAACCACTCATGCATGCATGAAAATGATGTTCCAAGCTGGGCTTTTCTTCTTCTCCACTGCACCTCCTCAGGTCTGCAATGGTTGTTTACCAGAGTGGATTGAATTCTTCCTCCAACGCTTCCAGAATGGCACCCAGGTCAGCAACAGCTATATACCAACAAGCGCTCTTCTTCTGACCATACTCACACAAACATTTATCATCTGGCAAATAGAATGAATGCTTAGATAGCTGCACCTAGACTTTTGACAACACCTCTACACTCCAATGGCGCCCAGATTGTTTTTCTTCTTTTTTATGCTTAGCCAGAAATCAGATCAGATCAGATCATATCATATCAAAAATACAATCACTTGATTTGTTATCACACAGAAAACTAATGTGTCCTCCTAGCTGTGCTATTCTTCTGCTGTTTTTGTTTCACTCCTTCAACCAAAAATAAGATCACATTACTTTCTTCAATTGGATGCTCTCTCCAGACATGCCTCTTCTCCTTCCAATGCTTTTGCCACTTGCTGATTACGCGAGGTTCTAAATGCTTTCCACCGGCATTCTTTTGCCTCTACTCAGACAATGCTTTTCATAGCGCCACAGGCACTTGAACCTTCCTCTTGTCCTCCAGCTGTCATGCTTACAAGTGCACCCACGGTCCTCCAGGCTGCACTACAACATCACAGAGCAGCAAAACAATTTCACACAGGGTGCGCCATTTCACAACGCTTCCTCCCTCTCAAGATCTCCTTCTACACAAGCTCTTTCTACAGGCTTTGATACCATAAAAGTAGGAATAACCAAGTTGTATTATATTGCAAGAAAGGAGCCATATAAATAGTTCTTACACAAGCTACAATCTAGGAAAGTAGGCATAACACGACTTGAACGGAAAGCTTAAATAAGCTTCAACCGTGTCTACAAACAATAGTAAATAGACACAACAACCAAACTATGTAACAATATGTTACATTATTACATTCTAACAACATGGGGTCTGCCTGAAGTAGGAGTTTTTCTCGGGAGGAGGATTGACCTAACTGTTTTTGTGGAACTGGAGGGCATTGAGGAGCTCATCTCTCCTCAACACAAGAAAATTAGGCAAATCCACACAAATGAAATTTTACACCAGTGACAAAAATGTTCATTGTTCATGAACATTAGAGCCTAGTTACCTAAAATATTGTTGCCAAAAGGTACATAGATACCAAAAGTGAAATATATTTACCAAGATGTTTAACATAATACACAGGAAAACTACATACCAAGGTGTGATCAATCCTACAACTCCAATGGGTTCCTTCAAGACGTGACTCTTAAAGGATTCCATGGGAAGGGAAACTGGAGCACGTTGTTTACTATCTAAGGCCTCAGCAAGACCAGCATAGAACTCAAAACATCCAGCAACATCATCCTGGAAAAATAATACAAAAGAGTTAAAGTGACAAATGGAAGTGTAATATTATATAATTCTAGCAAACAATGTCTGGTGAAAATTCCAAACTTGAGAACAGAAGATACCACATCCCATGCTGCCTCATCCAATGGCTTTCCACAGTCAAGGGCCTCCAGCTCAGCTAACTCTGACTTTCTCTCAGTTACCTGCTCATGTTTATAAAAACAAGAATGCTCTCAGGCCATACAAGTTTACAACAGATATCTGATATCAATAAAGGAACTGAACATGACATGTCTAAGTGAATGGACTGAGGGCACTGGTGCATGTGGCAATGAAAACTGGAGTATATATGAAATCATATTGGCCCTAATAATGGGAAGCATGCAATTGTTACTTGAAACTAAAAAGTTAAGTAATGATGTAATGCACAGAGACATTATTTCATATTGCAATAAACCAGTAAGTTGGAATATCTATGCCCGGAAAAGCAATGTGTCATATGCATATTATAATCTATCCCATAAATGTACTAAAGAATAAGGTGTCTAGTGTAAAAAGTTGAAAGTTGAAAGGTTGCAACAAGAACATTCGTGTAAGCCCTAGAAAGATGCGAGTGTTGTCATATCCCCTTCTAGAGTCTCACTGTTTGTTATGTTTTTATCACAGTTCATGTTTATGCCTTTGCCGTTGGTGTCATGGCAAACATTTTTATTAATCTGATATTGTGTGGGCATTCATATCCAGATTATACATTCATTATTATTGAATCAATACATATTTGTTATATGTTGTTGAGCTGGCATTATGTTTATATTATATATTCATTACTGTCAATTATGAATAATTACAATTATGTCTTGAGTTTCAATAAATGATCCCTTGATACAGTTTCCTCTTTTTTATTGTTTCAGTTGATATGCGGTATTCATATGCTGATTAGAATTCATCTCCCAACAGATGCTAGTGATGTATTATGGCTGTGCGCGTGTGCAGGTAGACAGATAAGGTCACGGTCTGGGAGTGGAAACTTAGTACACCAGGTTCTATTATACTACCTCAGAATTCAGCCTGGTTGCAAAAGTGGAGTACATCCACATTGTGGGTAATATGTGCACTGTACCGTGTTTCATTTCAGTGTGTTAGCTTGCTGTTGTGATTATCATTTATGGCCTGTTTTTATGCTATCTGTGCATCGATGCCAGCTAATCAATTTATCAACTTATCAATGACGGATCAATGATTGATGCTGATAGCCGAAGGCTATCACATTAATATTTTGTTGATATTATTGTTAGCATTTGATAAAGTATTGTTGACTTGACTTGAGAGATGTAATGATCCATCTTGGTCTTGACTTCTGTTTTGGTTATGGATTTTGCATTTACTTGATATGTGCTATCGCATTAATAATTTTGTCGATATTAATGTTGTCATTTGATAAAGTATTGTTGACTTGATCTGAGAGATGTGATGATCCATCTTGGTCTTGATTTCCGCTTTGGTTATGGGTTTCGCATTTACTTGATATGTGACTAGCTTCCCATTTGTGTCACAAAAACACTCCTCATCTGTTTTTGACTTCTTATTTACTGGCACGCAGATGCATTGAATTCCACACTTTGGGCAGTGTTTGTCTTAAAGCCATAATGGCATTTCCATTGAATAGTCTTTGTGCAGATTTTGGTGTTAGCATTGTGGTGATGATTTGTAATATTGAGATTTTAATTAAATTTAAACAACCCTTTCGGGCCATGGCAGATAAAGGCGGTTGTTTTAATATCATTGTGGTCTTGGTATTTTTATATTACATAGCCTAGACCCTAAGGTCTTAAGGCTTATGCTCGAGCCATTCGAATCACATTTGTAATATTGAGATTTTAATTAAATTTAAACAACAATTTAAACAACCCTATCGGGCAATGGCAGATAAAGGCAGTTGTTTTAATATTATTGTGGTCTTGGTATTTTTATATTACATAGCCTAGACCCTAAGGTCTTAAGGCTTATGCTCGAACCATTCGAATCACATCCGAATGTGAAGTTGTATTTCCCAAGGCATGTGGATATCTTCTGTTTCTTTTTCAAAATTAAAGTCGCCAGAAAAGCCATAAGCCTTAAGACCTTAGGGTCTAGGGAGATTACTACGGTTCTGTTAGGCATTTAAAATTATTAAATGAGCTTCAAAAGCTTGCTTAGAGATTTGTGAAGCTTCTTGGAGATTTGCAAAGCTTCTTGGAGATTTGTGAAGATTGTTGGAGAAGCTTCCTCAACTCTGAAATTCATCTTCAAAAGTTGGAATGGGAGTGGGTTAAGGTTGCATTGTAAAGTTTTGTTTTGGTTCTTTTTTAATCATGATGGGAAGTGGCCGGCAGCCATGGGCAAAGCCCTGTTGCATTTTTGGCAGAAGTATTCAAATAGCAATCTAGTCATGCAAGTCACAAAGGTAATCACGCAATTTTATTTGTTTGTTGCCCAAAGTAATCTTTCAGTTTGATTATATCCATGAGAAATGGAAGAACTGACCATAGGCTTGCAGAAGATGATTTAAGGAGATTTGACAAAGCTTTATCTAGTTTTCATTGCATGAGAGAAATGAGGAATGTTGAAGGGTTTGTTGCATTAAAGTTTACTGAGGTTTTCTCGGCATGAATGGGAAGTTGTTGGAGGATTTTCCGGCAATTTTATTACCATTCTTGGAATCCTTCGAGTATAAGAGAAATGTGAGCACGATAGTTGGGGATTGGTTGATTCGTGGGCTATTAAGTGTTATTGATGGAGCAGTTGGAGGTTGTTTTGCGCGAGTTATTATCACCAGATGTAAGGGTTAGAAAAGAGGAGGGAGTCTTCATGGGATCTTAGCTTTTTGTGCCTCTCTTTGTATCAGGCATGGTTATCCTTTCCTTTAAAACCTTAGCTTCCTTTGATAGTTATCTTAATGTTGAATTCTGTAAAGATATATATGGTTGTATCCATAATGTGCTGTCATGGTTTTGAGTTGAATATGGGTTTTTATCTGAGTTCAGAGTTATGTATTTTTGCATTCATAATGGTGTGTGCATATACAATGTGCATATTCATAGCCTATAGGTGTACGAACATAAGTATGTATATTCGTACCCCTATAAATATACTTGATATCTTAGCATGGACCATTTGATTTGTGAAATCTTTAGGATCAGACCTCCTTTAGGCAACTGGTACTGGCTTCTTGTTATTTTTAAAAGGACTAGAAGACATATGATTCAGGTTTCTAGTCTTATCTTTGCCTGAAGAAGAGGGTGTTTGGTTGGATTATCATGGGGCTCTGGAGCTGGATAAAAGTATATATGTATCTTTATAAATATATATGTTTTTTCTAAATAGTGATACATATATACTTTGGCATATTTGATATTCGCATATATGCTTTTATGTGTATGAGTTCATACTACTGATGCTTGTTATTAACTAAACCTGAGTTTAGTAGTGGTTGGATACCTAGGTGCCCTTGCTATGTCATCTCCCTATGAGTTACTACATGGAAACTCAAAGAGCACCGATGGCGATTGCATATTTTGTTTGTATAAGAATTGGGATCTGGAGGTTTGCATTTGTTGCATTACATTTGATGAATGTTGTTTTAAGATAAAGATTTCTGGATAAAAACCATGCAGAAGTTTTTAGATCAACGTTTCAGATCACACTCGTGACTTCATGATCGATCAACAGGATGAGGAAATAGTATGAGTATGCAGATTTGTATGGGCAGTGGTACTTTGAGTATGCATTGAAGATGTTGTCTCTTCTTGACAGCTTGAATATTATGAAATCAGAATGTCAGGTGTTTTTCTCTTTCCTTCCTTCAATCTGTATGGATGATTCTGCAATTTGGATGGGAAAATTGATTATGTTACCTTAATTAGTTTGCATAGATGACTCTGGAACTTATTGATACGAATGTCACTGACTGAAAATGTCATTTGCACTTTGTTAATTATATGTGGTTGCATTTATTATTATCATATTTTGTAAGATGGGAGCAAGAAACTTGCCCTTCTATTATGCAGTAATCATGCAGCCAAAGTGGCAACAATATGCCAATGACTCGCACAAGCGCTATTATTCCGCATATATTTGTCAGGGACTGACAGTATTCTTAATGCGTAATAGAAGTATGAGAGTTTGGATTCATTCCTACAAAGCCTCATTATAACTTGCATGTCTGTGATAAGATCAAGTGGTTGACTATTGTACTCTATGTCGAGTGTTGGCTTGCGTGTTGCTCGTTATAAACTTTGTATTATCCTGAATTGTTGATGTGGTCCAATTTTTATGAATAGACTCAACTTTGAGATACTATAACACAGCCTGAATCTATGGTTGGGGTTGGGTCGGGTATAATTGGTGGGTGTAACATACTCATTGGATGGGATCAGATTACCCAATTAACCATGACTGCGGGACAGCTTCCTTTGGATGCAGATGTTATTTTCCAGTTTCATAAATTGGTGTAGATTATTATTTACATAGTTACCATGTTTGAAAAGTTCGGATGATTCGAAAGGGGGAAAAATTTTGGAAGTTCGGAATTTTTCAATTGGTTTGGTTTAGAAAATTCAAAAATATAAAATATATATAAATAATAAATACTATACAAATATGATGATATTTGAAAAGAAAAACCAATTACACATAATAATAAATAAATATATTATCTACAGAGTTTTTCTTTTGCATGCTTAGATATTAGTGTTTCTTGTTTCGTTTTTGTTTTGTGTTGAAGTTCTTTTAATTTAAACACCTTAATTTTTTAATTAAAAATAATAAATATAATGTTCAACCGAACTTGTTTGGTAAGTTCGGTCAGACCAAAAAGTATGGTTCGAACCGAATTTTCACTAAGTTCGTAAAAACATGGTAACAATGATATTTATTATGTTGATTGGTTAAGAAAGTAAGTTCATGAGCTCAATTGTAAATGAGTGACTTATTGTAACGTTATTTTTAGATTTGTAAAGTATTATGTTACTTTGTGGATCAATTTTATGTAGTGATTAAGAAGTTCCTATATGGAATCCATTCTTGGGAGTTGTAATTTAGTTATTACACATACTTAGTATATTATGGGTAACTTGCTTCTAAGGAAAAAGGAATCTGTGTTATTTAATACCGTGAAATGAATAGTTTGCAATGGTAAAATTGTAACCAATTTAGCTAAATTGTGGATTTACTGAGGTGGTAAACTAATATATTATTGTTTATTCAGTTGTCGTGGATGAACCTGGAGGAATCTCACTCGCTTTATTAGACAGTCATAGTCACATGAACCCTATATATCTATCTGCCTATATCATTATTGCAAGCGGCGTATAGAATATTTGGAAAGAATGATTATGGAAATGAAAATGAAGATAACAAGTTTAATTGGTAACCTTATGTGTGTGAACTTTGTCTTGATAAATGAGCAAAGTAGTAAAAGAATTTACTTGGTCAAGTAGTATTCATGTGAACTACAAATGGGAAATTGAGTAAACATAGATCAAGTAAAATACTGTCTTCACTATCTAATATAATTGGAATGTAGACAGAAGGAGTCTGACTCATATTGTGGAACAATCAAAATGCTAATGAGAACCCTAGAGGCAGGGAAGGCTTATTCATGACTTAGGCATGAACCACTTATGATGCATATATTGGATGAATGTGCGAAAACTTTACCAAAGGGCTAGTGATTAGTCACATGCTAGCAATTAAATTTTGTTTGGAATTATTGTGTAGAACATTTGCTTAAAAGGGAATTGTGCATATTCTATGCATGACTGTTCACAAGAAGATTGTGGAACTAATAGAAACTCTAAAGAACCCGAGGATCTTTTTCCATTTCACTAATCAATTGATAAATTAATTGTCACTCAAGAAGTGTTCCACACTGATAAAGTTAAAATAAACCAAAAGGTCAAGACTAATGTAAAGCATTAGCAGGGTGAAACATAAAGTGTTAAGCCTATATTACTTTGGCAGATTAAGTTAGTTGCGTATTTAATGAAGAGTGGGATGTTTATAGCTAAGAACACAAAAGAAATTGAGTTGCATTTGTGGGATTTGTTATGAGTGTTTTTCATGTATCACTAATTGATAATTTACACTTTATGATGTCATGGCAACATAATCAACAAAACTGCACATTTGGTTTTCATATTCTCTGACTGTATTTGTAATATGCTCTACAGGCTGCTTTCGTAATTCATATAAATTTTGTGAAAATCGTGTTTAGGAAATGCCAGCAAGGGTTCCAAAAGATCCTAATTGCGAAAAATGTTGGTAGAAATCAAAAGATCGGAAAATAACAAATAAATTAGAAAACTTTACAAAGAAAAATGGCATTTTAGATGTTCTGACATTCTTTTGCAATTTTTGGGAAATTGAAATTTTCTACAAAATCATTAGAAAAATTAATTTAAAATATCACCATTGATAATCCAGGGCAATCACTAAAAATGTTTTGGGAAAAAAATGTAATTGAACACCAGATATGGTTACTACGATTGATACAGAATCAACCACAAAATTAAAATAAGGGTGCTTACATAATGCATACATGAACTTTTACAAAATTTACCACAGTATTGGAGCCATCACTAGTAATCCTGTGAAACAACAGGGAATTGAGCAAACATAGCTTATCTAAAATACTGTCTTCACGATCCAATATAATGGAATGCAGATATAAGGATTCTAACTCATATTGTGGATCAATCAAAATGCTAATGAGAACCCTAGTAGCAAGGAAGGTTTATTTGTGACTTAGACCGGGCATGAACCACTTATGACACATATGCTTGATGACTGCGCTACAACTTGACCAAAGGGCTAGTCACACATTAGCAATTAAAGTTTGTATAGAATTATTGTGTAGAACATTGGCTTAAAAGGGGATTGTGTATATTATATGCATAACTGTTCACAAGAAGATTGTAGAATTAATAGAAATTCTAAAGAACCCACAGGTCTACTTCGTTAATTAATTGATAAATTGATTGTCACTCCAGAAGTTTTCCACACAAATAAAGTTAACATAAACTGAAAGGTCAAGACTAATGCAAAGCATTAACAGGGTGAAAGATGAAGTGTTAACCCTATATTACTTCACAGGTTAAGTTAGTTGCTTATTTAATGAAATGTGAGCTTTTTTAGGGAAGAACACAAAAGAAATTGGGTTATATTTGTGGGGTTTGTTACAAGTGTTTTCCATGTATCACTAATGTATACTTTACACTTTATGATGTCATGGCAACATAATCAACAAATCTGCACATTTCGTTTTCATATTCTCTGAATGTGTTCTGTAATACGGTCTACAAGCTGCTTTCATAATTCATATAAAATTTGCAAAAAGTGTTTAGGAAATGTCAGCAAGGGCTCCAAAAGATCCTAACTGGGAAAAACTAAAAGAAGTCGATAGAAGACAAAAGATCAGGAAAATAACAAAATGATTAAAATTCTTTACAATGAAAATGACATTTTAAATGTTTTTACAATCTTTTGTAAGTTTTGGGACTATTGAAATTTTGTACAAAAGAATATCACCAACTTTGACAGTCTTGATAATCCTGGGCAAGGATTAAAAATGCTTTGGATAAAAATGTGATTGAACGCCAGTTTTGGTAACTATGATTTATACAGAATCAATTGTAAGCTTAAAATAGGAGTACTTCCATAATGCATACATGAGCTTTTACACAATTTAACACAGTATTGGAGCCATCACTAGCAATGCTGTGAAACAAGTAAGTGGATAAGAGAAGTTATGGACAACAGGGAGCAGGCAAATTGAAGTTGTATGGACTCTTATCCAATGGCAGGGGCAATGTGGGAGCAATGCCGTAAAAGACATATTAGATTGAAGAAAAATCAGTCTGGAGTTTCAAAACCAAAAACATGCTTTTCAAAAAGTTATGAAATAAAGTCAAATGAAATGGAAAAAATGCTACCTAAAGATGGAAAACAAGAAGACTAAAATTACAAATGACAGAGAACTTCCTGCCATTATAAGCATGGAAAGTACAGAAAATATAATGTCTCAAGTATTGTATCGCTACAACACATAGAAGGACCTTGTGTGTAAGTTTCTGTAAATTATACTTAAATAATTTAAAAGTGAACATGAGAAGCACTAAATTCCCTCAAGGGAACATGTTACAAGAAAATCTTCAAGGATCCTACGAATAATCCAATCGCCATATTGTACAGAATAAACTGGAACACATTTGTATCCAAACTGAGGTTTAAAATATCATTACAGTAGGAAAAACCTTTACCTTCTTTAAGGTTATTCTTGTGCTAAGGTTATTCTTGTAGAAGTTAATATATTTTGCTATGAGTTTTAACTGGGTGCAAAACTTTCTAAGGCATTTATGATTAGTTCAAACCAATGTTTTAAAAATCGGAACCGGACTCGGAACCGGCCGAGGTCCGGACCGGACCGGAACCGGAACCGGACCGGTTCAAACTTAATGAACCGGTTTACTAAAAAATACATAAAATTTTATATTTTTAATGAAAATAATATATTTGAAATGTTAAAAACCATAATTCCAACAAGTACACACAGAATATGCAAAGTTTTCTCTTATATATATGCAAGAAAGGTGTTTATAGCAAAATGGCACGAACTCCAAGTCCAATACACAATACATATATCATAGATGAGATTCCGAAACAAAATACATAGACATTGAGGCTCTAAATGGTCTCCAATGATCAATCTCCATAGTTCAAGACTCCAAAAAAACAACATGATATGATCATTGATACATTACAAATACTACAAGTTACAAAACTCTAGAATAAACTAGATGACATCAATGATCAATCATCATGATCAAACTCTGCACCGCTGCTGGAAATGGGATCCTCAAGGTCATCCTCATCAATATGATCACCGGCCTCTGGCTCTGACTCGGACTCATCCAAATCCTCAGGTACATCTGCAACAACTGGAGCTGCACGGGGTTGGGGAGTAGCACGAGTGCGACTAGTGCCTGCTGTGTCTCGTGACGATGGCGGCGGTGCTGCTAATGGCTCATCAGATTCTTGATCCAAACCCATCCACCCCAAGTCATCGGGATCAAACTCTGCTGGCTGACTCTCCTCTACCCATTCTGAAGTTGGATCTATATCATCCAAGACAATGGGATCAGTATCAGGTCTTCGGTTCAACAACTGGTTACGCCTTAACCGAAGGTTGTACTGCACGAAGACAAGATCATTCAACCGTTGTTGTTCCAAACGGTTTCTCTTCTTCGTGTGAATCCGCTCAAAGACAGACCAATTGCGCTCGCACCCCGAAGCACTGCAAGTTTGGCTCAGGATCCTAATTGCAAACTTTTGCAATTGAGGACACTGACTACCAAATGAATCCCACCAATGTGCTGCGATAAAAAATGTAAATGTTTAATTAGTAAACAATGACAACAAAAAGTTAAAAACACAGTTAAAAATTAAAAGTAAAACATAAACTTATAACTTAAAGGTTAAAGCGTAATTCAACAAATTAGAAAAATATTGTCTTATGCTAAAAATTCATGATTATTCATTAAAATTTTTAATCAAATGAACTTCAAAAAACTTAGAATTTCTTACCTGGTTGGTCCACATCCCTTGCAATCTTTGCAGGTTTTTCCAAAGTTACTGTGGCTCTGCTGAAGAAGCTGATCTGTCGGTGAACCTCAAGTTGTTGCATCTCATCAGGGACCATGCGCTCTAGGCACTCGTACAAACCATCTTTTACTTCTCCTGTTTGATCTTCTCCAAGCTGAGCTCTGTAATGATATTTTGGGTTCAAGAAATACCCAGCTGCATGTATAGGTCGATGGAGTTGATTGTTCCATCTATTATCTATGATCTCCCATATAGGCCCATACTTAGTTACCCTGTCTTTGTATGCTGCCCTTATCTGCTCCTTTGCCTGATCCATAGCCTCATAAATATAGCCCATGGCTAATTTTTCCCCATCCACCAACCGCAACACCTTAACAAGAGGCTCAACAACTTTCACAATCTCTGCTGTTTTTTTCCAAAATAAATTATCAAAAAGTTTCTTCTTTGTGTCTTTCCCATCCTGTTTCGGCTCCACTTTGATGCATTCCATTCATCACTTAAAAACATCCTTTTCAAGTTCTGTTGTTGGGAAATAAGAGATTGCAACGTGAGAAAGTTCGTTGCAAATCTCGTGATGGCTGGCCTAACAAGTTCTCTGCCCTCAGTGTTCTTCCTCATTAGGTTCAATACCCATGAGTGATTATAGATGTATTTGGTGATGCTCTTGCCATGCTCTACAGTGTTCTTGATCCAATCTTTTTTCCCTATATCCTCAAGCATGAGGTCTATGCAATGTGCAGCACATGGAGTCCAAAATATTGTTTTGTGTTTAGCCTCTAACATCTTACCAACAAGAACATAATTAGATGCATTATCTGTTATGATTTGTACAACATTTTCTACCCCCACCTCTAAAACAATCTCATCCAAAAGCTCAAACAATAAATTTGCATCTTTTACCCTATCAGATGCATCTACTGATTTCAAAAACATGGTACCTTGTGGACAAGAGGCAAGAAAATTTATTATTGTGCGGTTCTTGCCATCACTCCACCCATCTGACATGATAGTGCATCCTGTTTTGGCCCATGAAGCTTTGCAACCTTTCAAATATTCATCTATGGATGCAACTTCTTTCTTCAAAAGTGATCCTCTCAAGTCATGCATACTAGGGCCTTTGAAGCCCTTACCAGCAGCAACAATGGAATCAAACATCGGCTGGTAATAAGGTGAGCGGGCAGCATTGAAAGGGATATCTGCATCATACCACCATCTAGCAATGTACTCAAAAGTTGCTTCTTTGTATTGCTTCTTCCAATGGTTATCCAAGGTAGGCTGATTTTGTGTTGGCATGGAGGCACTAGTAGTGGCAGGTGTGGAAGATGGAAAAAAACTTTGAATGTTCTTTCTTTTTTGAGGCCGGTTTTCTTGACTATGAGTGGATGGGGGAGGCATATACCGAAAGGGGTCTCTAATAGTCAACGAAAGGGTCAAAGCAAGATCCTTCAACACTCAAGGCATGTTCCCTCCTTCTCCCTATTTCAGCTTCCATCTCTTTTTGCCTAGCCTTCTCTTCTCTATGTTTTTCAAGCATGTTTTTCATTTCCAACCTAATGTCATCAATACCAGGTGCCTCACATGGGGTAACTTGGCCTCTTTGACCAGCCAAGTGTTGTTTCAACCATGAATCCCCCCGATGTGTTTTTACAATATTTACAAAAACTTGGTCATCAATTACGTCTGCATGGGCCCATGTAGGGTCTTTTGATTTGGGGGCCATTGCAAATGCAAACAAATCTGAAAATGCAAATAAAAAATAAATAAATTTCCTATTTCTTTTTTAATAAAATTTACAAATAAGGGGCAAGTTTAAAATGTAACATACCTTTCAATGTGCACACAAATGAGGTGAGGAAATGCTCCAAGCTTGTATATAGCACCACAAAGAGCCCACACTCCAAATGTAGATGTAAATGCCACCACAAAGAGCCCACACTTGATACCAAACAACTCCAAATGAACACTATTCAAGGCTGCCCCAATCCTCCAAATCCTTGCAAATAAGAGAGGTGCTCACAAATAGAGGTGAGGTGCTCACAAATGGCTGCCAATATCACCACAAAGAGCCCACAAGCAATGCCAAACAAACTCCAAGCCTCCAACTTCCAAGCTCACTACAAAAAATAAACTCTTCAATCTTATGCTCACAAATGCTCACAAATGCTCAATGAGAGAGGTGTGAAGTGATAGAGGGGGTGTATTTATCACACTAAATTAGGGTTTAGTCACTTTAGAAGCAATAAAAAATAAAAAAACATTGAAAAACGCGTGTTTTTACCTGCGGCGCCGCGCACAGGAAAAAGAAGATGAACCGGCCGGTTCCGTACGGAACCGGCCGGTTTGGCCGGTTTGGGCTAAAACCGGCCTAGCGGTCCGGTTCACAGGCCGACTCAAATTTTTTTTGTTCAAACCGGTCAAACCGGCCGGTTCCGGTTCCGGTTTGACCGGTTTTTAAAACATTGGTTCAAACAGGCATGAGATGTGTTATTTCAGTCTAATGCTTCCATGGATAAACTCCATATTCTCCAGTAAGGAAGATAGATGACCTCGAGTGTGAAGAAGCCAACATATATAAACAGAAGTAACAGTAATTGCTCTCAACTTTGAATCACAGTTTGCTTTCTTTCTGCTAAAGTCTTCGAGACTTGGCCACTCCAGGATGATTATCACCTCTGGCCATCCATTTTCCATTTACACATCCTATGAGTTATATTTTTAGCCAGAATGACTAAAGATCAATATATGACGGTCAAAAGATTTTATGCTTGTATCACCTACCTTGACATCCTAGCTCAGAAATGTCCTCAGAATGCACAAATACTTGCATATATTTATCACAAAGCCTTCAACTCGTGAAAGAGACATCGATCCCATACATCAAACAGCCCATTTTTCTTAGTTCAGTTATATTTCACTGTGCTTTTCTTCTACAGAACAAAGTTTTACAGGGTTGCTTCAAACATGTATGGCCCAAATTACAGTTTTACAGGTGGACACTACCATACAGCACGGCATATCTAAATAATAAACATGCATTTTAACAAAATAATTACCAAAAATTTACAAAGAAAAATCTTGTGATCCTACATAAAACCCAGACAATGGCACAGTAGATGTATGTGAATTACCAATGATTAAAGGTTCAAGAAAGTGAATGTAAATTACCTTTGCAGCTATAGCACGCAGATATTTTGCACGGAAGGCTCCTGATGTCCGAGCCCAATACTTTCCTCTATTTCTTGTAAAAGCAGTGCGTGCAGCCTTAACTGCAACTTCAATATCTTCTGCAGTTCCAGATGGTATTTCACCTGGAAAGGACAAATAACTTAGCATAAGAATTATATGTTTAGTTGATTACAAGCATAGCACTTTTTCAAAACAGCAATTGGAGGTTGAATACAATCTCACATAAGCTAAATAATAAGCATACTCGTTGCACTATTGGTCTTGTGAAATAAAAAAGAATCACATGTTGGTAGTAGCATAGAAGTATGAAATCTGATATATAGGCATGTATATGAGCTTGTACACAGTTGCATAATGGATACGACATAGGCGGCAGCCATAGAGCTGCGGTAACATTAATTTTCAGTCATATATTGTTGTTTAAAGAGCATAGAGCTTTGGAACAGCAGATGGGGAAAAGTACATCCATGTTGGTGAATCGTGAATTGAAATATCCAGGCCGATTATAGGTCAATCCAGGCTGAACACAATTATTAAAGTTACTCTTCACTTCTGCCCCTTCTAGCTCCTCTCATGTAGCTCACTTATCATTTCAAAATGAGGCATTCTTCACCAAATGGATCCGTTAAGGTTCAGCTCCATTATCTGGAAATAGAAAGGAGTATTGAGCCAAACACGAGCACATTAGACATTCTACCAATGAGTATCGTGTCCTCGAATAAAGTAAGGCAAAGACCTTTCTTGCCAAGAAGACTCTACCATATGAGGATTCCGAGATTCAAGTAACTTATTCCAACACTTCTAATCCTTAGCTCATGCTCATAGTCAATAACTATTTTTTCGACAATTGGAAAGCTATATTCACTCGTAATTGTCAAATGAAGAATAGTTCATAGAGATTACTCTCAACCATGGAAGCCAGAAAAACTTGATTTGCACAGAAGTTGGTAGACAATCTTTAGTTGCCAAATACAACCCTTTCATGCCCGTGCCACTTGGGGTGGGGCAAGGAAGGACATTCCACACTGCAAAGGATCTGTCACATCCGCCATTGAACTAATCAAGAGTAACGGTACAGTCGATTGTGATGTCACTCCCTTAAATTGTTGTAGTTTAAGACTTGGGATGCATGACCACAAGGTCACCTTTGATGGATTCCACAAGGCCTACCAACTGCACGAGGATAGTAAAGTGTATAAACTCGCTTCTTCCATTATTTCTTTCTTCTCCGGCGGGACAGCAATTAAACAGGTCAATCTGCAAAAGTTTTTACTCTTTGTATCATTCAGAACCCAAGGCCAATAACACTACAAAGCTTCCATCTAAAGCAATTAAATCTCTTGTTGATGCTTATTCCGATGTTTTTGACCAGCCTAAAGGAATTATACCTTTAAGGCCCACTCAACATCCTATTGAGCCTGTGCTAGATTCTCACTTGAACATATGCTTGATTGGTGCTCTATCTTAGCATCTCCAACACAATACTTCTCGTGGATCTCACGCTCTCATCGTGTTAAAGAAGGAACATAATGAGTGGCAGTTAGTCACATATTATCGTGCTCTCAAATCGTTGTCAAGAGCCGCTACCCACTTTCAAAGATTGATAATATATTGGACCAGCTTTGGGTTCCAAGTATTTCACTTAGCTTTATTTCATATTTGACTTCTATATCACCAAGATCACGTGGAGTCTCGTAATGTTTGGAAGACGCCTTTCAAGACTAAATTTGGACTCTAAAAGTGGTTGTTCATGTCTTTTGACCTCACCAATGCATCTGCCATATTCAGGCACACATCATCAATGCTATTTTCCAACCCCACCTTGGCAAATTTAGTGCCATATATTGAGATGACATCTTGGACTATAACATGTCTTGGCACAACCACTTGGTCAATGTGCAAAACATTCTGGATTTTCTTTACCTATCGTCTCCAAGCATGAAGTCCTTTGGTTAAGCCTCAATTAAGTCCTTGCAGGCATGGATTACATGCGGATTCAGACAAAGTAAATTTTCTTGAAGAGTAGCGCACTCCATCCAAATTTTCAAACCTAAAGATTTTTATAGGGGAATGAACTTCTATACCAAGTTTATTCATAACTACTTTCATGATGCTCATCCTCTTCATCATCTCACTAATAGAAAGGCTCTTGATTGAAGCTACATGCTGCTTAAGCATTTCATTAATCAAAAAAGTATCTTTGCTCTACTCCAGTACTTGGTTTCACTGATTTGCAACAGCCATTTGAGCTTGAGACTACAATTCCCAATATTGCATGGGTGTGGTACTTAAGGAAGACATCAAGTGGCATATCATTCTGAACCATTGTCACAAGACAAGCTCAATTAGAACACCTATGACAAGAAAATCTACAACTCTATCCAAGCGCTCAAGCAGTGGCACCATTATCTTCCCAGTAAGAAGGTTTTGTGCGTTGATCACAGCCACTTCAGATATTGAACTCTCGGGATAAGATTCAAGAACATCCTTATTTGAAGTGGGCATCTTACATTCAACAATTTCATTTGGTGATAGAGTATAACAAGGGAATCGCCAATAAAGTGGATTATATTTTTAGTCGCACTCCTCCTCGGGTGCTTAGTATTTTGGATACTCAGCATGTAGCCTATGATGAGTACTAAGCTCTCTACTCCATAGATACTCAATTTGGGTTGATTGTTGACACTTTACAGCATCCAAGAATGGTGAATTTGACACCCTTGCTTCACTACAATTTATAGGTTTGGTGATTGTATAAGTTCACTCAACCTTGCATTTCCACTAGACCTTCTTGCCAACTTTTGTTGTAGGAAACTGATTCGTCTCCTTCTAGTTGACATTTTGGTATATAGAAGACGTTGTATCACATTCAGTGGTACTTTTCTAGGCCTTTTGTGCAGACATAGATTGAGGATTACACTTGTTTGTGCTCCTTTTGGAATCAGCCTAAGCCTACCAGTCGAAAAATTTGATTATATCAACCACTACTAATACCTTCTTGACCATGGGAATTCACTTCCATGGACTTCAATGGCGGTTTTCCCAAGCCTCAGCACCAACATGATTGCATCTTTGTGGTTGTATGTTTTTCCCGAAGTGGCTATTTTTATGCCAAGCTCCAAGACCATAGACGTTCCACTAAATACAAACTTGTTCTTCAAGTATGTTTGGACCAATTTCAGACCTATCGCTCACAATCATTTCAAACATGCGTCGCACTTCGAGTTACTTTTGGCAATCATTGTGGAAGCATCTTCGCTTCATTCATTTGCAAACTGAGGTTGTTAATCGCACTTTAGTCCATGCTCTCCACATTTCTTGTCAGAAGAATAGGAAATATACACCTATTTGCAAGCCTTTCAACATACCTACAACCAAGTTACTCATGATTCTACAAGGTATCTCCTTTAGAAGTTTGTTATGACTTCCAGCCTTTCGTGCCTAATGAGACTCCAATTCCTCTTCTAGCTCTAGATGCATCCCACTAGCATAATGAACAAGACAAAGCTTCTACCTTTCTTCAAATTCGGTCAAGATTCACACAAAAATTGGGATATTCTTTAACAAACGCAAGCCAAATTAAGGGCACTTCATGACCCACATCAAGTTCCTAATTCTTTTCAAATTCGTGATCATGTTCCGCAGATAGATTCACTTGGATAAAGAGCATTTTCACAACAAACATCACAAGCTGACGCCCATCCAATACAGACCTTACACTGCTCTCCAAGTAGTCGTACCTAATGCCTTTTGACTTGATCTTCCAGCTCAGCTAGGCATCCAGATGTTACCAATGTGAGAAAGCTCAAGTTGCACGAGCCATCTCAGTTGGGAAAGGTTTCTATCACTCATCCTAAGGCAACCATACCTGATTTTTCACCAACAATTAGCCAAAGATACTTTCCTCAATGTTCAGACTCACACCAATTGCAAGGGGAAAACCATTACATACCCTGTTAGCCAAAAATAACTCTTTGACACCAGCCAAATGGTTCTCATAATCAGATTTTCCAGTGAAGTTCCCAAATCTCAAGTATGAATCGGTGAGAATTTCCTCTAAGCAGGGAGAAAATGATGATGATATCCATTCCAAGTAATGTGTTAGCTATGGTTATTTATTCTACATGAGCCAAATCCATATATAAGTGGGTTAGTGGAAACAACATCAGTCAAATCCATATGCAAGTGGGTTGGTGAAATTATTAGAAGGGAATATAATAATAAAGCAAAAGTAGGTTGAACATCTAGATAGCTGGAAACACTGATGTAAATGTATAAATATAGCATTCTCCTATGTAAATATTCACTCATAAATAGTCGTATCAAACGTCAAGATAATATTGGTACAAAATTGTTGTGTCGAAATTTCATTGCAATTTAAATCAAAGCATTACAATCAGTCTTATCTTTTTGCAGTGTCCAAAACCAAGAACGTCGCATCCTTATAGAGAGAAGTCTGCCAACCCTATATGAGAATAAAAACAATAAAGTAAAAGAGCAAGCTTTAAAAGCTTCCGCAAGTAAAGCTTAAACTCAATTTAGAATAATATAAGGACAACCTTATGTCTAATTTGCAATTTAAAATATTAAGTAAAGAATTAATTAAATGATATTATTGGTCACAAACACGTCTTAGTGTTTTTAATTAGAATACTTATGTGCTACTAAGCCTTCGTTTCTTGATTATTTCTAAGAGATTTCGTGCTAAAATAAACATGAGAAGCTCCTTGCAATGGTTTAGAGGCTAGACAGCCTTCTGAGCACGATGGATTTTCTTTCACCAAGAATCATTGCATGCACTCAGTAACTCAACCAATGATTTCACTGCAATATTGATTGTTGAATAAGCCGATTACAATTTCCTATTTGAGGAGCATTTGTAATTTGGTTTAGCTTTGTCTCATGTGTGGGCTTGAAGTACTTTGACCAAGTTAGAGAAAATATGGAGGATCAATTTCACAGTTAATTAATTGGGTATATACCATTTGTTTTCTTATGTTTCTCCCATCTCCCATATATTGCCCTTCATACGCTTTGATTTTACCATTCTCATACCTCTGCACGTGGTCATTATGGCGAGAAAGGAACAAATAAAGTCTCATGTAGCAAACACATAGATGGTCAAAGGGTTATGGTCCAGCATTAAATTTTTAGGGAGTTTACCATGGTTGTCATAGGTTCAAGACACAGCCAAGCTCCCCAACACAAAACAAAGACCCTTTTTTACATTGCCTTTCCTTGTTGATATTTATAGTTCTCAGATACGGGAGGGACATACTCTCATACTTGTTAAGCATATCTATCATAATTTTGTTCTATTATTATGATATAGACAGCATCTTTTATCAATTATGATGTTATAGCATATTGATGGATCACGGGATCATGTGCTTACTTGAGGACATTTATATACGTTGATGACAATATTTTTGATGAACATATGGATTATCATGTTGTATGTATGGACCTTTGATTAGTGGATTATAGTGGATTTGTGTTTATGGGAAATTTGACATTTGATGTGATACTCATATTACTTGTTTACCGGATATGCCCCTGATGGAACAATGTGGGTTGTTTGGCCACCTATGAGATTGTGACGGTTCCATGGCGAACGATTGTGCTTATTGCATGCTATATTATTTTATCATCCTATAATGTTTATTTTGATTATATATACAATCGTATCAAATGTTTTGATGGGTGCAATGACTGTGCAAGAAGCAAGTCTGGCCAAGAGATTAAAGGGAACCGGGGTCCATAAAGTACACTGCATAATTCATGAACGTTCTTGGTCCACCGTACCTTTTGGGATGAGCACAGCTTGAGGAAAACATAATTTATCACCTTGCTTAGAAATTAGAATCATGTCCCTAATTAATTATCATGCTAGCCATGACGTAATCCCCTTTCCTTTCAAGGAAATGTGAAACCTTCCATTACAAGATGAAGGTTGGAACATGCTTTAGGATATGATTTAGTTTAGTCATGTACTCCAAACATTTTTCTAATTTAGTAAGTCGGAATTGGAAAATAGTGCCAATTTCAGAAAGTGTGTGAAGAAAGCCACTCCTGGTAGACAAGAAAAATCAGGTGGGACCCAACTGGTCACGTGTAGGTAGTAGGTTTCGGAAGCCTCTCTAACCTGCTAGAATACCTAGAATAGTCTAGAAGAGAACTAGAAATCCTAGGATTCCAAAAGAGGTAAGCAAAAAGGGAAATAAAGGGACATGGGCCACTAGATGACTGGTTGAGGAACATTAGGCACTCTATAAAAGGGTTTTATACCTTAGTAAGGGTCATTTGCCATTTTTAGTGTAGTGGAGCATAGAAGCTAGAAGTGCAAGCTTATGTCCAAGTGGAAATGAATGGTTTTGTTTTACATTTATGATGTTTTCATTCTTGTCGTCGGTTTTCCCCTTGGTTTATTGTTGGTGAGCTGTTTAGGCATTTTTATTGCTAAATCTTTGTGAGGTAACTGGAATCTTGTTTATGGGTTTCATGGCTTCTTTTATGGCTTGGAAAGCCTTTATTTATGTGGCTTTAAATGCTGGTTTTTTTCATTTCATTATGCTTAAATTTGTGTACTGTTATGCTACCAAAATCAGGCAAGCCAACAGTTGTTATGTGGGATTGAGGGGTACAAGTTCCATGGGTTTCTGTGTACTGGACAAGCAAATCCAGACAGCAGTTCACAGCATAATTCTGAAAATTTCCAAATGCCTATTTTTTCAATTTTTGATTCATTTTCATATTTTGCATTTTTGGGGCCCTTTAGTGTGGAATTTGGACCCTAAATTTTGGTGGGGTGCCCTACATGTTTGTCTAAGGCATGTATGGAAACGTAAACTGATTCACTTGATGAGCTTTTCAACGCATATTGTGGTTTCAAATTCTTATCAACGAGCTAGGAGATATGACCCACAATAAGTGGCACTACCAAAATGGTAACATCATCAACCAAAATTCGGTTGCTTGTCCACTTTTTCGTTCATTCCCACTTCTAAAGTGGATACATGTCATCTTCATCTACGGTAAACTTTCAATTCCAATTCGAAATCCTTCATTTACTATTTTTAGTAACTTTTAAGTTTTTGCACTGTAAAGCTATGAAGTAGATTGCATGGTATGAAGAAGATAGTGTTTGAGGCATACACCTCTCCTATGGAGATTGCCCTTTTGTATACAATCTCACTTGCAATAAAATATAGTTGGTTTTGCAATTCTTAATATGACAATTTCAGTTATACTTATATAACAAATTAAGCCTCGTAGTTAGCATATTGTCCACCGAATTGCATGCTTAATATGGATCAGTGGTATCAAAGCAATTCATTCCATTCTCGCATATCTAGTCACATAAGATCAAGAGCAACGGTCCGAGACTCATGACCCTTCATATTATCTCACTCGCTAGTTCAAGCAACCTCAAATGGTAGAGAGGGTGATGGCAGATCCTTTTAAAGATATACTTGATGAAGTCCTCGAGAGGCAAAGGAAGGAGATGACGACATAGTTTGCTAACGTTCTCTCTCGAGTCATGCCTAAGGCAGCACACACACCACTATCAAGCAAACCCTTCAAGGGTCCGACACCCTTCAAGGTACAAGTAAACTTTGGCATTCCTCAATTTGAAAGAAAAATCAATGCCAGTGAATAAAGTAAATCACTAGACCGACTGGAATTATATTTTTTTATGAATAGTTTCTCTGATAATGAAAAGATAACATTCACACACTTAAAAGCCTCTTTGCATGTCAAAAAATGGTGGGAAAAAATGGTGTCTCTAAGATGAATATGATGGTGAGTTAGCTCTCAAGGCAACACCTAAAAAAATGTCGGACAATTTTGTAGAAGCTATCAAAGAAGAATACTATCAAGTAAAGAATTATGATGACCAGTTCAAAAGTTGCATTAATTGGGCCAGGATTAGGACCAGACGGCGGAAGACTACACCAATGAATTTCATGCCTTGTCGGCAAAACTTGGTACCGGTGACAGCAAGATTCTCAAATACTATAATAGTTTGTGGTTTCCAAATGTTAGGATACTAGGAGAAGCTTATCGATATACAGTCAAGATTGAAGGAAAATTTAGGCGTCGGAGGAACTAAAGAATATCCTCCTAGTGACCAGTCACAACCAAAGACAAGGGAGGCTGATACTGAACAACAAGTAAAAGAGGCACCACTGTAGAGGTGAGAGAGGAGGCAAACCTGGAAGGAAAAGCCACAAAAAGACACTGGGATGTGGTGGGAGAACCATAAGAGCAAGTACCATAACACAAGAGACGATTGATCTAATAGCAAAAGTTTTTCACAGATTCATGGGAGCTAGACATAGTAGAAACCTCACCATCCACTAGAGAAACTTCATGTGTGCATAGAGAAGAGGAGCGCATCTTGGATGTAAATTCATACTCCACCATCACCACCGCATGAATCGAGCCTCCACCTCGGGAGGATGTGGAGCACATGTTCCACTCACTAATGTGGATAAAAGGGAAGGGTCTGCACTTGTCTACACTTCATTATAGATAGCAAAAGTTAAAAGAATTTGATCTCCACCAAAGCACTCGAGAGGCTGAACTTTACAACTACACCTCACCTACAATTGTACTATGTTAGATGTGTCAATCAAGGGAGTGACATTTGCATCATTCGACAATATCACTTGTCCTATTCCATCAAAACATTCAAGGATGAGATGGTTTGTGACGTAGCACCCTTGGACATTTGTGTTGTGCTTCTTGGACAACCATTAATGTGGGCACGCCACAAAATCTACGTGGCTGACCCTAGGAATTTCGGCATTGTTCTAGGTCCTAAGCACAATCAAATACCAAAGGTGGCCCCTCCTAAGCCAATATTCCTAATCAGTGCAAAGCAATGCTAGTGTGTGATCGCTTAGAACGGGTCCTTTGTCCTACTCGTGATCAGATATAAGGAGAATCACACGGTTGCAGAAACACCATGTGCCACCACTACAAGTCAAATAATGCAGCAAAAGCATATGGACCAGATGCTTTCAAAATGTAGAGATGTCTTTACACACTATCAAGTGAAACATTCAATTGATTTGGTCCCCAAAACTCCACTTTCAATTAGACCGATGTATAGGTTTTCAATGCTCAAGAATGATGAGATCAAGCATCAGATTCACAAACTGATTCAGAAAGGCCACATTCGGCCAATTGCCTCACCTTGCAGCAGCCCGATCATACTTGCCAAAGAGAAGGATGGAATGTGGCAATTATGCATTGACTATCCTGCCCTCAACAAAATCACTGTCAAGAACTAGTATTTGTTTCCACATATTGATGAGCTTCTGGATCAGATCAGGGCTCAACTTTTCACCAAGATTGATCCCATGTAAGGGCATCACCAAGTACCCATCCATTCAACTGATGTATGGAAGATTGCCTTCAAATCTAAGGAGGACTTGTTTGAGTCGTTTGTCATGCCATTTGATCTCACAAACACACCCAGCAACATTCATGAGGATGATGAATGATGTCCTTGGGGCCTTCACAGATTCCTCTGTGGTTGTCTACCTAGATGACATTCTTGTCTTCAGTAACACATGGGAGGAGCTGGTGCAACATGTTCAACAAGTTCTTCACACCTTTGCATCAACAAAAGCTCTAACCAACATAGAGAAGTGTTCCTTTGGTCGAGAAAGCATCCAGTACCTAGGCTACATCATGAACAACAAAGGTGTACACATAGATCCAGAAAAGACCCGAGTTATCAGGGACTAGCCAGCCCCAAAGAATCTCATAGAAGTAGACAATTTCTGCTGTCGGTTCGTGCTCAGGATCTCTCACATTATACAGCCTCTGAACCAGGTAGCAAAAGGAGGAGCAAAAGCAAAATTCATATGCACCAAGGCACAACATTGAGAATTTGCATAGCTGAATAAGAGACTATGTTCAACATTGATCCTTGTCTTGCTAGATCGGCAACAATCTTTTGATATCAAGACAGATGCCTCAGAATATGCCATTGGCATAGTCCTTACCTAAAATGGTCACCCAGTTGCTTACAACAAAAGACCTTCTCCAACATAGTGCGCATGTATCCTACATACGACAAAGAGTTGTACAGCATTGTGCAATCATGTAAACAGTGGAAACACTATATTTGGGGTAAAAAGACCATCATACATACAAATCACAAGCCTCTGCAATTCACGTAAACTCAAGGCGAGTAGCAAAATGACTGTCATCGGAGATGGTCCACCTACCTACAATAATTCCGCCTCAACAACCAACATAGAAAAGGAAGTGCAAACCAAGTTGCTAGTTCTCTGAGTCAGTCTCCAATTGCCACACTTACGACAATTCTCAAGTTCAACTCATGCAGGCATGTGACATCAAAGTGGCCTTAGCTATATGAAAGAGACTTTGATTTCTCTGACATATACCAAAGACTAAGATCTCAGATACATGTTTCTGACTATCATCTTCAGGAGGAGATATTGTGTCACATGGGACAACTTTGTGTTGCTACAAGGGAACGTCAAAAGATGATTTTGAAGGTTCATTACAGCCGAGTAGCAGCTCATTTTGGTGTGGAGAAAATAATGGAGGTTTGGGAGAAATATTTCTACTCGTCAAAGCTTCAACATGATGTCACTATGTACATCAAGTCTTGCACAGCCTGCGCAATCTCGAAGCTAACCAATCAGAATCAAGGTCTGTTCACACCTCGTCCGATTCCAGAAAAACTTTGGGAGTCTATCTCAATGGACCTCGTGACAAGTCTTCCCACAAAAACAAAGTGACATGATTGTGTTTTCATGGTGGTCAACAGGTTCCCAAAGATGGCAGTAGTAGCACCTTGCAAAAGGGGATCTTGGCAGAGGAGACTGCCAAACTATTATTCAAGTAATGTGCGGGTTCATTTTGGCCTACCACAAAGCATTGTGTCAGATAGGGATAGTAGGTTTGTTGGGATCTTTTGATCTACACTATGGTTCATGATGAACACAAGATATAACAAGTCCGCTGCATTCCATCCTCATGGCAATGGATAGATGGAGGTGGTGAGCCGTATGATTGTGCATGTTCTTCAGATGTACCATTCATAACATATGTGCACATGGGATGAGAGTCTTCTATGTGTCGAAGATAGCTACAACTGAACTAATAGCCATAGTCTTCTATGGCTCCACAGGACATAGCCCATTCTAGGTATGTCTTGGATTTCAACCAATAGCCCCAATCGATGTAACATTGCCCATTGTCGCGGAGGAAGAATCACCCCATCTCAAAAAGAGATGGATAAGGCAATTAGGTTTTTCAAGCGAATTCGACACATTCACTAGCAGGTTCATGAAATTCTCAAAAAGATAGTCAGAAATACAAACAACATCATGATCAACATCGGATTCCCCATCAATTCCAAGTGGGTGACACATTCTCATTGCATCTTTAGAAGAAGGCTCAAGGGTCCAAACAAAAGCTCAGACTCCTACAACATGGGCCATTACACGGTTGTAAAACAAGTGGGAGAAAATGCATTTGAGCTTTGCTTACCACCCCTACCTTTGGGTTGCATCCAATGTTCAATGTAGAGTTTCTCTGCCCATACTTTCCACCACTCTTGAACACATCAAATTTGGTGAGAAGTTGTAGAGCACAAAGCTGAACCAGGATCATGCGACACCAACGACTGCTGATCAGATCATTGATAAATTGGTCAATGAAATGAAGCATCAAGAAATCCCGCTTTATCGTGTGGTGAAGGTAGGGCAGTTGGCAGCCAAGGAAAGTGATTTGCCAAGAACCAGATTTGGCAAACATTTCCACACTTGGTCGAAAATCTAGAAGCAATGGGACCCATTACTTCTCAAGGAGGAACAATATAGATGGCCATTCATAGCATAATTCTAAAAATTGTCGAAAATCTATTTTTTTGATTTTTGATACATTTTTGTATTTTGCATTTACATGCCCTACATAATTGTCAAAGCCACGTATGAAGGGAACCTAAACTAGTTCACTTATTGAGCTTTCCAACGCATATTGCAGTTTCAAGCTCTGATCAGCGAACCAGAAGATATGACCCCAGCAAGTGGCACAGCTAGAATGGTAACGTCATCAATCAGAATTCAGCTATCTAGCCACATTTGCCATTCATTTCTACTTGTAAGGTGGATACATGTCATCTTCATGTGGATTGACCTTTCAGCTCTCATTCGAACCCTTCATTTACTATATTTAGTAACTTTTCAATTTTTTTCTTTGTAAAGCTATAAAGTAGATGGCATGGTAAGAAGAAAATAGAGTTTGAGGCATACACCTCTCCCATAGAGATAGACCCTTTCGTATAAATTCTCAATTGCAATAAATTACTATTGGTTTTGTTCCGTCAATTTCAATTCTCTTTCTATAGCATATTAAGCCACATAATGTAATGTCCCTCTTTTCGAATAGATCTCATTGAAGACCTTTGGTCCTTTTTGTCTACCCGACGGCCAAAGGATGTGTCAAGGGTGACTAAGTTTTATTATTTTATTATATTGTGCAAATATTAAAATAAAATATTATAAGTTGCACATATAATAAATAATAAGCTTATTAATAAAATAAAAGAGTCAAATGTAAAAATACAATTATTTTTAATTGTATTTACCATAGGGAGGTACGACTTGTCCATGTAATGGGAAAAATAGGAAATGTGACATTAGCTTCCTTAGAAAAATGCGACTTGGACAAAGGAGGAAGAATGGAGTTTTGAAAGAATAAAAATTATTACTCCTCCAAAGAAAATGCGACCTAATCTAAGGAAAATTTGGGGCACATGTCTAGAAGAAATCACTTGTTGTGATTGGTTGAGTTGGAGGTCCCTTTGGGCCAATTTTCCCTTTAAAAGGAAGGGTCGACTTAGAGGAGGGACATCATATGATCATTTTATCAATCCAGATTTTTATTATCAGATTTTGCATTGTTAAGAGCTCTTGCTTTTATCAGAAATTCCAGGGACGAAAACCCTTGTGAATTCTACCTCTTGTGGACGAAAACCCCAAGGGATTGAGAGGGGATTTCACTCAGAAATTTCCAGCGTTGTTAATCAGATTTCCAGGTTCATTTCAGCAGTGTTTGTGAAGAGTTTTTGAAGGTATTTTCAGTGGTTTTTGAGCAGCAGTTGGATCGATCTGTTGTGGGTAGTTGTGGCAGCAATTTCAGAGGTATTTCCCTCAAAAATATTTGTCAAATATTCTCCATAATATGGTAAACCAAATCGCTGTATTTTCATCATTTTCTGAAGTATATTTTGAGGGTTTTCAGGCAGAATATTAAGCAGACTTCAGATCTGATTTCTGGGTTGTTTGGCTGCAATAAATTCAGTTTTTTTCATGATTCAGTTTCTAAATATTTGGGTAATCATCTGAAATCGAAAATATAACTTTTGGGTGTCATTTGCATTAAGATCTATCTTAAACCCTAGTCGCATTTTCTCAAATAAATCCAGATCTGCATTAGGGTAATTGCCATAATTATCATAGATCAGTATTTGGTGTTTTTTATTGACCTAGAGTTGTTGGAAAACAAGTGAGACCCATTTAGGGATCTTTCAAACCCCAAGATTTATTGTAAACTCTTTCAAACCTACTGCCTTAACATTAGTGAACTGTGATTGATCCGTGTATCTTGATCTTGCATACCGTGTGTGACTACCTTCTTCTCGTATTGTTTAGCTTGTGAATTGTGGACACTACCGAAAAACTTCCGAAAGTGCAATAAAGGCAAAAACTATTTTAGTGTTGGTTTGCTCTTGCTGCTCTGCAGGTTTTCTGTCGGACAGATTGAATAAGCACACTTGACTGTGAAATCCTTAAAAAGATTTTCTGGTGTATCCCAAAAGGGGGGGAAGCAAAGATTTTACTCATATGAGAGTTGATGTTTGTTAATTCAATTCATGGGGCATTCAGAGTGCTATTTGTGATGCGAAAAAACCTATCAAACAGACAATTAAATAAAATATATTTTAGAATGTTGAACAGTAGAAAATGGCGCTCAAAGCAACGTAGACTGTTGTTCACAAGGTGAGAATTTTGATCCAATTTGCTCAAGCAAACACAAAATAAACCCTCTCAAAACCTTGAGGATGCCATGAATTCGATTTAATGAACAAAGAAAAAAGGTTATTTTTTTACTTTCCCTCTCTTGAATCGATGAAAACGGATCTTGGGGATTGATGCCATGGAGGGGAAACCGACGAGAAACTTCTCGAGATGCTGGAGGTGCGACATGCCCCCTTTTCCCTCTCTAAATAGCTGTTCTCTCGCCCCTATCTTGCCTTCTCGACAGCTATATATATTATTGAAATGAAAGTATGATACTTGCCTATTGTTTCTTCCGTTGCAGGATTGATAACGGGGAGACGATTCCCTTTGATGGGTGCCGTCCATTCGCCATCTATGAAGAGAAGTCGAGTGGGTACCTTCAACGCCATGATCTTTGAGCAGAAGCAACAGCTGAAGAAGAACCAGCAGAGCGGATGAAGATTACTAATGAGAAAACATACAATTTATAAGTAATCTGGTAGATCGCTGCTAATATTCAAGTGGTTGAGGATTGTGAATCGGCCTTCCCTTACAGTGCCAACATTGCGTAATCATTTAATCACTCTAACGTGCTTTTGCCATATACAAAAATAGGAAAATAAGATATTACCGAACACCCATACTTGAAGATGGGCCAAAAACTGCTACTAGAGGAGAGACAAAAGACACCATCTCCACCACCCTCCCTCTCAAAGTATGTGAATGATGTGGAAAGAGGCATTCCATTAACAATGCAATACATCTTGAAACTGGAATTGTCTCTTAGGAATTATTGTGGAATTGTCTTTTTAGTTGATTACATCTTGAAAGTGGAATTGTCTCTTTAAGAATTATTGTGGAATTGTCTTTTTAGTTTATTACATCTTGAAAGTGGAATTGTTGTGGGATTATCTCTTTAATGTAATACATCTTGAAAGTGGATTGACGTGGAATTGTCTCTTTAATGTAATGCATCTTGAAAGTGGAATTGTCTCTTTAGTGTATGTTTATGTGTTCATTAATTATCAATTTACATTAAGATTTTTATTGATGTGTTTCATCAAGTTTTTATATGTATATCTCTATTTTTCTTTGTTTATCTCTATACGACCTTATCCCTCTTGTTTAATTAGTGCGTATAAAAATATTTTTAAGAAAATAGTAGGATGTTCAAATCCCACTACCCCTTTTTTTGTGTGCTAGATCAGGGGCCCCTTTCTTTCAACTCTTTGTCCCATAAACTATTTAATCTTGTGAATGTTATTAAAGTCTTTCATTCTTGTTTTCTTATGTTTTCTTTCTCTTTCCCCTAGTTTCTCGAGTTTCTAGCTCTTTTTTTATAAATGTAGTGCGATCAATGACTAGAACCATACTATAGTTGTGACTCCCTTTTATATGTGGGCTCTTTGACGCTTATTTTGGGTCCCTCGAGTTTGTTTGACCTTCTTTGTTAATTTTTTCAATGTATTGTCATGTTGTTAGGCTATCCAATGTAATGCAAGTGGTAAACTCTTCTCAATTTTAATTGTCTCTTTAATGTAATACATCTTGAAAGTGGAATTGCCTCTTTAGTGTATTTTGGATTTGCTTCAAACTCAAAAAAAAATCATTGTGAAAGACATTTAATCAAGATGTTTAGTGTATATTTGTGTGTTCATTAATTATTGGTTTAAATTAAGTTTTGTATTGATGTGTTTTATGTGTTTGATCAACTTTTTATATGTCTATCTCTATTCTTTTATGTTTATCTCTATATGATCTTATCCCTCCTAGCTAATTAGTGCATACAAATACATTCTTTAAAAAGTAGTAGGCGGTTCAAATCCAACCACCCTTTTTTTGTTGTTGCTGTAGAATGGGCCCCCTTAATTTCGAGTTCTTGGTCCCATAAACTATTCGGTCTCGTGAACGTTATTAAAGTTTTCATTCATTCATTCATTCTTGTTTCGTTATGTTTTTGCTTTATTTCCCCTATTTTCTCGAGTTACTATAGTTTTGACTCCCTTTTTATGTGGCTCTTTAACCCTTATTTTGGGTCCCTCAAGTTTGTTTTCCCTTCTTTGTCAGTTTTCCCATTGTCAGGCCATCCAGTGTAATGTTAATGGAAAACTCTTATCACTTTTAATGACCTAATCAATATAACAACATTTTTTTATGTTTTTCAAATTTTCTTAAATGTTTGAATGTTACTTTAAATATTTGGTTATTAATTTTAGCACATGGACACTTCTCTATCATTTAATTCATTTTCTAAATGCATCAATGCATCTATGTATTAATAGACTTCTTAAATTCAAATTAAGACCCTTTTGGCGCACACACCGACGTATAATGGGCAAGAAACGTGACAAGGAAGGGCCAATAATCTCATTCAATCTAAACACTTTGGTCATAATGACCCACACAAAAAGAAGAATTATCATTTTCATTGAATTTTGTGAAAACCTTGAGAAATCAAGAAAACCAAGGGAAGAGAGAATAATATAGGGGAATGTTGCAAATTTATAACAAATAAGTAATCTCAAACCAAAATTTGGTGTCTATGTGATGTCCTACTTTGATATGTGTATCCATGCATACATATCAAAGTAAACATAAATTTGGATAAAGAGAAGTCGCCTAATCACCTAAATATTTATTGAGAGTTATCAAAATCAATATCAAAATAACGATGAGCTAGAATTCAAAATAAGTGAGAGATCGTATGATTTTCAAAGTGAATAGATACAATTTTTTTTGTCAACTAACATCCATGCTCATAAGTCACATGGTAAAGAAACTTGAGCCCCTACAAACATATCGGAATACGTGTAGGTGTATCGGTGTCTAAATAATCAACAATAAATGAACTAATGAAATCTATAAAGATGACTTGTGTTGTCGAAATGAGCACTCTGTTTCATTTTTAGGCAACTGGTCATAATTGTAAAACTTAGAGGCTTTTAATGGTACTAATGATTTAACAAAAATAGACTTTTTGTAAAACCCTAATTGCGGTGTAAAAGATGATAAACAAGCAATGAAGTACAAATATGACCTAAGTAATTAGCAAGATAAAAATGAAACCCTAGGTCCAAGAGAATGGATAAAGTACTTAGTTGATTTCATAATAATCCTGAAGATGTACAGAGCTAGAAAATTGATGGAACAAGAGGGTAGATTGTTGCAACCAAACCTTAAAATCACATAACTACTTGAAATGTCAAGACTAGGGCACATGGACTGGGTTAGGGGTGCCTAGGCACTGGAGACTAGTTCTGGGTTCCTGTGACTGCCAAAAACCTTAGAAATTGATTTTTGTAGTGTCGCAAAATGTTCACCAATATTCATTGTTGATCGCCTTGTAGTCACTTTAGAATATTGTCGAGTTCACCTATAACCTGCAAAACAAAAGACCTCCTACAAAACCCCAAAACACATCAAATCTTAAAAAGAAAAAGATGTAAACGAGTCGAATCGACCCAGTAGTCACCGACAAAGTGAACTTATGACCGAGTGTTGCACTACATTTTAGACTCCATGTAATGCCCATAAAAAATATACAATAGTGTTCAAAATATGCATGAGATAAGTGTTCATACATGGTGTGAGATTACAAAATATACAATGCTAATGATGTGTGTATATAGATAGAAATAAGGAGAAATTAGTGTAAGCCTTGTGTTGGATTAGATGGACTGTAATGATGTATTATTAGAATATTGTTAGTTAAAATACATATCCAAGATATATATATATATCCATTCACATTTTGACATATCGAGATACCTATATGACATATATGGAGGTCTATTTGGTATATAATGTAGTTCATATATATTATGGTATATGGGTAAATACACAGTAATTGGTAGTTATGAGACTAAATAAGCCTAAGCTAATCATTATGAAAAGTAATACGGTTGTAAAGGTGTAACATCGGCTTTGAAAGATTTATAATAATAGAAGATGAATTAAATTCATGGGAAAGAGACTCTCTATTTTTATTAGTTTAACCTTGTAAGGGTAACAACGTACCAGTTGTATATTGTTGCCTTTGAAGGTGTAATAACGTAGTTTATTATTTTCCTTTTAATTTGGTTAGGGTAGTCCGTTAGCTTCGTCCAACTCATTTTCAGTACAAGTGATGATACGCATGCTGTATTTGAAATAGTGGATAAGCCTAGGAGGTACTCAATGTAATGCCAAGTGGGGGAGGCGGTTGGCCGCCTGTCTCTCCCAGCAAACTTTCAACCACTCAGTCCTTTTTTTTTAATGACCGGCTCTACTTCTTTGACTTCCGGATACCTTTGTCTGCGGCGTCTTGGGGAAAGGAAACCCCTGTTTTGGGGAGCCTGTTGCTTGGTTTTAGTCTGGTTTTTTTGTTTGAGCTTTCTTCCTGGCCGCGTGGGCTCCTCTGGAGTCTGGTTCCTTGTGGAGGAGGGGCGTGGAGCTTCAGCGAGTGAGGAAGGCGCGTTTCCTCCATTTTCGTGGGTGCTGCGAGGTGTGTTCTGCCAGATCTCCACAACTTACAGTGTGTAACAATAAATTGCCAGGCGGCAGGAGTGTTTCAGTGGGGCAGAAGCCGTTTAAAGTGCTTCCAACGAGCAGGCTGTCCAACTGCACTATTATCTGTTCAGTATCAACGCATCCTCAAATTCGGGACTCTCCTTTAAGATATTTTCATCAAAATCGATTAAGTGACAGTGAGAGTGTTACCAGGAGACCCGATGAAATTTATTACAGAGATTCTCTGTTGAGACTTTACTTGTTTTACGCTGTAACGCATGGAAGAGAATCTCTTAGGCGTGGATCTGTATCATGTCAGAATATTCATGAAGCACAGTTTGCTTTGCAAGAGCTTTTAGGAGATCGATGAAGGATAGAGGAATTAAAAAGAAACTTGGTGTAGTTAGATTAAAGCCAATAAAATGGCGCATGCTTTTTGTGTTGGTGACAGATCACACCCGCAGGCACAGAAGATCTATGCAGTGTTGAAGAAAACATCTTGGGAGATGAAGGTAGCAGGATATTTTTTAGATCCAGAGCATGCACTGAGTTATATCTTCATAATCGACTATGTGACAGTGAGAATGCTTCCAGCAGACTTGATGAAATTTATTTACAAAGACTCCCTACTGAGACCTTGCTTGTTCTACGATGTAACCCATGGGAGAGGACCTCATAGAGGCGGATCTGTTTCATATCAAAGTTGCACACAGAAAGGAATGGCACCCAAATCTCGGCTTGCAACATATAAGGTATGCTGGATGACTGGTTGCTATCATTCTGACATTCTTCCTGCGTTTGATACTGCTGTTGAAGATGGTGTGGATGTGATTTCTCTATTCTGTGGGCGGGGATGCTGTGCCATATTATCTAGATGGTATTGCAATGGGTGACAACAGATGGGGCGAGGACCTTAGACAGGGATTTCCCTGCAAACATTATTTTTGGGTAATGGGAAAATCATCAGGGGAGTGTCCTTGTTCAGTGGAAAGGCGTTGGGGTATGTTTTAGTGCCCTTGATCTATGTTGGCAGGCATAAAGGTTATATTGGAATTATCACACCTTACAAGCTACAGCTGAAGTGTTTGCACCGAGAATTTGACGCTGTCCTCAAATCTAATGAAGGAAAAGGTTTAGTTACCATTGCGGTAGATGCCTCTCAGAGCCAGGAGCGATGTTGAATCACGAGGAACAGGCATGAGCTGTTTTTCCCCTTTTCCAGCTATTTCTTTTATAATGATTGCATGATTATTGCTTGTGCTCCTGGTAAATGTGTGTTGTTTTTTTGGTTTTAGGATAGCTTTGCGTGTGAAAATATCAATTGAAATGTTGTGTGGTTGTGGTGCGCCTTTCCCGCAAGATTGTAGTTTTTTTTTTTTTTTCTCTTTTGGGATAAAGTGTGCGTGGAGTCTTACTGGATACATCTATGTTATGCCTGTAGGAGTAGTTTTGTCCTTTTTCGACCTGGTATTGGATCATCTTCAGCGTGGCAATGAGTTATTGGTTGCTTAAGTGTTGTCCTATTTTTTTTATATATATATATATATATATATATAATAAATGAATAAAAATATTTACCTCATGAGAAGTTGTGTATTTATTGCCTTTTTGATGTTATCAGATCTGGTACTAATTTTGTCTTGGAAATGGTACTAGAGAGACCCTTGCTCATTCTTTCCTTTTTAGCAATCTAATTTTGGTATAATCTCAGCCCAATTTCATCCCTAGGAGGTCGACTACAAGGTTGGAACATTGTAAATTTCGTTTTCCTTTTAGAAGCTTTAACGAACTGTGTATTATGCTTGTCGGATGTGACTGGCTATGACTAGATAGTGGGTTTTCGACGCCGTCTTATGCAAACATGTTTTGGCCAAATCTAACTTGCTTACCTAGCTTATGATGACCTTAAAAATTTTAGTACCCTGGCCAAGGGATATCCTCGTCAGTCCTACATTTGTATTATCTCTCTAACTGGTCTTACGAAAGGTCCACCGACTTCTTTGTGATGGAAAATTTGAGGGTTCGATATAAGAAAAGCCCTTCCTTGTCGACGCCCCCATGGTTGTGAGTGCATGAACAGTGTTTTACCCCTTCCGAGCAACAAACAATGAAGTATATGTCGGATGTGGTGAACATGGAATTAAGTCTGAGGCTTGAGATGCTTTCGGGGACCCGTGAAAGGTAAATTACAATTACCCCCCCCAAACAACAATGTTTTATGAGACCTTCTTCGTCATATCGGTAAGTAAGTTAGTAGTGTATAACATTGAAATATTTTATTATGTTGGGAATAAAGGGGTTTTCGTTGAGGGATGTGCGGAGTTGGCACTAGCGGCTTAAGGGAGCCTTCAAAGTTTCAACTTATCATTCGTGGACGTTGTTAATCTTGAATATATAATTAAACACTGGGCATAGTGATCAAAAATGTCAGTTACATTTTCTTAAGGTGTACGCAAATGCAATGCATTCCTTTTTACATGATCTTTGAATTGGGTCCTTGAGTGGCCATAACCCCCCCCCTCATAGGCTGTATGAGTTTTAGTGGACTTGTGTGGCATTCTTGCTCTGAGTAGGGATGTTTGGAATAATAAATCTTGTTACTTTTGTTTTGACATTATCAGGAGAATTTATTATTTCTATATCGGGTGGTTGTAGTACGATTCCTTTATTCTGTTTTGTGAATGTGATGTTGTTATCGCTATCTTACTTAAGGAAAATAAAAAGGTGTATTATGTGGGAAATTTGTTATAATTTAGAATGTAGGGTGTAAGGGTAACCTTGGATAGTAAATGCACAATTTTGGCTTTCATATGTTCTGCAGTGTGCCTTTTGTTAACTAGATATCTATTTTGTTTACCTTCATACAAATCACTTTTGCTTATGCCTTGGGATGGAAATCGTGCACTAGTCATTCAATTAATATGATGAAATATCTAGGAAAAGGGAATGCATGCTCATGCCAGTTCTTTTGAACTGACAAAAGCTAACATGTTTTTGCAGGTTGTTTTTCCGAGCTCAAGTATGAAAGAAGTGGCCGTTGTAGTTGCATAGATGATATCCACTTTGGTGCTTGTACATTGTCCTTTTATGGTTAAACTATTGATAACATCTAGTGGGAAAATTTTAGAAGATGGGTCAGTGCCTTAGTAAATGCATTGTAGAATATTGATGTTGTAACTGTTAAACTTTGCTCTGGAGTTAAAATGTTGAGTTGTAAATCCTCCTAAGGCTTAGTAGCAATGAGTTTGTAAGCACTATAAAGTGAGTTGGATAATCCTGATAAAAGTTAAACTAAAATTTATATATAATAATGTAGATGTGATCTACTAGATAACCTTTGAGACCTGGAACAATTAAGAGGAAACTATCTTTTGTAACGAAACATGATAACTTATTATTATCATTATTTTATTCGAGCCAAGCTAATAAACATTATCCTTTTATGGTGAAATCTTAAATGATCTCATGGTGAAATCAATGGTTAGATTATAGGAAAATGATAGGGTTTAATAAATAGGAGTGAAAGTGATTAATGAAACCTTAAATTTCTCTTTCTTGTTGAAATGATTCCCTTTGTCAAACTTAATTAAGTAAAGTCTAGATGGAACATTTAACCAATCTCGATAAACTCTTAACTTCAATGAAAAGTTTGATAGTAAACAATGTGACCCTGAAGCTAAATTCTGTTGTCCTGCTCTGTTAACCCTTGCCTTGATTCATGAAGATATTTCTTAAGCAAGGTCAAAGTTTGATCCTTAAACAGGAAGGTTATTGTTAGGAACCCTAAGCGGTACTTTCCCTCAATCGGAGCTTATGCCTTCACCTGTGCAATAGAGTTGTGGAACATGTGTTAGTGGCTTAAGTAAGATTAATTAACCTTGTAAGAAATGGAAAATGTTCTAAAATCAAATGAATAAGGAAGATTTGGACATCAAATTGATGATCCCAGCTTTAGAAATCTTTGCCTTAAGCTATTTAGCCAACCGTTGAAAAGAAAGAAGTTCTCCCTTGTGAAAAGAATTGTGTGAATCGTTACATGAAATTGTATAAGAACGTAAGTTAAAAATTAAGAGACACTTTAGCAAACAAGAAAATTTAACAAGAAATTCCTCATGGGATGCCCTAACTGTAAGTGTGTTTTGTGGTTGGACTCCAATGTTGTCTCGTCAAAAGAAGAGTACATTGTCCTTGATAGGTGTGAATGTTTCCGTGCTGACCTTGTGGTCTCCCCCGTAACAAGTGGTTCCTAGTGATTGGTTATAACCTTGTGACGACATGTTGTGTCGTGTTGTGTCAAAGCAAGTAAAAAAAAAAATTATCCTGTATTTCACCGTGTTGTCAATGTGTTGGTATTTTTGGTGTGTCGCACCATGTAGTTCTCGTGTGTGTGTGTGTGTAAAAATTGTGCCCTAAGTGGCTCTTATGTCGTAGACACACTTAATAGCAAGCAATAGCTAGATATAGTAATATAGATAGATGTGCGGATGTCAAAATCAACTTCCCCTCCTATGCGTGTATGTAAAAATGTAGTCACATTGTCCCTTGAATGAAGCTAGATAGATGTTTTGATGCTCCTTAAATGCCTTTGGATCACAACCTTCGGTGATAGTAATAGATGTTTAGAGTTTGGTCCTTTATTATGGTCACATAGCTTTGTATTTATATGATTCCCTTGGTTGAATTTCACAATTAACAATTAAAAAAGGCCAACCCATGAGAAAACAAGATGCCTGAAAGATAAAAATGCCCAAAAGGGGCAAGCGAAGATATAAAGAGGTCGGGGCGCCAAGAAAGATGGGGGCTCCTAGGTGCTTTGGCATCATGGTGCAGTCTTTGGTGTCCAGAATGATAAAAGATGAAACAATGAAGCATTAGTTGGGTTGTAGAGTGTAAGAGGCCAAGAAGAAGACACCTGAAAGGCCAAAGACAATTGTTAATTGCTAGTTTTCTCACTCATGAATCATATGAATAGTGGTGTGTAATTAGGACCTAAAAATGTACCCAAAGTGCGTGATTTAGTGTTTGCATTTGCCCCAATTTATGTTTTTGAGTGAATACTCGATAACATAAAGTAGACAAGAGATGCATACTTGATAACCATGTGGATTGATGGTGAAAGAGTGTTGAAGAGGCAAGATAAAGTGTAGAGTGATAAAAATGAAGCATGGAAGCTAGAGAAGAGGAAGTGACCCTAGGGGTGGAAGTGTATGTGTTGTGTTGTGTTGTACATGTTGTCATTTATGTGCTTGTGTTGTGCTTGAGACTATTGCTTCTTATAAGGATGGACCTACAAAAAGAAGAGAAAAAGAGTAGTCAAAGTTGTGTATGTGAAAAATTCGATCCAAATATGTAAAAAACATGTAAAAGTGTGTAAAAATGTGAAAAGGAACATGTGCACCTGATCCATGATGAGTGAAGAGTGTAGAAAGGATCCTAAAAATGTTGTAGAAGGATGAGCTTTTAGGTGATCTCATGCCAAGAACGAGTTTTTAGGTGATCTCATGCCAAGTGTGAGTTTTTTGGGTGATCTCACACCACGACAGAAGAAGTGTTGAGGAGAATGGTCTAGTGTTATTCTCCCACCTGACTGCTTCCCAATAATTTATACACCATTGCAGATGGTGTGATCTTGCTACTGTTCGAAGTTCGAACCATTTCGATCCAATTCAATCCAACACAAAAATAGAAAAAGGAGATAACATGCATGTTTCTTGGCGATGGATTGTTCTTGTTTTGTGAAAGTTGTTGTGTCAATTGTTGGAAATTGTGTCAATATGAGAAAAATATTGTCGCGCCCCACAGTCATATACGCCAGGAAAGGTCGGAAGCGCCAGTGCTAGTGTTTGGAGCTCTCATGCACTCTTTCGGGCACAGGCGTGTAATGTCCCTTTTCTCCCAATTCGAAGGCATAATTAGATCTTCCGGCTATTCTTTTTCATGGTCGAGTTGAAGAAGATAAGGAGAAAGCAAATAATATGTCTTTTAATATTTTTAATATGTTTTTAGTGTGATGGACTCAACTATATGGGTCGGCCTTGGTGTTTAAGGCAAAATAAATAATTATAAGGGGTCGGCCAAGGCATAATAAATGGATATAAGGGAAAGGTCGTGTCTTTTCAATTTTGGCGCCACCCTTAGAAATTAGTATAAATAGGGGTGAGAGGGTTCATTTGGATATATCGACTTCACTTGTAAAAATCAGATTTTGAGAGAGAACTCTCATATCTTTCCAACTGGGACGAAAACCCCATTTGAGGTCCATTGTGAGGGACGAAAACCTCTCACTCTTGACTTAAAACAATTCATATTTGCAGAAGATTATTATATTGAAGATCATTTTATGTGCAATTCTGATTTTCCAGTTATTTTTGCCAGTTCGACTTGTATATGATTGAAATTCAAATTATTATGTGCAAATAACTTCAAATCGATTTGCTAAATCAAATCGCCATATTTTATAAAGCCCAAATCTGCATTTTCACGCATTTCGAGGCACTATTTTAGGCAAATCGAACCACTTTTGGGCTGCTGCGATTTCTGAGCATTAACAATAATTTCCAGCAGTATTAAATTACATATATCAATTTGAATTGGCTTTAATTCATTGCAAATTCATTAATAATCATTTGATAATTGTTAGTCGATGCTTGTTGATGAATTTGGGCTCTTATTTCAAGGAAAATAACCCGCTATAATTAATTTTCAGTTTGCTGCAATAATTATGGAAATTTCATATAAACCCTCAAAAAGAGTTATTACAGTGGTATCAGAGCATGGATTCTCTAAGGATTGGGGTTTCAAAAATCAAGGAGGTAGAAAATATCTTTAAGGAGTATCAAGCTCTTCCAGAAGACATTCGAAATGCCCTATCATTTTAGAACTCATAAAATGGAAATATGGTATTCAGTTTGTGCCACGAAGGAAAACAACCGGGAAGAATAATTCAACCCCCTGCCTCTATTTTAGCTCCGGATAGTCAACATAGTGAGGTAAGTTTTGATCATTGCTTGACGAATAATGATGATGTTTGGAAGAATGAAGAGAAACATGTGCTTGAAGGTGATGAGAATGGCCATAAAAACCTCCCTCAAAAGATAAGTGGCACCAACGATAAAGATGAAAGAAAAGGTGGTGAACAAGAAGCGATGGAGTTAAGAATGAATGAAACCCATTTCCAAGGTAAAAATGATATAAGGCTGATCCATTGAAGAATCAAAATTGGGAAAGAGCCACCAAGATATCCTAAGCACTTGTGAACAAGGTATGAAGGAAGAATAAGTGGACGAAAATCTTGTTGAAGATCTAAGGATTGAGTATATTTCGATTAATTACTCCTAGCTTGTCATCACGTAGAGTTGATCAACATCATCAGTTTGATTCAAATATGGGCAGAATACGATGCACATTGAGTGGTAAGGAGTACTCACATCCTTTCCATGCATGTAACAATACAAGTACAAGAGTTGATAACCATCTCTCCAAGATCCATTGTGCGTACGCTAAGGTAACCATTCCCTCTTTCAATTTGGTTAGCCATCCTCTTGATATTCTTATGTTGGAAAGAATAATTTGGAGTAGTGTTGATAATAGTACTTTAAGGCCATGGAAATGGGAGGAAATATCTCATATAGAACAAGATGAAGGAGCTGGAATATACCTAACAATAACAAAAAGGGGGCCAATTAAAGAAGATATCAACCTTATGGAAGCACAAGGACATGAGGGAATTGACAAGCAAGCATCAAGCGAAGAGAGAATGAAGGTAAGCACCCGGAAAGTGGAAGATCGTGAAGGTAAGATGTCTTGGAAATATTGCTCGCACGATGATTTAGAAGTTCTAAGTATTGTGGGAAGCCCTTGGCATGGAAGTATTTCAATTTGGGCTTATGTATCGACTCGGATATGTCCTGATGAGTGTTTTGGTGCTCGGTTTTAACCTCGCCCCTTTTGGACCAGAATTTTTTCAGTCTACGTGGTTTGAAATAATTTGTCTTCTTGTGTGGATGCATGAAGTTTTATATTTATCAAGTTGTTGTCGTTAAACCCTTCTCTATGGGCGTGAATCATGTTGAGCTCTGTGTCGGTTGCAGTTTCTCTTTCCATGCGTACTGTTGGTTGTTTGGTCATAGATGACGGGTTTTCCCCTTCTTTTATTTTCCATGATCATGCCTTCTTTGTTATTTTTGTCCCAGCATCCATGGACACATGGTCGTCTTTAATTAGACGCGACACGGTGGGTCTATTTGGTGAACTTGTCACTTTTGTTACATTTGTAAAAAATGCCAAATTGGTCCCATGGCTCGATAATTTCTAATTGGCTATTCAACAATATGAAGTGGCGAAGAAAATTTATTACTTTGACCCTAAAGATGTACACGTGTCATAAGACGAGCGGTTGCGGGAAGGCGGGCCCTTTTGGAATTTTGAGGCATTATGGTGAAAGGCGTAAAAGTGTAAAAGGAATTCCTAGAGCCCGCAAATGGACACATGGTTGTTTTTAAGTTAAAAGCGGGGAGGCGGGTCATTGGAGGAATTTGGAACTTTTAGCCTTGTTTTGAAAAAAAGGAGTAAGGTATAAAAGTGAAGCACGACCCCGCAAGTGCCCAGATAAAGCCACGTGTTGAGTCTACATCAAAGACGGGAGGCGGGTCGCCGGAGGTATTTGGAAATTTCAGCTTTGTTTTGAAAAGGTAAAAATGAGCCATAACTCTACCAGCACCCTAGGAAAGCCATGTGTTAAACCTATATTGAAAGCAGGTGGGCGGGACAGATGTTTAAAAGCACACAATTCCTCTGAGTGGCATAAAATGCAAGAAGGCCCCCATGCCCACCTCAACTAAGATCTTTTCCACGTGGACGACCCAATTTTGAAATTGCAAAAATAGAGTTAATGGTCAGTAAAGCAATGCATTTAATTATACCACCATTAATGCTCCTATTGTAAACAAAGGACCTTGGGGATGTAAATATATTCATCTTTTATTTTTAATTTGATGATCTTTCATCATTTTTATCTGTGAAGTGCTTTTGAAATATTGTGGGGCTCAATTTGTGAACCAGAAAAGTGTGAAAGTTGCCATCTTGAATCGGAATTGCTCAGGCACCTACAGAAAACCGGTAAGAGTTTGAAACTCCTGTGTTTTGTGTTTGTTTCCATCGAGAAAATTGGTTGAAGTAAAGTTAGGGTTTTTAAAAGAAGACTATGTCATTTTCTTCCTTGGGTATGTCGGGGGTCACAAGTGACCTCGACAGGATAATAGATATAGACTTGATGAATGCCAACTTGAATGATTTTCGTCAACGATTGAGTAGTGCCCACATGAGTGAATCCTTGAAGGCAATTTGTGATAGTTGTATTTCCTTGGCGGGTGTTATTCCACTTTCTGTCCAATGCCCAGAGTTAGTGTGGTATTGTATGATGAATTATGACTCTGAGAAGAGAGAAGTATTAGATGGGAGCGGGGATGTGGTGTTGACATTAACACCGACAGCCATAAGGGTAATTCTAAAATTACCTATAATTGTAAACCCCATTACTATTGGTATCAAACTTGCCTTGGAGGATTATGAAGTAAAAAAGAAGGAATTTGCAAAGATGATAAACACAAAATGGCTCCTTACAGATAGAAAGGCATCTGCCAAAATCCCCAAAAGACTAGTTAGGGCTCAATTCATTGAAGAGGTTGAAGATATCATTGTGCTCCTGAGTCGGATGGCTGGTTTGGAGACTACAAATGAATTTAAAGAATGGATGTCCACCTACATATGGATTATCTTGGAAAGAAAAGGAGATATTTGTTGGGATACTTTCATTTCTGATGCAATTCATGGTCATATGGCCACCCTGGTAACTAAAATTGAAATGGGGAAAACTACAGATTTGGAGTTTTATATGATGACTTATCTGGTATATAATTTTTTAGCACATAGGCATTTCCGGCATTATCACCACAAGTTGATGTTAAATGGTGCCCAATGCATGAAAATTTCCCCAATTACAATTAACTAATTTGAATGGAAATATCAGGTTAGTAAATGATGCTTTCATTGCACCAATTATTTGCTTGTTCAAACCAAAATGGGGTAGTATAGAATTTATGAGCATGCAAGGAAAATAATTATGGAGTATGGATGTTACTTCATTCAATACAAGAAGTTCACTTACATCAGAGTTAGTGGTTTTGAAGGAAAACCTTTCAAGTTACCAAGGTATGTGGATGACAAGCTTTGTTTATGCGAATTGGCAAGACAATTAGTGCCTGTGCACAAGCTAATTGTTGGGAGGCACAAAACGAATGTTAAATTCCCTATTAGAATTGGTAAGTTTTCTTGCCCTCCATTATAAAAGCTAGATTGATTGGAGAAGAAATGAAGAGCTTGGCCATGGAGACATTTGTAGCTAGGCCTAATTATGACATTGATGGGTGGTTAACAATGTGGCTAATACTTTCGAGCATGAGCCTCACTTTGAGGACTATTGGATGAATTGTAGAGATGAAGAAGATGTTAGGTTGAGAGATTTTTCAAGGATGACTTTGTCACAAGTTGTGGATTTCAAGGTTGTCGTCATTCCAGAAGGACTTGTTGATGATTTAAATACAATAAGTAAATTCTATATTGATCAGAAGGTAGAAATTCAACCCATAGCTCCCCCAAGTTGGGATGAGGAAGAATCTGATGATCCTTATATAAGGATAATAGATGTCATGAGGAGAATGGTGATTTGGTTGACCCAGATAAACATTGACCTATCAATATAGAACACAAAGATTCTAAATCACTTTAGAAGTCTTGGGAAACTTGGATGATGATCTCCCACATCTGAGGGAGGGTGCTGATAAGATTGACCCATTAGGAGGAAAAGCTCCTTTATTTCCCTCCAGAAGGCCTATTGTTGGGCTTATTGATGAATGGACAACAGCCACAAGTGAGACAGGTACTTCCATGTCTGCCCTCAGGTAGAAAACTGAAAGAATGCTCTTGAAATCCATGGAAAATGCCCCAATTACTCCTGCAGTGCCACTCCAGGCAAAGGGAAAGGGTTTAGCTTCGCATGTGGTCCTCCCAAATGTTGTGCCAGAGCAACATAGTACTGAGAAGTTAATGAGTGTAGCTATCACAAGTGGTCATAGTCAGCCCAAGCAACACAAAGAGGAAAAAAGGGCACCACCTAAATTGATGAAGTTTGAAAGGGCACACAAGAAGCCCAAAATTTTCCATCAGCAAGTCCTGGTGAGGGTAGGTGCCCATACACCAAAGAAATTCAAACATAGAGATGGGGTAATTGATCCCCCAGAGTGAAAGAACAGATAATGACCAGAAACAACAAGACATACCATTATCGAGTATGGGGAAGTCAAGCACTCTAATCCCTCATTCATTCTGTTTGGAGAAAGAAGTAAAGGAAACTCGAGTTCGAGTTCCTCGGGGAATGTTGCAGTCAATCGTGGACATCCAATTTGCTATTTCATGTATGGACATTCTTGAAGCTCTACTTCTTAGAGATATTAATACACCTCAAGTACAAACAATGAGCGATTGAATGAGAAGGGAAAGCAAGTTATCACTTAAGCAAGGACAAGATATGAAGATCTCAAAAGTCACTTAGATGAAATTGATGGAGTAATTAAAGACCGTGTGAATGAGATCTTTTACTTGAAGAAATTCTCCACAAGCTTGACCGTATAAAAAGGCTCAGTGAGGAACTGGTTGAGCAAGAAGACATTGTACCAATAGAGCACAAAGGGAGCCAATATGCTCTTGAAGATATGACAAAGATCAGATTGGATACCCTAAAAGAAATCAAGAAAAAACTTGAAGGACTAGGTTGATGATTTACTTTATGCCATTAATAGAAGGCTAGAAGACATGGTGGTGGATAAATTTAAAAAGTGTTATGGGGATTTAAAATTGGATTTCTTACTTAGTTCATTTGAAAGCAATATCCACAAAGACAACTTCTCTATGACACTATTGGAAAAATGATGAAAATTGAAAATAGGATTGAGGAGTTGAGAGCAAGGCCATTTGAATACAAATATAAAATGGCTCAATGTTTGGACGTAGTATCGAGACAAACATTGATTTTCCATCACCACATGGGTCCAGATGAAGATGAAATGAATGAATTGTTCAGAAGATATGATGCTTATGTGGCTAGATTGCTAGAGGAGTTGGATGTAGAGGAAAAGGATGAAGAGAAGGAGGCTACAGATACAAAAGAAGAGGAGCATGCTTGAACACTCTCTTCCTCATTTTATATTCTCTTTTCATACTTCATTGAACTAATACTATGAATTGATGTTTTTGCTACATTAAATGTAGTTATCTCTTTGAATTTTTACTTGTTTCTTTGTTTCAATTGAAAGTAAAAAATGTAGTAGTTCATAATAGATTTGATTAAAATATCACATACATTTGGAAAAGATATGTGAACTATTGACATACTTGTATTGATTGCAATTTGAACAAAAAAAAAAAAAACGAGACAGGGTTACATAGGGCCCTTTCCCATGATAAAAAAGAGATGTACATACATCAGAGGTCAAAATAAAGGAAAGACAATAGTACTCAAACATCTTTTAATCCTACTTCATAGTTTCCCTCCAGCAGGGGAAGTCTATTCAAAATTTTGTTCTTCCTAGGTACAAACTCATCGAGCCCCGTGTTGTTTGTATAAAGATAATCAACCTTGTCAGGTCCCTGACATCCCCATACCCATTAATGACTCCAAGGTCATCCTAGGGTGACCCATAATCTCCTCAAGTTGACTTTCTTTTGATGGGATGATACCCAATCTAGGAGGTCCAGACCACCTGAAAAGAAAGTTGTTTTCCCCTTTCCCTTGTGAAGGGTCGACGTGCCAAGATCATTCCGAAGAGGGGTGTTTGAAGTGTTGAGAGGGGCAGATGCTGTAGGTTGGTGACTAGGAAAAATGTGAGGTTTTGAACTGGTTCTTGTTTCCCACTTCCTGAAAAAGGGCAAATTTTCCCTTGGAGAAGGAATTGGTTGAGGACCTCAAAGTTCCCATTCAAAATGAGGGGCACAATGCATCAAACATGTGGATAGCCAAGTTGTAAACCACCCTCTGCTATCTCGAGCTGAAGAAAGTGTTGCCCTCGAACAACGAGCAGAGATAGATTGGTCCTCTTCTCCATCTGAGATGATGACAGGAGAATGAGTGTGTGTTTCACCCTTCCTCTTGCTCAAGGACGATGCTGATAATGGACATGATGGCAAGGGCACATTTTCTTCCTGTTTCTTTTCCAAGAATTTAACCCTCTTCTCCAATTCGCTCACTTTGTTGGAGATGGCAAGCACTGTATCAATGGAGTTTTTCATACAATATGTATGACTCCTTAGGGATTTCTTTTGAAACAAACTCTTCATTACATAAAAAGGGACATTGAAAATTGGTTTTCCCAGAGACCTGAGGCCTCCTTTCAAACCAGTATCTTTTCAAATCCTTAGGCATTTTCATGTGCTCCCATCTAAAAAGATGGAAATACATGACTTGGAAGGAGGTGAACACAAGATTGATTCTGATCAACCTAGTTAAAAGTGTTATATGGACCCATTGATATGTCAATGGTCCTTTGGTGTCTCTGCACATTCCACTTCAAACAAGGCTCTAAAAAAGCTTCATCTGGGCCACTCAGGTCAAAAATATGATTCAAATCTTCTGAGGAAATCTCCTTCAGGCTGTGTGCCATGAGTGTCTTTGCCATTTCTCCTGGTAGAATCTTCTATACTCAGAGTTATGAAAGAAATACATAACTACAAAGGAACATAACTGAGTTTTATTGCCCAAAGGAGACACATATTTCAATTTGGAAAAATCTTCCCCCTGAGGTAAGAGATCTTACTCGGTTTGCACAGAGAAATTTAAAGATCGAAGGAAAGTATAAACGAGTAGAAGCTGGTAAATCATGGTGATTTGTGAGACATCACCGTATAACATTTAAGCTAGTAAGGCGAGAAGTGAAGTGCACTGAGCCTGAGAAGGTTTTCAAGAGATGAGTGTAGGTGTGTGTCATGTCAACAAACATATGGAAACGCTTAGGGATCATTTGAGATGATTGCTTAATTAAGATTTGAGAGGGGACAACTCAAGTAACTTTGTTAAAAATAATAACCGGACATCCCAATCGGATACAAGTGGAGTCCGTCAAATGACTCATGTTTGAATGCTGACAGTATAAGATAAAGTGCATGAATACCATTTTTAGAATGAACATGTAAAAAGTATTCCCTCGAATATTCTTGTTTTTGGGGGAAAAGAGATTTGAATTGAAAAGGTCATATAAAAGCATGTAAAAGCGATGAGAGGAGGGGGGGTTTAATTTTTATGAAAAAGTTTGAGAAAACCATCTTCTTGAGAAACCGTTTATTTCCCGTGCCTTTAAATTTAATCATGTCAAGTTGGTTGCAAGTGTACAACCATTGACGAGCTCTGAGATTGTTACAAAACTTTCCCCAGCTGATGAATTTAATAGGTCTTGAATTAATCTATGTTGATCATGGGCATTATTGTGTTTGCTTCATTTCAGAATGTTTTCAAATAGTTTTTCTTGTTCCTGTTGCAATCTTATGTTAGAATCTCTATAAGTCACACAAGATCTCATCTGTGTGTTAGTATTATGGCATTTGCAATTTCATTATGAGAAGAGCTTTCATCTTGTGATGCAAATAAACAATTTAAAATCACTTTACTTTCATTATGTTGACAAAGATTGTTTGTTAGTCTATGAGTGTATCTTAAACGTGATGAACCAGGGATTTCTAATGTTTAATTGAGTCTTTAACATGAGCCTTTGTGTTGAATTCTTGAAGAATGTATGAAATCGTGCACCTCTGGGCTTCCATTGTTACACACCTTCTAGTTGAAGGAATATTTTGGCTATCCCGAAGCATTCTGTTTTGTGAATTTTCCGGTATTTGCGGGGAAATTTTAGTAGCGAAATATTCGTAATATGGCGAATATTCCATTTTGAAAATTTTGAAAAGGTGAATTTTCTAGCGCGAATTCGATGACACATTCGCCTAAAAATTACACTTTAATTTTTTTAGGGGTCGGCCTTCGCCTACCCTTGAAAATAATCCCCATATAATCCTAGATTATTATTTAGGTAGAACACTTATACTTCACATTTTGTCAACAATATGATATATCCCGTATTGCGAGCGCGACAAGGAGGGTTTGTAGACACGCGACAATGGGGTTATTTGTTGACATGCGACATTGTGGATAGTTGGCGTGCGACATTTGCTGCGAGATATTGACACATATCGCGAGATGCCACGACAAAGAGTTTGTTGACGTGCGACAACGGGGTTATTTGTTAACGCGTGACAATCGATGGATAGTTGGCGGCGTGACAAGGAGGTACTACTGAGATATTGACGCGCAGACACACGTGACAAAGAAGTTTGTTGGCCTTACGCGACACGAGAGATTTTTGATACGTAAGAAGAGGGCGGAGGCTGCAGATGTGCGACTCGGACAACACCCTCATTGACACACGTCAATAGACCTCTTTGACACATGTCAACAAGGTTGTTGACGTGCATCAATGAGGAATGCCGTTAACGCCAGCGTCGATGCATTTTTGGCATTGCGACAACAAATTTCTGTCGCGTGTACTGCTGACTTTTGTCACACCACTTGAAAATCAAGTGAATTTTTTTCATACAACCCCCAAAATATTCACCTTCCCGCATGGCGGTTGTGGGGATATTCGCGAGGTATTTTCCACCTCTGATTTCCAAGAGGTCTCTTAAAATGAACCTCGAGTATTTGTTAAAGGTTCTCAAAGATATGATATAATCAACTTTATCCTACTTATCTTCCCACCAAAAACATCTTAAGCAATGAATTCTAAAAGAACTACCCCGTTTGTACTTTGTATCCATAAGCGAACAAATTCCAATGCCAAAATATGCGAAACAATTAGGTTTTAATTAATGTCTCTAGTAACTTTGAACCTTATCCGAGAAAATATCTACTTTCTTTAGAAGTGACAACTCGTGAGAGTTAGATTGTGGTGTATTGATAATATTTTCTCAAGTTAAATACAGAAACACAATGCGAAAGAAAGATTTATTTATATTCCTTCATCACTATAGGTTACAGAATGGGTCCTCTCACCCTGGTTGAAGGCACAACCTAAAGTAGTGAGGGTAGATCAAACCCTTAATATGGTGCTATCCATTTTTTCCAACGTCTGAGTGACAAAGAGTCAGCTGAATTTCATCCCCGGCTACAAAATGACTTATATTATGATTCGTCTGTCTCTAAGCATCTTGCTTGATCCGTGATGCTGCTCACCACCTAAGGGAGAATCAATTTAGGTAGAATCAATTTAGGTACCAACACCAATCTAGTGCCTTTGCTGAGGAATTATTTGCACAAATGCATACACAAACTGACCCTAGTAATGCTTCTTACATGATTTAAGTGCAAATACGTTGTTTAAATGTCATTCTTTGTTAAGATTTGTAAGAATTGTGCGAGATCACAACTTCATTGTGCAATATTTCTAGTTTCTAGTTGTTATTGCACTAATTCTATATCATCAAGTGATAAATACTGGTAAAGGAAGGTTGGATCTGCTAAGCTTTGCGGGAATTAAGTATTGATAGACATTTGACAAGTTTCTTATAGTGCATTTGCACAACTAAGGTGAGAATCCTTAGTGGCGACTCTGTTGTGGTTTGAAATTTGATAATTACCAGTGTCTTAACCCGTGTCAAGTGAAATTTATCATTAATCTTTGCAAAGCTGGAGGGAAGAATATCTTTCTTTGTTAATGACCTTACTAGGAAGTTATTTCCAGAGCTGGGAAAAGCAAATTAACAAGGAAGACGAATCTGGAAAGTAGTAGGAGATCATGAGTCAGGAAAGGAGATTCCAATTTTGGAAAGTGAACAACCTGTAGTTGAAAATTACCATACTTCTTCAAGTGACTACGAACCAAGTAGTCCTCGTGTAATTTTTAATTCTCCAACCTGGAGAGGGCCATCATTTGCGTCTGAAAAGTGTGCCTCTCAGTTTTTTCCTGTGTCCTCCAAAGTTGATAGGGCTTTCCACGAAGCCGAGTCATTAGAGAATATCTATTTTGAAAGCTATACTCTTATGCTCCAAAGACCACTTGTTCCCTATCATTTTGATTCTCCTGTTAATTCACCGCCTCAAGGCAATATGGCCCAACCTCCACCTAGACCTCCTTTTGTTGTCAACATTTTTAGACCTATAAATTTTAGAGGTATGGATGGATATCCTAATATGGTGCCACAAGATGTCAAAAATAGGTTGCCAAAATTTCAAGGGAATAATGCCATCACTGGTGACCAGCATTTAAAACTCTTTGTCAACATGATGGAATATTTTGAAATTGAGTTTGAAGACGTGTATGTAAAGTTGTTTATTCATACTCTTGAGGAGGATGCATGTGAATGGTACAAGTCTTTACCAGATAATTCGATAGATTCATGGATTGAGATGAAAAATGCCTTTAGATTGCAATATGGGGACAAGACAGAACCCAAGGTTCCTTTTATCTAAGTTTGAAAATATAAAGAAGAATCCAAATGAATATGTCCATGATTTCAATACTAGGTTCAATAAAACCTTGAAAAGGTTACCTATAATCTTAAGGCCAAGTGATGAATCTGTTCGATCAACTATTCGATGCTTTTGATAAAAAGGTTAGTTATTACTTAAGAGATAAAACCCTAGGGAACATTGAGGTAGGCCTTCACTATGGCTTTACAAATTGAGAATAATATCAAGGAAGTTGGCGAAGCCTCCCAAGAGGGAAGGTGTTAAGTTGATCAATCTGAAAAGCCTCGGTCAAGCAAGGTGTGATCGGAAGAGGTTGTAAAAACTTTGGTGGAGCGATTAAAGAGATATCCTAAATTGGTCGAGCGAGAAAAAGGGGATAGGACAGAACTCCCAAGGTCAACATAAGCCACAAGGTCAGGAGAGATTTGGAAATCACCCCAGAGGTGATCATAGACCAAATGACCAAGGAAAAGGGCCTATGGGGTCAGGAAATAGACACCCTCAACCCCGGGAAAATAGATTGGTTCTTGATCATTTAACTGCCAGGATTACTACCATGGAAGAGACCCGTGTTATGGAATGGTGCGATAGGTGTTTCTTGCCACATTCCCCATGTGATGTAAACAAGGAAATTGAGGAAGTAGATGATGACGATGAAGCATATGGTGATGTGTGCATGATGGAGTGCCATGTAAGCTCACAACAGGGGGCAACCTCAACTGAACTGATAAGTGCAAGAACTATCGAAGACTTCTAGGATTGTGTCCACCGAGTATTATTTCATCCCCCCCTTAATACTTTTGAAATAGATATGGTACAAGCATTTGATTTACCCAATCATGATTTTGAATACTTGAGGACATTGACGATTAAAAAATATGATGGGGGAATTCCTTCAGAAGAAGACATGCGCTGCGATGGATGCGATGGTTGCTCAAGATAAGAAATATAATACTAGAAGTAAAGTTTTCAAAGGGGTAGGGCCACAAGCCAAACCAAAGATTCCAATCCTTACCAATATCCCTAAGGAGACCCTTAAAAAGGATACATCTGGCAAAGGCCTAATTTCCCCAAATAGAACTTGTACTCCTCCTCATGCCCAGGTATCCAAAACCCCCATACTGTCAGATGAAATTGTAAACCTTCCTCCTAATACTGCCCTACCCAAATATATTCCTTGTGACATAGCTCAAATCTTAAGCCAGATCAAGGTTACTGTCCCAATTGTTGAATTACTTAGGATCCTTGAGCATAGGAAAAGGGCATTTGAATATTTGGGATTCAAGGAAGAAAATATTACCCAGGGAAAAGTTGTAATAATGTGGAGGCCCCTCCTATTATTGTAGAATTGGAAATACCTCAAGCATTGGAAGAATTGGGTGAATCACCTGAGGTGTATCTAGGAACTTCTTTGGTTGAATCTCAACTAGATGTGGATCCATTTTATACCACTTTGATCATTAAAGATAGGCTGGTACATAATTGTATGTTTGACTCAGGAGCCTCATGTAATGTAATGCCTTTAGAGGTGATGAATGAGTTAAATATCAAGGTGACAACGACTTTTGGAAAATGTACTGCTATGGATTCAAGAGAAGTGCCAGTAATTGGATATGTCAAAGGATTAGTAGTGCAATTGGCAGCTTATCCGGAAAATGCTTGACCATGAATGTAGTTATCGTGGACTGTCCTACCAAGTGGGGGATGTTGTTATCCAGAAAATGGGCAGCTAGTGTGGGTGGAAGTGTGCAAATGGACATGTCATACGCCACCATACCAATTGAGGGAAATCTTGTGAAGTTATATGGTGAGAAGAAAATGCTACATCTGATTGAGGATCCTAATAATGCTTCTTATGAAGTATTGTATGCAGATGTTGATGTCGATAACTTTGTGGGCTATGTTGATTGTAAGGAGCATAGAATTGAGGAGTGCAAGTATCCTGAGCAGGTAGGTTCTCCTTGGACTTTGATGTTTGATGGGGCATGTTCTAGATTTGGTAATGGCGCCGATGTTGTTTTGATATCTCCAAGCCAAGAGAAGTTTAGATTTTCTTTTAAACTCAATTTTGAGTGTACAAACAATATTACAAAGTATGAAGAACTGTTGTTGGGTTTAAGGATTGCTTGGAAATATGGTGTCAAGGATATTATTTTTAAAGGGGATTCAGAGCTGATAGTCAAAGCAAGTTAGAAAGTTGTATGTAATAAAGAATCAAAGAATGAAGCAATATAAGCATGCAGTTTGGGACTTCATTGAAATGTTTGATTCTTTCAATATAATACATCATGATAGGAGGTATAATATTATAGCAGACAAATTGGTAGTATTGGGATCTAGGTTTGAAAATTGTACAATGTCTCCCTATTGTGAATATGATATTGAAATATTGACCAGTCGTCTATCCCTGACAATATCAAGCATTGATAGGTGTTTGAAGATGATGCCCAAGTCCAAAGGTTTCTACAGAATAAAGGAGAATTTTCCAATCAAAGTATGGATTGGGAACCAATGGTTTGTGCAAGTGAAGGAAAAGAGACCTTATTTGGTAAGGACATTATCCAATTAAAAACTAATACTATTCCTAGAGGTTTGGTTGACTGAATCAAATTATGATAATGTTGATGCATTATTATTAGACACATGTCGACCTTCGAGGGATATTGAGGAACATAACCTAGGCCAAAAGATAAACCTAAGAAATATGGTTAGGTAGTAGTTTGAGTAAAGAAGAAAAGAAATCATATATCTAATTATTAAAAAAGTACAGGATTGCTTGACATGGTCGTGTTCGAATTGAAGGCATATAGTGAAGACCTCTTTCACATGAAATACCCTTGGAAGCCAATGCCAAGTTGTTTGGCGAAACAAAGACCAATTAATCCCCTCCTTTCCTCAAAAATGCAAGAGGAGTTGAAAAAGTTAAGGGATGAAGGAATTATACTGACCTACAGAGATACTCCTCATGGGTAACAAACATGGTACTGTTCAAAAGAAAAATAGGGTTATAAGATTGTGTGTTGACTTGAGAAATTTAAATAAGGCATCAATCAAGGACAACTATCCCTTGCCAATATGGATAACATGTTACATTAGTTCTTTGGTTCTGAGTTGTTATCCACTTTGGATGGTTTCTCCAGGTATAACCAAGTGGTTGTGAAGCGATCGGAGAGAATCAAAACCACTTTCACAACTCCACGGGAACCTATGTGCATGTCGAAATGTCGTCGGCACTGATGAATGCTTTGGAGCAACATTTCAAAGAGCAATGGATATAACATTCTTTGGATATATAAATGACTTCATTGTCATGTATCGAGGATGATGTGGCAATTTTTTCAAGGAAACACAATGATCACTGCAACATTTAGGAAAGATGTTGTTAAGATGCAAGGAATATCATCTTGAACACCTAACTTCATGTTATCTTGCACACCTCACTTCATGTGATAAGAGACTAAAAGTAATAGAGTTTTACAAGCTCTACCTGGATATATGGATATCATCTTCTTTCTTTTTTCCAATAGTGCCAACTCTTATCTCTTCGGAAGCCTTGAAGGAAGGATGGATCACATGGACTACACCTTGCATGGTAAGAAGCTCATTTTCAAATTTTGAGCAGCAATTGTAGTGTTTGATTGATGTGCTTCCAAAGGAGGGTATGCGTTGGGTATATTTGGTTGTTGATGCTTGCATAACCACAAACTTTTGGGCTTCGAGGAAAGATTTGGAAAGAATGAAGGGATATGGTACGAATTCTTCACTTTCGATTGTGTATAGGAGTAATTTTCAGTTTCTTATTATCGAGGAAGAAATTTGAGACAATTGGAAGTCATTGAAAGAAATTTTGAAATGTACAAGCTTTTATCCCATCATTTTTATGAGTGACATCACCATGATCAACACCCTTATCATTTCAAGAGCTCGGTCCTTAGCCATGCAATTAATACATTCATTATTAGACACCGATTCTAGCCCATCGATGGATACTTGGGAGCAAAATTAGCCATTTTAATCTGATTTTGAAAGGAGGATGCTTGATTACAACCTTGTATGGGGCAGCCATCAAATGCATAAATATTGTGGAGCTTCCACAAGCAAGAAAACAAGCTGAAGGGCCTAAAGGAGTGTCATTAAACACTCATGATTCTTCTAAGGAGTTTGTTTCTTGTGTAGGTACAAAACCGAAGCCTCAAAGATCATATGGGATCTGGGTAATTGCGATTTCTTGGGGGAGGATGCTTAATTACAACCTTGTATAGATAGACAGCCATCAAATGCATAAATATTGTGGAGCTTCCATAAGCAAGAAGATAGTTACGGGGCTAAAGGAGTGTCATTAAACACTCTAGATTCTTCTAAGGAGTTTGTTTCTTGTGTAGGTACAAAAGCTGAAGCCTACAAAGATAATAGAGGATCCAGGTAATTACGATTGCTTGGGACAAGCAATCTTGGGGAGGGAGGACTGTAATATCGCTTTTCTCCGAATTCGAAGGCATAATTGGATCTTTCGACTATTCTTTTTCATGGTCAAGTTGAAGAAGATAAGGAGAAAGAAAATAATGTCTTTTAATATTTTTTAATATGTTTAATTTATTGTGATGGACTCAACTATATGGGTCAAATTGACCTTGGTGTTTAAGGAAAAATAAATAATTATAAGGGGTCGGCCAAGGCATAATAAATGGATATAAGGGAAAGGTCATGTCTTTTCAATTTTGGCACCACCCTTATAAATTAGTATAAATAGGGGTGAGAGGGTTCATTTAGAGATATCGACTTCACTTGTAAAAATAAGATTTTGAAAGAAAACTCTCATATCTTTCCAAGTGGGACGAAAACCCCATTTGAGGTCCATTGTGAGGGATGAAAGCCTCTCACTCTTGACTTAAAACAATTCATATTTGCAAAAGATTATTATATTGAAGATCATTTCATGTGCAATTTTGATTTTCTAGTTATTTCTACCAGTTCAACTTGTATATGATTGAAATTCAAATCATCATGTGCAAATAACTTCAAGTCGATTTGCTAAATCAAATTGCCATATTTTATAAATCCCAAATCTGCATTTTCATGCATTTCGAAGCACTATTTTAGGAAAATCGAACCACTTTTGGGCTGTTGCGATTTACGAGCATTAACAGTAAATTGTAGCAGTATTAAATTACATATATCAATTCTACTTGGCTTTAATTCATTGCAAATTCATTAATAATTATTAGTAGATGTTTGTTGATGAATTTAGGCTCTTATTTCAAGGAAAATAACCCATTATAATTAATTTTCAGTCATTGCAATAATTGGAAATTTCATATAAAAGGGTTATTATTGGGCGTTAATGTGCTGGCGAAGACCCAAGTTAGATTCTACGCTATTTATGAAATCGAAGACTGCTATGTTCTGTATTGTGTAGGTCTAAATTGTGATTGTGCTATGCTAAATGGGGTGACTTATTCACTCAATGTATTCCCCCCTCGTTTGGGGTGCATGCAACGTCACTAGGAGAATGCAACCTTAAGAGGACTCGATGTACATCCGAAACGATACCCCACAGGGGAGGGAATGTGCATGGTAGAGACCAAGGCACACATAAAAAATTGGTTGGAAAACATGTGTTAGTGCAATTAAGACAAATACGTGTATAAAAGAAAATGTGTAATCTAACAAGCAAAGAGACAATGTAGACAGGTGAAAGGCGGGTTTCAAACATGGGACATCACTCACATTGTCGCAAGATAATATGGGCCGCGGCTAAAATCATACAAGCAGTGAACAAACAAGACATTGGGAAAAGCACATAAACAATGGTATACATGACATACAATGACATATAATGAAAAACAACAACAAATAAAGTATCAAACAGCAATGGTGGCAAATAGACCTACAAAGGAAATGATGCACATAAAGCACCTGTTAACATGTTAGAAAGATAAAAAGTATGTCAATACATGTATATATCGAGAGTGTAGTGTGTTGATAAAGATATGAACTAGTATAAAATGAAACAATAGCACATGTAGTGTGAAAATGAATGTAGATGCCCCTAGGAGCCTCGGTGAGACTGGTAAAAGGTACAGTGCCAAGCATCCATGTTACATGTAATGATCTATAGGAAGGTTGCATTCACAACTAAAGATTAAGTGAACGCGTTCATATGTATATAGAAAATATAATGACATACGATGCATCCGTCTAGCATGTGTAATAAAGTTTACATGTAAGTATAACCAAGCAAGAATAAATGCGACCAAGATATGCAACATGTTGTGAGTGAGATGGAATGGAATGCAATGTGAATGTGATGGGAGCAGTGCCCCCAGTAGATGTGTATGCATGCAATGAGGTTTATTTATAAAACGCTTACCTCACTACCTTCACAGAGTCATTTGATGAGACACACGTAATAATGAAGGACAATAGGCACCCGATCTATGGCTCAACATACTCTTGAAGATTCTCTCTTGGCTTCCTCGCTCCAAAAAAGTCAAGCCATTAATGGAAATTACGTGGCAAGAAAATACATGGTAGCGATTGGTAATTCCTAAGATTCATTACAATGTTAGTTGATGAGATTAAATTTAATGGTTTTGCATAATACAAAAGCAAGCTCGGGGGCGTCACAATAAAACGAACTAGGGCTTATTTTTTTGCTTGTATATTTTGATTACAACCTTCATTTGACCTACAACCAAGATTACATAGAAAGGTCTTTCAAACAATTATACATTGAGTTTAGCTTATAAAATATGGTTGAGAGGTATGAGATATTTTTGTGATAGAGTTTTAGTTGTATGTAGGTGCACAAATGGATAAAATGGCGCTCAAATCACTTATAAATTTTTTTGGAAGATTTTTTATCCTCTTCTATAAGATGTTCTTGAGTCGGATATACCTTTTGGTCCCACCAACATATAGGGGACAAAGTTAAAAACAAGTTGTTAATCAAGAGTTGAGTTGTTTCGGTGGTCCAAAGATTATAATCATGATCAAATTCACCAAATGACAGTCTAATTTTTGTTTATCCTCCACGATCTCATGGAAATTCATCAATGTTATCTTAGATATCGATTACTTTGAAAGTATCTACTCATTTGCTTAAAGTGAAGGCATCTAATAAACAAAATCGACCTTCTTACGAATATTTTCTCAAAACCTTGAGGGTTTTATGGATAGGGTTTGTTTGATTCCTTCTAAAGTTGTGTTTCGTGTTTATGGATCATCATGACACCTTCGAGACCCCTAAAATATGCCAAGAAGTGGTTTTGAGAGGATCATCATCATTTAAGCATCTTTCAGACCTCCATGAGCGATGAAGTGGATAAGGATGAAGGTGTAGACACAAAATCATGCACTCGAGTACATTTCTAGGTCCTAAACACATACTAGCATTCATATGATTCCTAAGCACGAAAACTAGTAATTGATGACTGTCTTTGGCCTCTTTTCTGTGTTTCTTGTTTTCTTTTTTTTCTTACATACCCTATAGCTCAGTCGGTATTTTACTTATTTATCTTTTATGGCTCCAGACTCTAGTACCCGGCCAGGATAATAGTACCCAGTGCCCTTGTCCCCTCCTCGGCACCCTCGAACATTTTCCTCCTGACTCACTTCTTTGGGGTCTCTTTTATCTTTTGGGCACCTTTTCACTTATGGGTCATCCTTCCAGTTGTCAATTACGAAATTCAAACAAGTGAATCATATAAATACATAGTTATGTGTTTAAAATGAAGGACCAAACACTAAGCATATACTATCATCACCTAAGCTTGCATCCAAAGGCACCTAAAGCACTTCAAGGCATCCATCTAACATCCACTCAAGGGACAAGGGACTGCATTTTCTGCATACACAACATAGGAAGGGAAGTTTCTTTATTATATCCACACATTCTACTACATTATTAAATCTAGCTACAACCCGTTATCAAGTTCATTTGCACAAGGGCATCCTAGGGCAAAATTCTACACACACTCACCAAAACTACATGGAGTCTGAGATGTAGTGCAACACTCGGTCGTAAGTTCACTCTCGGGTGACTTTCAGGGTCGATCGACTCCCATTCTACATCTTTCTTTTTTGGATTTAATATGGTTTGTGGGATTTTGCAGGTGATATTTGTTTTGTAGGTTAAATGTGCCCTCAATGATCAAAGAGCGACATGCAGGCGATCAACATGGAATATTTGTAACACTTGTGTGACATAGTAAAAATCAGATTTTGACTATTCACGCAGTCACGAGTGCCCAACAATAGTCTCCAGTGCCCAGAGACACCCTATCCTTTCATGGGCATCCATGTCTAGTGTCGTTAAATGAGCTCTAGAATTTATCTTGAGTATTTACGACATTGTTTACCTCATGTTCAACAATTTTCCCAATCTGAGCACTTCTAGATCAGGCGTAAATCAACTAAGTCATTCTTTATATATTTCTTGCTTAGGGTTTCATCCTTACTTATTTCCTTGTGTCATATTGTACTTAGTAGCTGCATATCATAGTTTACATCAATTACTTTGCAATAGGGTTTAATAAAAACTTATTTTTGTTAAATCGGAAGGAAATTAATATAATCTAGCTTTTTTAGTGCATTCTTATTCCTTTCTTCTCTTCATTCTTCTCTTCTTCCTTAGATATGTGCAATCAACCACAATTATAAATGGTTCCTCTTCCTTAAGCAAGATAACTCTTGTTTTTGTGGGCCTAGCTTTTTACTTCCTCTAGCCTCGAGTTTGTGCCTTGTACATGAATGATCACATTGAGTTATGGTGGTAGTAAAGTGTGTACACTCTAACTTTTAATAAAAATTTAGTTGTAGTTCATATCTTCCCTTTGTCCTTGTGTTAATTTGTCCCTTACCTATTTGTTATCTCCATGACTTATTGTGTGAGGCATTTGCATAGTTTTATTTCACAATGTCTTAAAGTTTAGAGTGAGAATTTGATTTAGATGTATGTTTTGGTTGTGGCTAGTATTTTCCCTTTTGATTTGTGTTTTATCTTCTCATTTGTTGAACTCACATAAAGAGTGTGACCCCCTTCACTTTGGTGCATCACCATGCTTTATTTCATGTTTATTTCATCCCCTTTCTCCCCGTAATTATTAGATTAGAGCGAGTAGTTTTAACATTAGGGTGGTTAGGAAAGGAATTCAGCCTTCTCTAGAGGTGTGCTTTATGGAGCCAATAAGCCCATACCTTGGATATATTCCCATGTTGTTGCTAAGATAGTTAAATCCTCCAAATTTGGGGATCTTAACATGGGTTATCCTTTCAAGAGAAAACACCTCGGAACAAATACATGTGGTTTTATTGAAAACAATGAATATGCCCATGAAAAATCCAAGTTTTAACACGTTTCCCTCTATTCTTTTATGTTTACTCTTATTTCTTTATGTTTTTATATCTTCCCTATTTTCTCACTTTTTCCTATTTTCTTGAGTTTCTGGCTTCTTTGCTAGAAAATTAGTATAGTCTCGGTCAATGACTAAAACCACAGTATAATTTTGTCTCCCTCTTTTTTGCGGGATATTTGACCCTTATTTTGGGTCCCTTGGGATTTTTCCCTTCTTTGTCAGCTTTTCCAACATATGGTGTATTGACATGCCAACTAGTGTGATGTGACCACCATTATCACTTTCAATGACCTAATCATTATAACAATAAAAGTTAGATTCTCTTCACATTTCCTTAAATGTTTGAATGTTGCTTTATAAATATATGTAATTACTTTTAGGATGGGGAGACTTATTTATCTTTCAACTATTTTTCCTAAATGCATTGATCTTTGTTATGTTTTAGAATTTTTGAATTCAAATTAAGACCTTCTCAATACAAACGTCAATACATAACGAGTGTAGAGACTCAAATTCAGCATTTGCACTTTGACAACCCTTGATTTGACTATTCACTCTTGTTATGATAAATACAACTTCTCTATTCCTACTTAACACTCTTCGAGGTCCATTATATAGCTTGTTTATCCTTGCACACTAGCATGTCGGCACATTCTAAGAATAAAATGCATAAGATCAATAAAAACATCATCGATTGTGTCCCAAGCCTCACTTTGCATATTTTTAGCGGTGCAGGGGGTGCCCACAACCCTTCTTATGTTTATTTTGTGGCTAGGATTTGAGATGATGATCGAGTCCTTTTAGAGAGCCTCACTACATGTGTGACAATTAGGGCTTGACGGTGAAAAATAAATATAAGAAGGTGAACACCATAGAAAGTTACGAAGTCAATTTAGAGAAGGTCCAAGACCGTAAAGTTAGGTCATGACTATCTGATATGGTCCCAACAGGTTTGGTACAACCATGACCTAGGTGGATTTATAGCTACGATTCCGAGTTTTAAAGGTCCTTGAGTTCGAGATCACCCATTTCTAACAATGTACACTCCCAAATCTTTCCAAAATCATTTGTAGCAAGCTAAGTGCACCCACTTCATTATGTTTTCAAAGTTATATCTTAATTTGCATGATCTAAAATATTATTATAATATTGCATAATTAATGTTGGAAGTAAATTAATTAGAATAGTCGTCGATCTCTTAACCTTACCCTATTAAATATAATTAAATTATACATCACCCATATAATTAATTTAATTAAGGGTAAACAACGAGCAAGAAAAAGCTAAAAGGAAGGACCAAAACCCTTGATTGACCAAAACAAGGGTTAAAAGAGCCCCCACAAAAAGGCAATAATATTGTAGGTATATGATTCCGGTGAAAACCCCATAAAATCAAGAAAACCAAGGAAAGAGAGAGGTTACAAGGGATGAGAGAGAAAACAAGAGAAGAAATTGAAAATGTGAAAAAAATAGAGGGGAGCATGTTAGAATACGACCCAAACAAGGAACATGTGCCAATAAGAGCCTAATGTGGACCAATAATTAAAAAATGCAAGTATAGTAGAACAATATAAATTTATAATAAAGAACCAATCTCATACCAATATTAAGTGTCTAAATAATGTCCCACTTTGATATGTGTGCAAGCATACATATCAAAATACACAAAACATTTGATGAGTAGAAGTTGCACTTGTTGAGAGTTATCAAACTCAATATAAAACTAATGAATTGAAATTCAAAAGGAGAGAGAGATCACGATAAATTTGGTTGGAGTTTTAACTATAAAATCTCATTATTATACTAACTCAATATGATTACACTTATTTATCAAGATATCTCCTATGAATAAGGAGTCATATTCCATCTCCTATGATCCCTCTCTCTAATTTTAGTGAGTTGTTTCAAAACTTACGTAACCATAAACTAATTTTACATTACCAAATACATGGTAAGCGGATCATTCTCTATCCATAGTTCAAGTAAAGGTTTTAATTGTTGCTCCTCTTCCCATAATGGATTTTTTTGTTAATCCATGACCTATGCCCATAATGGAGATGATCCTACTCATGTTCTTTTGGCTCAAGTCAGTGCCTCCATGATGACAAAGTTTTCTCCTTATTTTCTTGAGTAGTGTTTGATGAACATGTTGTGCCACACTTAGTCCTCCAACTTGGATTGAGTTCTCATCATTTCTATCTTGGATGCTAGGGTAATCTTCTATAGAAATCAATGTTAAATTCATCCAATTTTGCTTGTAACTAATGTGGAATTTAGCTTAGAATTCAAACTATGCACTTGGATTCAAATTCTCTATCACCTAGTGTTAACTTAAACACTCATCTTTGGTGTTTCACACATTCTTATTTCCAAGTAGGATCTCTCTTGCAGGCTTTCAACTCGACCCTGAACTCATGCTTGGTGAATCAAGTGTCACCACATATTTTCGGCTTGATGCTTATATACCACATCATTGTCTTAGGGTCTTAATTTTTGCTCCCATTTCGCTTCGATATGTTCTACACACAAGCTCATGTCATGGTTTATACTTGCTCATTGTTTGTATATGCCTTCTTGATTTCAGTTTGGACATGCTCGTACATTCTTGGTTAGTCTTGTCCCTCGACTCATTTGGTTTGCATGGGTGACTATCTTGAGCTTGGTGTCCACATCATATGCTTCTCTCATGTTCTTTTGATGACCATAAGGTATAGAACCTTCATTTTGCAAGTCTTATGTGTCCTTGTATATTTATCCTTATCGGTTCGGTGAAACCTTAATGCCTTGACTCGACCCACCATTTAGACGTTCTACTCTTCGTTGTTGCCTTCATTGTCATTGCTCTATCTCTTTCTTATTCGCTTACTTTGGGATGCATCCTTATCACAATACTCCGACTTAGATGACCATAAACAACACGCACAAACCTGGTAGGTCCCACGCTTTGGACCAATTAAGAAATCATAATAAATAAATATATATTTTTTATTAAATCCCTAATTGGTCTAGAGCATGGCTTGGTGTTCTTTGTACTTGAGATCGACCTCATGAACGGTATCGCTTACGAACCTATCTTGAGCCTTGACTCTAGCATGCTTGGTACGCGATCACATTATATGGATTTCACATTCGAGAATGGTCTAACTGTCCCATCTTTGCTTTAGTATACACTTGTCCATCAAGGTCCTCTTTCTCGATCTCATTCACAACTCTTGCAGATCATCGTGCGAACTCCACTCACTTCGTTCTCCAACCATTTAGTTCGCGAGTTCTTCACCATCACACGGTCTTCAGTTCCACTCCATATCCACCACTGTCAATTTGTGAAATTGACTTCGTAGTGCAGTTCACTCTTTGAGTGCATGATCAACTAACTGCTCATGTTCAAGTTAACGTGCTTGGTTTTCTATCAACTTGGATTTGCTCCTTCATAGATTTCTCATCTTTTGAACTTTTCATCACCTTCTTTGTCGTAGTTAACGAGATCCAGGGATTCCTTCAGATGGTTTAAATCTTCCTTCCACTTAGGTTTGTGCTAAGTGGACGGTTTAAATATTCCTTTGAATACAACATTGCTTTCATTGTATCATCTTGGATGGTAGTTGCTTTCATTGTATCATCTTTCATGCGTTTCGGACTATTTCTTCCTCCGTGCGTCACTGTTTCGTCCTCCTTGCCCAAGATTTACGCAGGTCTGGTTTCTTATCCACGCTGGTGTGACTTCTCTCTTTCTCCACGTATGTGCAACTTTTTATTACCTATGCAGGTTTGTGTCTTATTCTACACGCTGGTCTTGGTCTTAGCTTTTCCGCAGGTTTTGTCTCCTTGTAGTGGCTCTGAGTTTCTTCTGTTTTCTTTCTGACGCACAGGTATTTTCTCCCTCTATCCTCATGTGAGTTCTAGAGCTTTTCTCTTTCCACGTCTTAGCTTTGATTTCTTTTTTCTTTGATTTGTGTTTTCTTTATTGGCAATGGCAAGTGACCCCGGTGGTGGGTCAATTGTTAGTTTAATTAATTAACCTTTTTAACGCCTACGGCATTCCCAAAAGGGCTTTGCGGATGGGAGTATGTCAAATTTGACTCGTTTGGACGTTTTGCGAATTCAATTTGACATCTGAAATGACGGTTTCGATGGATGTTATGACAGGGGTTAGCTTTTCCTTGTTATTTCCGCAGATTTGCTTTTTCTTTTTATTGTTTTTCGGGAAATTTTCTTTTCGGCAATATTATTCTCCCTTGAAGCGAGAAAATACATCAAATTCTGTCATAAATAGCAGCGAGGTGAGTGAAATTTCTTTTGAAGCATTTTCTGGCGATCAATTTAGCGAGATCAATACTCCGAGAGGCCTGGAAGCAAATAATATTAGTGCGAGAGATGTAAAAATGAAGTTCGAAGAGGAAATGAAGCATTCATGAGTCCAGGGGACTCGAACCCCCGGACCTCCGTGTGTTCATTTGAGGCATCAGGGCATGCAGGAAAGGAAGGATCATTTTGGTGTGGAGAAAATAATGGAGGTTTGGGAGAAGTATTTCTACTTGTCAAAGCTTCAACATGATGTCACTATGTACATCAAATCTTGCGCTGACACTAGCGATCTCTCGAAGCTAACCAATCGTAATCAAGGTCCGTTTCACACCTCGTCCGATTCCGAGAAAAACTTTGGGAGTCTATCTCAATGGACCTCGTGACAAGTCTTCCCACAAAAACAAAGTGACATGATTGTGTTTTCATGGTGGTCAACAGTTACCAAAGATGGCGTAGTAGCACTTGCAAAAAAGGGGATCTTGGCAGAGGAGACTGCGCCAAACTATTATTCAAGTAATGTGCGGGGTCATTTTGGCCTACCACAAAGCATTGTGTCGAGATAGGGATAGTAGGTTTGTTGGGATCTTTTGATCTACACTATGGTTCATGATGAACACAAGATATAACAAGTCCGCCGCATTCCATCCTCGAGGAATGGATAGATGGAGGTGGTGAGCCGTATGATTGTGCATGTTCTTCGGATGTACCATTCATAACATATGTGCACATGGGATGAGAGTCTTCTATGTGTCGAAGATAGCTACTGGCCCGAACTCTTCATGGCTCCACAGGGACATAGCCCATTCCGGGTATGTCTTGGATTTCAACCAATAGCCCCAATCGATGTAACATTGCCCATTGTCGTGGAGGAAGAATCACCCCATCTCAAAAAGAGATGGATAAGGCAATTAGGTTTTTCAAGCGAATTCGACACATTCACTTTAGCGAGTTCATGAAATTCTCAAAAAGATAGTCGAAATGCAAACAACATCATGATCAACATTGGATTCCCCATAAATTCCAAGTGGGTGACACATTCTCATTGCATCTTTAGAAGAAGTGGCTCAAGGGTCCAAACAAAAGCTCGAGACTCCTCTGACATGGGCCATTACACATTGTAAAACAAGTGGGAGAAAATGCATTTGAGCTTTGCTTACCACCCCTACCTTTGGGTTGCATCCAATGTTCAATGTAGAGTTTCTCTACCCATACTTTCCACCACTCTTGAAAACATCAAATTTGGTGAGAAGTTGTAGAGCACAAAGTGAACCCGGTATGCGACACACCAACGATCACGATCGGATCATTGATAAATTGGTCAATGAAATGAAGCATCAAGAAATCCCGCTTTATCACGTGGTGAAGGTAGGGCGGTTGGCGACCAAGGAAAGTGATTTGCTAGGAACCGTTTGTGCAAACATTTCCACACTTGGTTGAAAATCTAGAAGCAATGGGACCCATTGCTTCTCAAGGAAGAACAATATAGATGGCCATTCATAGCATAATTCTAAAAATTGTCGAAAATCTATTTTTTGATTTTTGATACATTTTTGTATTTTGCATTTACATGCCCTACATAATTATCAAAGCCACGTATGAAGGGAACCTAAACTAGTTCACTTATTGAGCTTTCAACGCATATCATAGCGGTTTGAAACTCGATCGTGAACCGGAAGATACGACCCGGACCAAGTGGCACCGCTAGAATGGTAATGTCATCAATCAAAATTCGGCTATCTAGCCACATTTGCCGTTCATTTCTACTTGTAAGGTGGATACATGTCATCTTCATGTGGATTGACCTTTTAGCTCTCATTCAGAACCCTTCATTTACTATATTTAGTAACTTTTCAATTTTTGCTTTGTACTGACTATAGAGTAGATGGCATGGTAAGAAGAAAATAGAGTTTGAGGCATACACCTCTCCCATAGAGATAGACCCTTTCGTATAAATTCTCAATTGCAATAAATTACTATTGGTTTTGTTACATCAAATTTCAATTCTCTTTCTATAGCATATTAAGCCACATAATGTAATGTCCTCTTTTCGAATAGATCTCATTGAAGACCTTTGGTCCTTTTTGTCTACCCGATGGCCAAAGGATGTGTCGAGGGTGACTAAGTTTTATTATTTTATTATATTGTGCAAATATTAAAATAAAATATTATAACTTGCACATATAATAAATAATAAGCTTATTAATAAAATAAAAGAGTCAAATGTAAAAATACAATTATTTTTAATTGTATTTACCATAGGAGAATACGACTTGTCCATGTAATGGGAAAATAGGGAAATGTGACATTAGCTTCCTTAGAAAAATGCGACTTGGACAAAGGAGGAAGAATGGAGTTTTGAAAGAATAAAAATTATTACTCCTCCCAAGAAAATGCGACCTAGTCTAAGGAAAATTTGGGGCACATGTCTAGAAGAAATCACTTGTTGTGATTGGTTGAGTTGGAGGTCCCTTTGGGCCAATTTTCCCTTTAAAAGGAAGGGTCGACTTAGAGGAGGGACATCATATGATCATTTTATCAATCCAGATTTTTATTATTAGATTTTGCATTGTTAAGAGCTCTTGCTTTTATCAGAAATTCTAGGGACGAAAACCCTTGTGAATTCTACCTCTTGTGGACGAAAACCCCAAGGGATTGAGAGGGGATTTCACTCAGAAATTTCCAGCGTTGTTAATCAGATTTCCAGGTTCATTTCAGCAGTGTTTGTGAAGAGTTTTTGAAGGTATTTTCAGTGGTTTTGAGCAGCGGTTGGATCGATCTGTTGTGGGTAGTTGTGGCAGCAATTTGGAGGTATTTCCCTCAAAAATATTTGTCAAATATTCTCCATAGTATGGTAAACCAAATTGCTTTGTATTTTCATCATTTTAAGTATATTTTGAAGGTTTTCAGCGAGAATATTAAGCGAGACTTCAGATCTGATTTATGGGTTGTTTGGCTGCAATAAATTCAGTTTTTTTCATGATTCGATTTTTAAATATTTGGGTAATCATCTCAAATCGAAAATATAACTTTTGAGTGTCATTTGCATTAAGATCTATCTTAAACCTTAGTCGCATTTTCTCAAATAAATCCAGATCTGCATTAGGGTAATTGCCATAATTATCATAGATCGGTATTTGGTGTTTTTTATTGACCTCGAGTTGTTGGAAAACAAGTGAGACCCATTTAGGGATCTTTCAAACCCCAAGATTTATTGTAAACTCTTTCAAACCTACTGCCTTAACATTAGTGAACTGTGATTGATCCGTGTATCTTGATCTTGCACACCGTGTGTGACTACCTTCTTCTCGTATTGTTTAGCTTGTGAATTGTGGACACTACCGAAAAACTTCCGAAAGTACAATAACAAAGGCAAAAACTATTTTAGTGTTGGTTTGCTCTTGCTGCTCTGCACGTTTTCTGTCGGACAGATTGAATAAGCACACTTGACTGTGAAATCCTTAAAAAAGATTTTCTGCTGTATCCCAAAAAGCGGGAAGCAAAGATTTTACTCATATGAGAGTTGATGTTTGTTAATTCAATTCATGGGGCATTCAGAGTGCTATTTGTGATGCGAAAAAACCTATCAAACAGACAATTAAATAAAATATATTTTAGAATGTTGAACAGTAGAAAATGGCGCTCAAAGCAACGTAGACTGTTGTTCACAAGGTGAGAATTTTGATCCAATTTGCTCAAGCAAACACAAAATAAACCCTCTCAAAACCTTGAGGATGCCATGAATTCGATTTAATGAACAAAGAAGAAAGGTTATTTTTTACTTTCTCTCTCTTGAATCGATGAAAACGGATCTTGGGGATTGATGCCATGGAGCGGAAACCGACGAGAAACTTCTCGAGATGCTGGAGGGTGCGAAATGCCCCCTTTCTCCCTCTCTAAATAGCTGTTCTCTCGCCCCTATCTTGCCTTCTCTACAGCTATATATATTATTGAAATGAAAGTATGATACTTGCCTATTGTTTCTTCCGTTGCAGGATTGATAACGGGGAGACGATTCCCTTTGATGGGTGCCGTCCATTCGCCATCTATGAAGAGCAGTCAGTGGGTACCCTCAACGCCATGATCTTTGAGCAGAAGCAGCAGCTGAAGAAGAACCAGCAGATCGGATGTAAATTACTAATGAGAAAACATTCAATCTATAAGTAATCTGGTAGATCGCTGCTAATATTCAAGTGCTTGAGGATTGTGAATTGGCCTTCCCTTACAGTGCCAACATTGCGTAATCATTTCATCACTCCAACGTGCTTTTGCCATACACAAAAATAGGAAAATAATATATTACCCAATACCCATACTCGAGGATGGGCCAAAAACTGTCACTAGAGGAGAGACAAAGACACCATCTCCACCACGCGCTCGAAGTATGTGTATGACGTGGAAAGAGGTATTCCATTAATAATGCAATATTTCTTGAAAGTGGAATTGTCTCTTTAGTGTAATACATCTTGAAAGTGGAATTATCGTGGAATTGTCTCATTCGTGTAATACATCTTGAAAGTGGATTGTCGTGGAATTGTCTCTTTAGTGTAATACATCTTGAAAGTGGATTGTCGTGGAATTGTCTCTTTAGTGTAATACATCTTGAAAGTGGATTGTCGTGGAATTGTCTCTTTAGTGGAATTGCCTCTTGATTGTATGTTTATGTGCTCATTAATTATCAATTTACATTAAAAAATTTATTGATGTGTTTGATCAACTTTTTATATGTATATCTCTATTTTTCCCTTGTTTGTCTCTATACGACCTTATCCCTCTTGTGTAATTAGTGCGTATAAAAATATTTTTAAGAAAATAGTAGGAGGTTCAAATCCCACTACCCCTTTTTTTTGTGCTAGATTTGGGTCCCTTTCTTTCAACTCTTGGTCCCATAAACTATTTGATCTTGTGAATGTTATTAAAGTCTTTCATTCACTCATCCATTCTTGTTTTCTTATGTTTTCTTTCTCTTTCCCCTATTTTCTTGAGTTTCTAGCTTGTTTTATAACTGTAGTACTCTCAATGACTAGAAACATACTATAGTTGTGACTCCCTTTTATATGAGGGCTCTTTGACACTTATTTTGGGTCCCTCAAGTTTGTTCAACCTTCTTTGTCGGTTTTTTCGGTGTATTGTGTGTTGTTAGGCCATCGAATGTAATGCAAGTGGCAAGCTCTTCTCACTTTTAATTATCTCTTTAATGTAATACATCTTGAAAGTGGAATTGCCTCTTCGATGTATTTTGGATTTGCTTCACAACTCAAAATAAAATCATTGTGAAAGACATTTAATCAATATTTTAGTGTATATTTGTGTGTGTTCATTAATTATTGGTTTAAATTAAGTTTTGTATTGATGTGTTTGATCAACTTTTTATATGTCTATCTCTATTCTTTTATGTTTATCTCTATATGATATTATCCCTCCTTGTTAATTTGTGCATACAACTTAGACATTCTTTAAAAAGTAGTAGGCGGTTCGAATCCAACCACCCTTCTTTTTTTGTTGTGTTAGAATGGGGCCCCTTTATTTCAGCTCTTGGTCCGATAAACTATTACGTCTCGTGAACGTTATTAAAGTTTTTCATTAATTCATTCATTCTTGTTTCGTTATGTTTTTGCTTTATTTCCCCTATTTTCTCGAGTATCTAGCTTCTTGTTTATAAATGTAGTACAGTCAATTACTAGAACCATACTAGAGTTTTGACTCCCTTTTATGTGGGCTCTTTAACCCTTATTTTGGGTCCCTCATGTTTGTTTGCCCTCTTTATCGGTTTTCCCATTGTCGAGGCCATCCAAAGTAATGTTAATGGAAAACTCTTATCACTTTTATTGACCTAATCAATATAACAACATTTTTTTATGTTTTTCAAATTTTCCTAAATATTTGAATGTTACTTTAAATATTTGTAATTATTTTTAGCACATGGACACTTATATATCATTTAATTCATTTTCTAAATGCATCAATACATCTATGTATTAATAGACTTCTTAAATTCAAATTAAGACCCTTTTGACGCACACACCAACGCATAATGGGCAAGAAACGTGACAAGGAAGGGCCAATAATCTCATTCATCAAACACTTTGGTCATAACGACCCACACAAAAAGAAGCATTATTGTTGTCATTAATTTTTGTGGAAACCTCGAGAAATCAAGAAAACCAAGGGAAGAAAGAGAATAATATAGGGGAACATTGCAAATGTATAAGAAATAATTACTCTCGAACCAAAATTTGATGTCTACGTGATGTCCTACTTTGATATGTGTGTCCTTGCATACATATCAAAGTAAACATAAATTTGGATAAAGAGAAGTTGCTTCAATCACCTAAATATTTATTGAGGTTTATCAAAGTCAATATCAAAATAATGATGAGTGGAATTCAAAATAAGTGAGAGATCATATGATTTTCAGAGTGAAGAGATACAAAAATTGTGGAACTAACATACATGCTCATAAGTCACATGGTAGAGAAACACGAGCCCTACAAACATATGAGGAATATGTGTAGGTGCATCGTGTCCAAATAATCAACAATCATTGAACTAATGAAATCTATAAAGATGACTTGTGTTGTCAAAATGAGCACTTTGTTTCATTTTTAGGCAATCGGTCATAATTGTAGGACTTAGAGGCTTTTAATGGTATGCGATGATTTAACAAAAATAGACCTTTTGTAAAACCTAATTGCAGTGTAAAAGATGATAAATAAGCAATGAAGTCACGAGATATGACCTAAGCAATAAGCAAGATAAAAATGAAACCCTAGGTGCAAGAGAAGGGATAAAGTACTTAGTTGATTTCACAATAATCCTGAAGATGTATTGAGTGGAAAACGATGGAACAAGAGGGCAGTATCCTGTCCAACCGAACCTTAAAATCACATAAGCTGTTAGAAATATTAGGACTAGGACGCATGGATGGGTTAGGGGTGCTGAGCACTGGAGACTAGTTTTGGGACTGCAAAACCTCAGAAACTAATTTTTGTAGTGTCGCAAGATGTTCACCAATATTCTTTGTTGATCACCTTGTAGGTTGCTTAGGAAAATTATTGTCGAGTTCACTTGTAACTTGTAAAATAAAAGACCTCCTACAAAACCCCAAAACACATCAAATCCTAAAAAGAAAAAGATGCAAACGGAGTCGAATCGACCACAGGCGGTCACCCGACATAGTGAACTTATGGCCAGTGTTGCACTACATTTCGGACTTCATGTAGTTCTCATGTATGTGTGCAATAATCGTGTCTTAGGTGGATCTTATGTCATATGCACTGATAAAGAAACAATATCTAGATGTAGTAATATAGATAGATGTGTGGATGTCAAAATCAAATTCCCCTCCTATGCGTGTATGCAAAAAATGCAGTCTCATTGTCCCTTGAATGAAGCTAGATGGATGGTTTGATCCTCTTGAAATGCCTTTGGATGCAACCTTAGGTGATAGTAATAGATGCTTAGAGTTTGGTCCTTTATTATGGTCACATAGCTTTGTATTTATATGATTCCCTTGGTTGAATTTCACAATTAACAACTAAAAGAATGACCCATGAGAAAACAAGATGCCCAAAAGGGGCGAGCAAGATAGAAAGAGGTCGGGCGCCAAGAAATATGGGGGTGCCTAGGCATTGGTGTCTTGGCTAGGCATTGGTGTCTAGAGTGATAGAAGATGAAACAATGAAGCATTAACTAGGTTGCAGAGTGTAAGAGGCCAAGAAGAAGACATGAACAAATACACAAAGGCCAAGGACAATTGTTAATTGCTAGTTTTAACACTCATGAATCATATGAATATTGGTGTGTGATTAGGACCTAGAAATGTACCCAAAGTGCGTGATTTGGTGTCTACATTTGCCCCCACTTTGTGTTTTTGAGTGAATACTCGATAACATAAAGTAGACAAGAGATGCATACCTGATAACCATGTAGATTGATGATGAAATCGTGCCAAAGAGACAAGAAAAAGTGTGGAGTGATAAAAATAAAGCATGGAAGCTAGAGAAGAGGAAGTGACCCTAGGGGTGGAAGCATATGTGTTGTCTTGTGTTGTACATGTTGTCATTTATGCACTTGTGTTATGCTTGAGACGGTTGCTTCTTATAAGGATGGACCTGCAAAAAGAAGAGCAAAAGAGTAGTCAAAGTCGTGTATGTGAAAAATTTGATCCAAATATGTAAAAAGTACATAAAAGTGTGTAAAAATGTGAAAAGGAACATGTGCACCTGATCCATGACGAGTGAAGAGTGTAGAAAGGATCCTAAATTTTTTTATAGAAGGATGATTTTTTTGGGCGATCTCACGCCAAGAGCGAGTTTTTTGGGCGATCTCATGCCAAGTGTGAGTTTTTTAGGCGATCTCATGTCATGGTAGAAGAAGTGTTGGGGAGAAAGGTCTAGTGTTATTCTCCAACCCTAACTATTTCCCGACAATTTATACACCATTGCAGATGGTGTGATCCTGCTTTGTTCAAGTTTGATCCATTTCGATCTAGTTCGATCCAACTCAATAATAGAAAAAGGAGATAACATGCATGTTGATTGTTGGAGGATTGTTCTTGTTCTATGAATATCGTTGTGTAAATTGTTGGAAATTGTGTCAATATGAGAAAAATATTGTAATTGTCACATGGTCATATGCACCCGGAAATGTCGGGAGCGCCCAAGTGCTAGTGTATGGAGTTTGGCATGTAATGTACCTTTTCTCCCAATTCGAAGGCATAATTGGTTCATTCGGCTATTCTTTTTCATGGTCAAGTTGAAGAAGATATGGAGAAAGCAAATAATATGTCTTTTAAGATTTTTAATATGTTTTTAGTGTGATGGACTCAACTATATGTATCGATCTCGGTGTTTAAGGAAAAATAAATCATTATAAGGGGTCAACCAAGGCATAATAAATGGATATAAGGGAAAGTTCGTGTCTTTTCAATTTTGGCGCCACCCTTAGAAATTAGTATAAATAGGGGTGAGAGGGTTCATTTGGAGATATTGACTTCGCTTGTAAAAAGATTTTGAGAGAGAACTCTCATATCTTTCCAACTGGACGAAAACCCCATTTGAGATCCATTGTGAGGATGAAAACCTCTCACTTTTGACTTAAAACAATTCATATTTGCAGAAGATTATTATATTGAAGATCATTTTATGTGCAATTATGATTTTCCAGTTATTTATGCCAGTTCGACTTGTATAGGATTGAAATTCAAATTATTATGTGCAAATAACTTCAAATTGATTTGATAAATTAAATCGCCATATTTAATAAATCCCAAATCTGAATTTTCACATATTTCAAGGCACTATTTTAGGCAAATCGAACCACTTTTGGGCTGCTTTGCGATTTCTGAGCATTAACAGTAATTTCCAGCAGTATTAAATTGCATATATCAATTCAACTTGGCTTTAATTCATTGCAAATTCATTAATAATCATTTGATAATTGTTAGTAGATGCTTGTTGATGAATTTGGGCTATTATTTTAAGGAAAATAACCCGTTATAATTAATTTTTAGTTTGTTGCAATAATTCTCGAAATTTCATATAAACCCTCAAAAAGGGTTATTACGGTGGTATCAAAGCATGGATTCTCTAAGGACTGGGGTTTCAAAATCAAGGAGGTAGAAAATCTCTTTAAGGAGTATCAAGCTCTTCCATAAGACATTCAAAATACCCTATCATTTTTAGAATTCATAAAATGGAAATATGATTTTCCAAATTTGTGCCACGGAGGAAAAGAACCGGAAGAATAATTCAGCCCCTACCTCCATTTTAGCTCCGGATAGTCAACATAATGAAGTAAGTGTTGATCATTGTTTGACGAATAATGATGATGTCCGGAAGAATGAAGAGAAGCATGTGCTTGAAGGTGATGAGAATGGCCATAAAGACCTCCCTCAAAAGATAAGTGGCACCATCGATAAAGATGAAAGAAAAGGTGGTGAACAAGAAGCGGCGGAGTTAAGAACAGATGAAACCCATTTCCAAGGTAAAAATGATATAAGGATGATTCGATTGAAGAATAAAACCCGGGAAAGAGCCACCAAGATATCCCAGTACTTGTGAACAAGGTATGAAGGAAGAAGAAGTGGACAAAAATCTTGTTGAAGATCCGAGGATCGAGTATATTTCGATTTTTGCTCCCTAGTTTGTCATCACGTAGAGTTGATCACCATAATCAGTTTGATTCAAATATGGGAAGAATACAATGCATATTGAGTGGTAAGGAGTACTCACATCCTTTACATGCATGTAAAAATACAAGTACAAGAGTTGATAACCATCTCTCCAAGATCCATGGTATGTATGCTAAGGTAATCATTCCCTCTTTCAATTTGGTTAGCCATCCTCTTGATATTCTTATGTTGAAAAGAATAATTTGGAGTAGCGTTGATAATAACCCTTTAAGGCCATGGAAATGGGAGGAAATCTCTCATATAGAACAAGATGAAGGAGTTGGACTATACCTAACAATAGTAAAAAGGGGGCCGATTAAAGAAGATATCAACCTTATGGAAGCACAAGGACATGAGGGAATTGACAAGCAAACATCAAGCAAAGAGAGAATGAAGGTAAGCACCTTGGGAAAGTTGAAGATTATGAAGGTAAGATTTTTGGAAATATTGTTTACATGATGATTTAGAAGTTCTGAGTATTGTGGGCAGCCCTTGACATGGAAGCATTTCAGTTTGGGCCTATGTATCGATTCAAATATTTCACCATGAGTGGATGGCTAGTATTACTCATGTTTCATATAAGATATGTCCTCTTTGGTCACACCTTTGTGCTCACCACACTTCATGGGATGAAGAGGTAAGGAATATTATTTTTTGTGAAGGACATCATTGTTTGGGTAACAATAAGGTTCGTTGCATTAGAGACTTTTCATATTATGATAAGGGTAGCAATAAGGATGAAAGTAGGCATGATGGCATTTTAGTAGGTGCACCAAATTATAACTCTTTATTTGATGGTGATCTACATGGGCACATGGTAAGCTCCACATTTCCATTTCATCAGTCATTTGACATAAAGGTTGTGTGCATAAAGTTGGTGTGGAATGAGTGTTATTCCTTTGATCCGGGCATAATAACTCAGTTGAGTTTGAAAGATATGATCGAGATCCATAAAAGGGTTGGCTTATGGTGTTTTACGCTTGCCTTTGTGAAATTATATGCTGCCAATTTAGGACAAGTAGTCACATCATATAATAATTCCGCTCCTTTCATTGGTCATCCATGATGAGAAAGATTGCTTGCACCATATATTACTTCAAAGAAATGATTCCCGTGAACGCTCCATGTAAATACCAATCAAAGAAAAATGATTTTGATGCTCTGTTGTGTGGAAAATGCCAAAGGAAGAGATATGATCTCAACTCATAAATTCTGAGTTTTGTAGATGATAAGAGCAGCCCAAGGTATGAATTTTCATATTTCATTTCTCCTTCCATACTAAGTATTGATGGGTATGATTTTGAGGATGATAGGGAGATGAATATGATGTATAATGGTCACATCTTGGTTGGTACATTTTCTCTTAACATTTGGGTGCCTAAGGAACATGCCGGAAAAGGAGAAAGAGTGACTATCACTCTACCCCATAAAGGACACCATAACAATAAGCTTGTTGATCCATATAAAGAATACATATTTAGAAGGCACACAAGTATGATGGCCTCATGTACTTTGTTCCTCTCATAAGGTAACATCATTGACACCAAGTAACGTATAAGATCCTTTAGCTTATCTACGTTGATATGCATTACATTTCAGATTTATCCTTTCTTTGTGAGCATAGAAGAAGAGGAACTTTGGGATGTCATCTTGCACACGTCACTTCATGTGATAAGAGACTAAAAGGAATAAATTTTTGCAAGCTCTACCTGGATACATGGATATCATCTTCTTTCTTTTTTCCAATAGTGCCAACTCTTTATCTCTTTGGAAGACTTGAAGGAATGATGGATCACATGGACTACGCTTTGCATGGTAAGAAGCTCATTTTCAGATTTTGAACAACACTTGTGGTGTTTGAATGATGTGCTTCCAAAAGAGGGTATGCGTTGGGTATATTTGGTTGTTGATGCTTGCATAACTGCAAAATTTTGGGCTTCAAGGAAATATTTGGAAATAATGAAGGGACATGGTACAAATTCTTCACTTTTAGTTGTGTATAGGAGTCATTTTCAGTTTGTTGCTATTAAGGAAGAAATTTCAGACACCTGGAAGTCATTTAAAGAAATTTTAAAATGTACAAGTTATTGTCCCATCATTTTTATGAGTGACATGACCATGATCAACCCCCTTGTCATTTCAAGAGCTCAATCCTTAGCCATAAAATTAATAAATTCATTATTGGAAAGTGATTCTGGCCCATGGATGGATACTTGGGAAGGAAAATCAGCCATTTTAATCCTGATTTTTTAAAGGAGGATGCTTGACTACAGCCTTGTGCAGGTAGCCATCAAATGCATAAATATTGTGGAGCTTCCACAAGCAAGAAGACATTGCGGGGGCCTAAAGGAGTGTCTTTAAACACTAATGATTCTTCTAAGGAGTTTGTTTCTTGTGTAGGTACAAAATCAAGCCTCTGAAAGATCATATGGGATCTGAGTAATTGCAATTGCTTGGGGGGAGGATGCTTGATTACAACCTTGTACGGGGCAGCCATCAAATGCATAAATATTACGGAGCTTCCACAAGCAAGAAGATAGTTACGGGGCCTAAAGGAGTGTCGTTAAACACTCATGATTCTTATAAGGAGTTTATTTCTTGTGTAGGTACAAAACTGAAGCCTACAGAGATCATATGGGATCTGGTAATTGTGATTGCTTGGGGACAAGAAATCTTGGGGAAGGAGGAATGTAATGTCACTTTTCTTCGAATTCGAAGGCATAATTGGATCTTCTCGCTATTTTTTTTCATGGTCAAGTTGAAGAAGATAATGAGAAAGCAAATAATATGTCTTTTAATATTTTAAATATGTTTTTAGTGTGATGGACTCAACTAAATGGGTCGGCCTTGGTGTTTAAGGAAAAATAAATAATTATAAGGGGTCGACTAAGGCATAATAAATGGATATAATGGAAAGATCATATCTATTCAATTTTGGCGCCACCCTTAGAAATTAGTATAAATAGGGGTGAGAGAGTTCATTTGGAGATATCGACTTCACTTGTAAAAATGCATTTTGAGAGAGAACTCTCATATCTTTCCAACTGGGATGAAACCCCCATTTGAGGTCCATTGTGAGGGATGAAAACCTCACACTCTTGACTTAAAACAATTCATATATGCGAAGATTATTATATTGAAGATCATTTTATGTGCAATTTTGATTTTCTAGTTATTTCTACTGATTCGACTTGTATATAATTGAAATTCAAATTATTATGTGCAAATAACTTCAAATTGATTTAATAAATCAAATTTCCATATTTTATAAATCCTAAATCTGCATTTTCAAGCATTTCCGTGTACTATTTTAGGTAAATCGAACCACTTTGGGATGCTGCGCGATTTTTGAGCATTAACAATAAATTCCAACAAGATTAAATTACATATATCAATTTGACTTAGCTTTAATTCATTAATAATTATTAGTAGATGCTTGTTTATTAATTTGGGCTATTATTTCAAGGAAAATAACCCACTATAATTAATTTCCATCTCTGCTGCAATAATTCTAGAAATTTCATATAAACCCTTAAAAAGGGTTATTACAGTCTTGGTACGACGCATCAGTGCAAAATCAAGACCCAAGTCAAATTCTGGGCCGTTTATGAAATCAAGACTTCTCTATTCTTGTACTATACAGTCTAAACTGTGGATCAGTGTTCTCGCTAAATGGGGTGACTTATTCACCCAAGGTATTCCCCCTCGTTTGGGGTGCATGTAATGTCGCGAGGAGAATGCAACCCAAAGGAGGACTCGATGTACATCTAGAAATGTTGCCCCATAGGGGGAGGGAATGTCCATGGTAGAAACCAAGGCACCCACAAACAAATTAGTTGGAAAACATCTGTTAGTGCAATCAAGACAAATACGTGTATAAAAGACGGTGTGTAATCTAGCAAGTAAGAAGACAATGTAAACCATGAAAGGCGGGTTTCAAACATGGGACATCACTCACAATGTCGCAAGACAATATGGGCCAAAGCGGCCAAAAGTATACAAGTAGTGAACAAGCAAGACATAGGGCAAATCTTGCAAATAATGGCATACAATGACAAACAATGGAAAACAACAGACAAAGTATCGACAACCATGGTGGCAAATAGACCTACAAAAAAATGATGCACATGAAGCACTCGTTAACATGTTAGAAAAATAAAAAGTATGTCAAGACGTGTATATATCAAGAGTGTAGTGTGTTGATAAATTTATGAACTAGTATAAAATGGAACAATATCACCTGTAGTGTGAAAATGAATGTAGATGCCCCCATAAGCCTCTGCGGGGATGGTAAAAGGTACAGTGCAAACATCCATGTTACATGTAATGATCTATATGAAGGTTACATTCACAACTAAAGATCAAGTGAACGTTCATGTGTATATAGAAAAGATAATGACATACGGTGCATATGTCTAAAATGTGTAACAAAGTGTACATGCAAGTATAACCAAGCAAGAATAAATGCGACTAAGATATGCAACATGTTTGTGAGTGAGATGGAATGGAATACAATGTGAATGTGATGGGAGCAACATGCCCGCCAAGTGGATGTGTATGCGTGAAATGAGGTTCATTTATAAAAGGCTCGCCTCAATGACTTCACACGATGCGATGATATACATGTAATAATGAAGGACAATAGGCACCAATCAATGGCTCGACATACTCTTGAAGATTCTCTCTTGGCTTCCTCACTCCAAACAAATTCAAGCCATCAATGGCAATGCAACTGGTAATTCCTAAGATTCATTACAGTGTTAGTTGACAAGATTAAATTTAATGGTTTGGTATAATACAAAAACAAGCTCGGGGGACGTCACAATGACACAAACTAGGGCTTATTTTTTGCTTGTATATTTTGATTACAACCTTCATTTGACCTACACCAGATCAATAGTAAAGGTCTTTCAAACGACTATACATTGAGCTTGGCTTATAGAATATGGTTGAGAGGTATGAGATATTTTTGTGATAGAGTTTTGGTTGTATGTACGTGCATAAATGGATCAAATGGCGCTCAAATCACTAGCAAATGTTTTTGGAAGATTTTTATCCTCTTCTATAAGATGCTCTTGAGTCGGATATACCTTGTGGTCCCACCAACATATAGGGGAAGAGTTAAAAACAAGTTGTTAATCAAGAGTTGAGTTATTTTAGTGGTCCAAAGATAATAACCATGATCGAGACTCACCAAATGACAGCCTAATATTTTTTTGTCCTCCCGATCTCATGGGCATTCATCAATGTTATCTTAGATATCAATTCCTTTGCAAAGTATCTACTCATTTTCTTAAAGCGAAGGCATCTAATAAACAAAATCTAACCTTCTTACGAATATTTTCTCAAAACCTTGAGGGTTTTATGGATAGGGTTTGTTTTAATTCCTTCTAAAGTTGTGTTTTATGTTTGTGGATCATCGTGACACCTTCAAAGATCCCTAAAATATGCCAAGTGGTTTTGAGAGGAGCATCATCATTTAAGCATCTTTCAGACCTCCACGAGCCATGAAGTGGATAAGGATGAAGGTGTAGACATAAAATCACGAACTTGAGTACATTTCTAGGTCCTAAACACATACTAGGATTCATATGATTCCTAAGCACGAAAACTAGTAATTGACGACTGTCTTCGGCCTCTTTTTTGTGTTTCTTATTTTCTATTTTTTCTTACACACCCTACAACCTAGTTGGTATTTTACTTATTTATGTTTTATGGTTCTAGACACCAGTGCCCAGCCAGGATAGGAGCACCCAAGCGCCCATGTCCCCTCTGGGCACCCCCAAACCTTTTCCACCTGACTTGCTTCTTTTGGGTCTCTTTTATCTTTTGGGCACCTTTTCACTTATGGGTCGTCCTTCCAGTTGTCAATTATGAAATTCAAACTAGCGAATCATATAAATACATAGTTACGTTTTAAAAATGAAGGACCAAACACTATGCATATACTATCATCACTTAATCTTGCATCCAAAGGCACCTAAAACACTTCAAGGCATCCATCTAGGATCCACTCAAGGGATAAGGGACTGTATTTTCTGCATACACAACATAGGAAGGGGAAGTTTCTTTATTATATCCACACATTCTACTACATTGTTGCATCTAACTACAACCTATTATCAAGTGCATTTGCACAAGGGAATCCTAGGGCATAACTCTTACACACACTCACCAGAACTACATGGAGTCTGAGATGTAGTGTAGCGCTTCGGTCGTAAGTTCACTCTCGGGGTGACTGTTGGGGTCAGTCCGATTCCCCATTTTGCATCTTTCTTTTTGGATTTGATGTGGTTTGTGGGATTTTGTAGGTGATATTTGTTTTGCAGGTTACATGTACCCTCAATGATCAAAGAGCGACACACATGCGATCAACAAGGAATATTTGCAACACTTGTGCGACATAGTAAAAATCAGATTTTGACTATTTGCACAGTCATGGGTGCCCAACAATAGTCTCCAGTGCCGAGGTCCCCTTGTCCTTCCATAGGCGTCCATGTCCAACGTTGTTCGTGAGATCTAGAATTTATGCTGAGTACTTACGACATTGTTTACCTCATGTTCAACAGTTTTCCCAGTCCAGAGCACTTCCAAATCAGGTGTAAATCAGCAAGTCATTCTTTCTATATCTCTTGCTTAGGGTTTCATTCTTACTTGCTTATTTGCTTGTGTCATATTGTACTTAGCAATTGTATATCATAGTTTACATCAGTTACTCTACAATAGGGTTTAATAAAAACTTATTTTTGTTAAATAAGAAGGAAAGGAATATAATCTAGCATTTTTAGTGCATTCTTATTCCTTTCTTCTCTTCACTCTTCTCTCTTCCTTCTATATATGTGCAATCAACCACAATCATAAATGGTTCCTCTTCCTTGAGCAAGATCACTCTTCTATTTTGTGGGCCTCGTTTTTTATTGCCTCTAGCCTCAAGTTTGAGCCTTGTACATGAATGATCACATTGAGTTATGGTGGTAGTTGATCATGTATGCGCTCTAACTTTTAATACAAATTTAGTTGTAACTCATATCTTCCCTTTGTCTTTGTGTTAATTTGTCCCTTACCTATTTGTTATCTCCATGATTTATTGTGTGAGGCATTTAAAGGGTTTTATTTCATAATGTCTTAAAGTTTAGAGTGAGAATTTGATTTAGATGCATGTTTTGGTTGTGGCTAATATTTTCCCTTTGGATCTGTGTTTTATCTTCTTATTTTTGAACTCTTATAAAGAGTGTGACCCCTTCACTTTGGTGTATCACCATGCTTTATTTCATGTTTATTTCATCCCCTTTCTCTAGAGGTCTACTTTATGAAGCCAATAATCCCACACCTTGGATATATTCCCATGTTGTTGCTTAAGGTAGTTAAATCCTCCAAATTTGGGGATCTTAACATGGGTTCTCCTTTCAAGAGAAAACACCTAGGAATAAATACATGTGGTTTTGTTGAAAACAGTGAAGATGCCCATGAAAAATCCAAGTTTTAACATGTTTCCCTCTATTCTTTTATGTTTACTCTTATTTCTTTATGTTTTTATATCTTCCTATTTTCTCTCTTTCTCCTATTTTCTTGAGTTTCTAGCTTCTTTGCTAGAAAATTAGTATAGTCTGGTCAATGACTAAAACCATATTACAATGTTTTCTCCCTCTTTTATGCGGGATCTTTGACCCTTATTTTGGGTCCCTTGGGATTTTTTCCTTCTTTGTCGCTTTTCCAACATACATGGTGTATTGACAGTCCACTAGTGTGATGCGACCAACCATCATCACTTTCAATGACCTAATTTCATTATAATAATAAAAGTTAGATTCTCTTCACATTTCCTTAAATGTTTGAATGTTGCTATAAATATTTGTAATTACTTTTAGGACGAGGATACTTATTTATCTTTCAATTAATTTTCCTAAATGCATTGATGCTCTTATGTTTTAGAATTTTTGAATTCAAACTAATTCCTTCTCAATACACACGCCATACATAAAAAGTGTAGAGACTCAAATTTGTTAATTTGCACTTTGGCAACCCTTGATTTGACTATGCACTTTTGTTATGATAAATACAACAATTCTTACTTAAAACTCTCTGAGGTCCATTGTTTAGCTTGTTTATCCTTGCACACTAGCATGTCGACACATTCTAAGAATACAATGCATAAAATCAATAAAAAAACATCAATTAACAAGTCCCAAACTTCACTTTGCATATTTTCAGCAGCGTGCTGGGGTGCCCACAACCCTTTTTATGTTTATTTTGCAAGACTCTTCATCCATGTATAGGATTTGAGATGATGATCACCCATTTAGATAGCCTCACTACACATGTGACAATTAGGACTTGATAGGTGAAAAATAAATATAAGAAGGTAAACACCATAGAAAGTTACAAAAGTCAATTCGAGAGAAGGTCCAAGACCATAAAGTTTGGTCATGACTATACAATATGGTCCCAACAACTTGGTACAACCCCGACTTAGGTGGATTTATAGCTACGGTTCCAGCTTTTAAGGTCCTTCAGTTCGAGATCACCCATTTCTAGCAGTGTACACTCCCAAATATTTCCAAAATCATTTGTAGCAAGCTTAGTGCACCCACTTCATTGTGTTTTCAAAGTTATATCTTAATTTTCATGATCTAAAATATTATTCTAATATTGCATAATTAATGTTGGAAGTTAATTAATTAGAATAGTAAATCGATATCTCAACCTTACCCTATTAAATATAATTAAATTATACATCACCCATATCAATAATTTAATTAAGGGTAAACAACGAGCAAAAAAGATAAAAAGGAAGGACCAAAACCCTTGGTTGACCAAAACAAGGGTTAGAAGAGCCCTCATGAAAAAAAAGGTAATAATATTGTAGGTATACGATTCCGGTGAAAACCCCATAAAATCAAGAAAACCAAGGAAAGAGAGAGGTTACAAGGGATGAGAGAGAAAACAAGAGGAAAAATTGAAAATGTGAAAAAAAATAGAGGGGCGAATGTTAGAATACAACCCAAACAAGGAACATGCGCCAATAAGAGCCTAATATGGACCAATAAAAAAATGCAAGTATAGTAGAACAATATAAATTTATAATAAATAACCAATCTCATACCAATATTATGTGTCTAAATAATGTCCCACTTTGATATGTGTGCTTGCATACATATCAAAATACACAAAACATTGGATAAGTAGAAGTTGTACTTGTTGAGAGTTATCAAACTCAATATAAGGAATTGAAATTCAAAAGGAGAGAGAGATCACGATAAATTTGGTTGGAGATTTAACAATAAACTCTCATTATTATATTAACTCAATATGATTACACATATATATCAAGATGATCTCCTATGAATAAGGAGTCATATTCCATCTCCTATGATCTCTCTCTCTCTCTCTCTCTAATTTTAGTGAGTTGTTTCAACAACTTACGTAACCATAAACTAATATTACATTACCAAATATATGGTAAGCGGATCATTCTCTATCCATAGTTCAAGTAAAGGTTTTAATTGTTGCTCCTCTTCCCATAATGGATTGTTTTCGTTAATCCATGACTTTGTGCCCATAATGGAGATGATCTGTACTCATGTTCTTTCGGCTCAATTCGAGTGCTTCCATGATGACAAAGTTTTCTCTTTATTTTCTTGAGTAGTGTTCGATGAGCATGTTATGCCACACTTAGTCCTCCAACTCGGATTGAGTTCTCATCATTTCTATCTTAGATGCTAGGGTAATCTTATGTAGAAATAAATGTTAAATTCATCCAATTTTGCTTGTAACTAATGTGGAATTTAGCTTTAGAATTCAAACTATGCACTTGGATTCTCTTTATCACCTAGTGTTAACTTAAACACTCATCTTTGGTGTTTCACACATTCTTATTTCCAAGTAGGATATCTCTTGCAAGCTTTCAACTCGACCACATCTCGGGCTTGGTGAATCGGGTGTCACCACATATTTTCGGCTTGATGCTTACCTACCACATCACTGTCTCGGGGTCTTAATTTTTGCTCCCATTTGGCTCCGATATGTTTTACACACAAGCTCATGTCATGGTTTATACTTGCTCATTGTTTGTATATGCCTTCTTGATTTCGGTTTGGACATGCTCTTACATTCTTGGTTAGTCTTGTCCCTCGACTCATTTGGTTTGCATGGGTGACTATCTTGAGCTTGGTGTCCACATCATATGCTTCTCTCATGTTCTTTCGATGACCATAAGGTATAGAACCTCCATTTTGCAAGTCTTATGTGTCCTTGTATATTTATCCTTGTCGGTTCGGTGAAACCTTAATGCCTTGACTCGACCCACCATTTAGACGTTCTACTCTTCGTTGTTGCCTTCATTGTCATTGCTCTATCTCTTTCTTATTCGCTTACTTTGGGATGCATCCTTATCACAATACTCCGACTTAGATGACCTTAAACAACACACACAAACCTGGTAGGTCCCACGCTTTGGACCAATCAAAAATCATAATAAATAAATAAATATTTTTTATTAAATCCCCAATTGGTCCAGAGCATGGCTTGGTGTTCTTTGTACTTGAGATCGACCTCATGAACGGTATCGCTTACGAACCTATCTTGAGACTTGACTCTAGCATGTTTGGTACGCGATCACATTATATGGATTTCACATTCGACAATGGTCTAACTGTCCCATCTTTGCTTTAGTATACGCTTGTCCATCAAGGTCCTCTTTCTCGATCTCATTCACAACTCTTGCAGATCATCGTGTGAACTCCACTCACTTCATTCTCCAACCATTTAGTTCGCGAGTTCTTCACCATCACATGGTCTTCAGTTCCACTCCATATCCACCACTGTCAATTTGTGAAGTTGACTTCGTAGTGCAGTTCACTCTTTGAGTGCATGATCAACTAACTGCTCATGTTCAAGTTAACATGCTTGGTTTTCTATCAACTTGGATTTGCTCCTTCATGGATTTCTCATCTTTTGAACTTTTCATCACCTTCTTTGTCGTAGTTAACGAGATCCAGGGATTCCTTCGGATGGTTTAAATCTTCCTTCCACTTAGGTTTGTGCTAAGTGGACGGTTTAAATATTCCTTTGAATATAACATTGCTTTCATTGTATCATCTTGGATGGTAGTTGCTTTCATTGTATCATCTTGCATGCGTTTTGGACTGTTTCTTCCTCCGTGCGTCACTGTTTCGTCCTCCTTGCCCAAGATTTACGCAGGTTTGGTTTCTTATCCACGCTGGTGTGACTTCTCTCTTTCTCCCACGTATGTGCAACTTTTTATTACCTATGCAGGTTTGTGTCTTATTCTACACGCTGGTCTTGGTCTTAGCTTTTCCGCAGGTTTTTGTCTCCTTGTAGTGGCTCTGAGTTTCTTCTGTTTTCTTTCTGACGCACAGGTATTTTTTCTCCCTCTATCCTCATGTGAGTTCTAGAGGTTTTCTCTTTCCACGTCTTAGCTTTGATTTGAACTTTCTTTGATTTGTGTTTTCTTTATTGGCAATGGCAAGTGACTCTGACGGTGGGTCAATTGTTAGTTTAATTATTATGCTGAAGGCGTTATTCCTATGGGAAAGGACTTTGCGGATATTCATGAGACTATGTCAAATTTGACAACCTAAATGACAGTTTTGTTATTTTTAACAATTTTGTTTTTTGTTTTTATTTTTAAATTTAATTTTATAGCTTTTGCATGCATTAACCTTTGCTTTTGCTATTTTTAACAATTTTGCTTTTTACTTTTCTAACAATTTTGTTTTTCTGATTTTGCATGTTGCTTTGACTTTACTTTTAATGTGAAGGTTTTGACGTTTTTATTTTTTTAATTTTTTAAAAGATATTTTTAGCTTTTCCATTTTTAACAATTGCATGGTGAATGTTGCGTATATATATATAGTCTGCAGGAATATTGTTCTCAAGATTGTTTTCTAACAATTTAGTGGATCGGACATGAGACCCTTGGATCTCAGCAGATCTGCAAGATGCTTGACGGAATTGTGTTATCGAGCGGTAGAAGTTCGGGTCGTTTGTGCGGGTTCTTCCCATCGACAATCGTCTTTTGAATCAAGGTAAGTTTAATTTCTTTAAACCTTGTGCTAATTGCTTAAGGCAATTGCCGCTTAAAATGGCACAGGCATTAACTATCCACAAGTCCTGGGACTTACTATGCACTGAGAGCAACGTCGACATTTGAACCAATGAAAGGCGGTCGACATTCACAACTTTCTCCGAGTTGCCTCGTTTGCAAATCTGCACATTTCACCTCCTTTTTCATTTGAAAGGTACTAAAAAATGGTGCATGTAGCAACACTTGGAGCAAGAAGAAAGGAGGAAGCAAGACTACTATCACTCAACTCTTCGTAAATACTACACTCTACTTTGATAACACCTCCGCTACTACTTTACTCAACACTTCTTCTATCCTAGACACCATTTCCATTCAAGGGGTATCAAATGTACTCATGTTTACCAGAAATAAAATTACCCTCAAAAGGCTACCATTCATGATATAATTCTTCTCATGTTAAGTTCAAAATTTCCCTCAAAAGGCTACCATTCATGATATAATTCTTCTCATGTTAAGTTCAAATAAAACAATCTGCAAAACGATACCACTCATGATATGAGATTTGTAAATGTATATGTACGAATTTGTAACAACTTTGAAATGAAGAGATGAAACCTTTAAATGAAGTGGTTGGTCTATATATCTTCAATTACAAAATTACACTTTTCAACATACATGTTCAATTTTTCCTTTTTATTGTTGCCTATTTCTTTATGTTAACCAACAACAACACATTTTTAATGTCTTCATGTTTGCACTTTTTAAATGAAGCGACTCATCTATATTTCTACACATACAAAATCAACCACCCATAGTTTAAACAAACACAACTACAAAAGAAAAAACTATCCCTATAACACAAATAACATATACCGTTTTTGTTTGCAAAATGCCTCAAAGAAATGTGGTCTCATGGAATGCTATGATTGTAAGATATGCACAAAATAGCTCTAACAATGATGCTCTCAAACTCGTTGAGGTAATAAAGAAATTTGGATTGTACCATAACCATTTCATATTTGTTTATATATAATTACATATTCTGTCTCATTTTAGTTTCATGGAGAGATAATATGTTAAAGCACTTAGTCATTCTTTCAATCTACTTTGACAACAACACTTCACATTCACAACATTCTTGAGAGTGACTATATACTACATATACTACAAAAGTAATAACTATCCCTCTAAATCAAATGACATATATTATTCGGCGTTCATATTGCATTGTGCACATGCGATTGCTAGTTTTAAAATTAATGTCATTTATTGAATAATTACATACGATATTTAATTGATAAAATTAACGTTAATTAATTATGTACATAAACAATATTGAATAAAATATTTAAAGTTAATTAACTAATTAATTTTAATAATTAAACTAAAATCATTAATTTAACATTTAGTGTCAAACCGAGAGAGAGTAAGAGGGTATGTGAGGTAAAGGATGGTGATGACGAGAATGTGACATGTGGTATTGCAACAATTAACAACTCGGTCATCGATAAGATGGAAGACAGTGGCTTCACAAAATGGTTTGGGCCGTCAATTTAATTTAGAGTGAAAAGTTTCAAAATTTTCAAAATTTCAACAATCAAAATTTTTGAGACAACACATGGATATGAAATTGAGATCTTGTCTACAATATGTGATAGGTATTCACTTTATAAAATGCTTGCAATGACACTTCTATTTAGTAAATTCCAATCAAGATGACTGTGATCTTAAGCTTTGTGTTAATGTTACTGCGAAAATAGTACATATGAGCATTTAAAGCTCTTATCGGGAATGTGATCTTGATTATATCGATAAGTGATGATACCCTTGTACATCGTAGGGCATTTTTGCTTTGAATATGTGAAGGAATAGGGCATTTATTTCCCACCATTGATTTCCACTATAATCAAATGACTTTGATTTCTTTTTTAGATACTATAGGAGTTAATGACCTCGTGACTTGACACACTAATGCAAGGCAAGTCTTGCCAAATGGATTTGATTTCATTGAATTGATTTATAAGCACATGTCAAGAAAAATGTTTACTCAACACGAAATTTATGTTGGGATATTAACCCTAAACAAAATATTGTATTGATTTAATGCATAATTTTTTCACATAAATGAAAATAACGATTGAAGGAAATATGGATAAAAATCTATGTATAAATTCCCATAATTATTCAATGTTTACTGGATTCAACCATACAACCTTCTTTAATTAATTAACGTGTCACTTGTTAGTTCTTTAAGACCCAACCACCTCTTTACAATGTCCCATCCCAATCTCTTGAAAAGTTTTCTTTGTTATCACTAGATCTCGACAAGTGACACCCATCCGTAAGATGGTGCTTCAAAGCTTTGAGTTTTTAACTCAAAGGTAAATATATAGAGACTAGAGAATGGGATTAAGGCTTGTATAAACATCTAGGAGCACCATAAGGTTTTCCTATATGATTGATGAACTCTACAAGAACACCGAGACATTGACATGTGTCCAACCTTCATATAATTCATGCAATATCTCATGCCTTGAAACCATTCCGTACAAAGTTTTTCAAAATGTAACCTTTAAAAGCTGATCATTTTGTAATCCACATGGATACATCTAGTAGCAAAAGATTATTCTTATTGTAGCTTTACCTCTCTTTGTTTTTTGAAATGTACTCGAGCACACTACAATGTGACACATGTCACAATTTAGCAATCTCGAGACCATGGAGACTCTAAGAGACCCGGTTGGCCCTTCCCATCTTCCTTATGCTTGAGTTCACGAGATTAACCCACATGGCATAATCTCATAACTCTATTTCACAAAGGTTCCCTTGTGTTTCATTTAACCTCAATTTATTCTTCAAGACCCGAGAGCACTAGATCATGTCATGTGTCCGCATCTAGGAGTTTATTTGAGTTCTTTGTTATCTTTATAATTAGATCTTGTACCTTAAAATGATTATATATCAAACCGACTAAATCCTTCACACCTCCAACTCTCTCTTTGTACTTCACATATATATAAAATCATTCTAAGATGAAAAGCTTACATCTCCGCTTCTTTTAACAAATGTCGAGACTACACCTTGTGCATTTCCATAAAAAAAATCAAATTCATTATTATTAGCTATACATGCACTCTAAATTAGAAAAAAATTATATAAATATGAATCGTAGCATTCGGAATCTAGTTTCTAAAATACTAATTTTTGTAAAAAACGGACAAGTTTAGCTATATTAAACACTTAAAATTATATGACTTACTTTTTTTTTTTGAAAAAACTTATAAGATTGTAGTCCGTTTGCCCGCATTTTGGATGACCAAATCTTGTTATTTTTTTTTCCTTTGGTGAAACATTAGATGTAGTTGTCTATCTTGGGATGGATTTTATTTTGTATTTTTTTTAGCAATATTTTTTTTTTTTTTCCTTTGGTGATGATTTTTTTTTGTATTTTTTTAGTGAAAGTGGTCTGAAAATATTTAGAAAATGGAGCGCTTTCCGTTTGCCCGCCATAACTATATCAAAAAATATCGAAATCAATTTTTTTTTTTTTAAGGTGTATAGAATTTGTCCACGCTTGGGATGGTATAATTTTTATCATATTTTGATAAGCGAAACAAAAGTTACAGTCTTAAACGTAGACATGAACATTCACGGGAAAAAATGTCTTAAGGACCTATTGTTAGTAATAAATTATAAAATGATATTTATCTTATTCTATTCACTTTAAAAACAATATTTTTACAAAGCTAAGAGTCTACCCTACGTGATGGCACCATTTTTGTGAAATGTTTTCGAGTTTTTAGCATGGTTCAAGTCTTTGGAAGAAGCGAGATTTGAGGTTTTTGACCTTTTGCACTTCATAATGACCTTCCATAGCTTTGGTTGGGGAAAAACAAAGATTTTCCGAGGCTAAGGTTCGGCAAATAGCTCCGCGATCGTGGTTTTTTGTAAAAATACCGCGAACGCGATTTATAAAGCGTGATTTATAAAGCGCTCGCGGTTTATAAAGCGCGCTCGCGGTTTATAAAGCGCGCTCGCGCTTTATAAATCATATTTACACACATCCCAATGTCTGAATTACCATGTGATTTTTACTCTCTGACCTTACCGTACGAATTACTGTGAAATTCTATCTTTTTCCAGGCACGTTTTTTTATCACCGAAAGCAAAAACATCATGGGAGACAAAAAACGAAGTCAAAAAAGGAAGTCATTAAGTAAAAAAACACCAGACGAATTAGAGGCCAACAAAATTGAAAATGCTGAGCGAATGCGGAAACTTCGTGAATCTAGAAGAGGTTCATCTTCAATCCCAACTACTGTAAGTAAGCAATGAAGAACTAGGTAATGTTTCTCTTCGTCGATGTTGAAGTTGAATTAAATACTCGTGATGAAGAAGTTTTTATTGTCAATGTTGAAGAAGAATTAAATACTCATGATGTAGCAAATGTTGAAATTGAAGGAGACAATGAAAATGTGAATAAGGAAATTCATGTTGAAACTATAGACAAGCAAAATTTGACAAAAACACCTCCTAGGATTTTACATAAGAAACCTAATTTTTGATTGAAATTGATGAAAACATTTTGAAACCAATGTCGACAAACTTTACGAGCAACAAATCGGAAGAAAAAAGCCACTTTGAAATTTGGGATAATCATTTTGAAATTTTAAATGATTCCCAAAGATGTCGATTGTTGTTAGTTTGATGAAATTGATTAAAATGAGACCTACATTAAACACCTTAGGATTGACACATCTAACATACGTGGTCAAACCTCTACTATTGTTGAAAACCTTCATGATGCATATCACCTTTGTTGGTGTCGAGAGACGCACTAGGGATAGTAATATTGTGCGTCGTGTACTTGCTTCTACTAGTGTTGTAAGTGAATCAATAAAAAAACAACGTTTGATTACGCAAACAAGTCGAATGTTGCAAGTTAATCGAAAAACTCTAATGAAAGCAATTGAAAGATGCGTAATATCCTTGATCACTCAATAATGTCGATTTTGGGCATTTTACTACTAGAGCACGCGTAAGGACAAAAATAATTACGATCTTTATAAGAGAAGTTGTTATTAAATTTTGGCATGATAACACTAGAGTTTCACCTAATACAGAGATGTTATAAAGCGGAGAGTTGGTTCTACTAATCGTGAACCACATCCAAAGCATTTCTTAGATATGACTCAAACTCAATTTTTCGTAAGTTTGAACAAGAGAATCTGGAAATTAAAATTAGTCAACGTTTTTTTGAAATGTTGAAACCATTCTATGTGAAAATCAACCATGCTCGCACCACTTGTTGTTGTAGGCAACATGTTGAATTTGCGATGCATTATGCTAAATTTTTACGTATTCGTTCTATTTTTCATTATGAAACTATGTTATCTGAATGTGGTGTTCAAGTTCCACCAATATCTTCTAGGGATTTCATTCCTACTATATTTTGTGAAAAAGAAGTTGGACAATTTTTTTATAGTCAGGATTGTTTAGATGGAAGTTGTAGTACATGCGGCGGATTACCTAAATTGGAAAGTTGCATCCATGAACAAATTGAAGGTACAATAGGACATAATTTAGTTGAATTTGATAAATATAAATCAGTTGCATACCAGTTGAAAGATGGAAAAGAGTCGAAACGGTGTGAGCTAGTTACAGAACAAATGCCCATTTTTCAATTTATGACAAAATTTAAGGATGAAATTGTTTATGAGTATGCGAGGCATACACATAGAGCTCGATGGTTGGATGAACAATTCAAGCTATGCAAAGACACATTTCCTATTGGTACTATTGTTTCAGTGGTCGATTTTGCAGAGAATTACACATTGCGACCACAAATGGAGGTTGATCGCAATATTACAACTCGGTACAAGTTGCCATTTTTGTGCATATAGCATTTCTACATTCTCTGACGATCTGAGAGAATGATCGAAAATTTTAAAGAGTACCACTTTTATATCGGTTGATGATCGTACTCATTCTCTTGAATTTGTGCAAGGTGTTTCCGGTTATTTTATGGAAACTTGTGTGATAGGGACATCCACTTCAAACAACATTATATATGGTCAGATAATTGCACGTCTCAGTTTAAGAATGCACGAATGTTTTATTGGATGAGCAGAATGCATGTCAAGATGGGTGTGCAACATATTTGGAGTTTCACTGAGGCTGGACATGGAAAAGGAGAGCATGACGGTGCAGGGGCATGTGTGAAAAGAGCTCTTGCAAGAGAAGAGTTGAAGTACAAAGATGGTGCTGAATTAAAAGATGCAAAAAGCATAGTGGAATGGTGTACTAACAACATGGCCCGAGGTTCTCAAGAAAATTCCACAGTTTGCAGATTTTTTTGGTTGATAGAGGAAAAACATATTGCTAACTACGAGGATTGTATGACACTCACTGGGTCCAGTGATATGCACTCATTTTGTAGCTCGAGCCTTTACTTCGTGGGCCGTATGGACAAGAAAGTTGACATGTTTTTGTGCATCTTGTATCGAATTTGTCAACTGCTTGAGTGTGATTCACAAGAATGGGTGGAAGGATGGATTTGTAGGCCTCTAACTCCGCTTCCTAGTTATCAACCTCCTGAAGCATTACAACTTGTTTACTGCGAGATGAAGTTCTGACATCCAGGACTTTGTGAAATTTCAATTTTGGTGCGACAAGGTATTTATCCGAGTTATTTATTTAATTTTTGTATTGAGTTATGTCCATTGAAATTTTAATATGTAATTTAAATTTGAGTTTTTCAACCTTGGTTATTTTTTTGTAGGACATGTGTTTGCGATAATTGCGACGAGAAGACAATGAAGAAGGAGCAGGACTATTTCTTATGTCGTTGCATTGAGGAAAGAAAGAAGTTGACTTCTCCTATTATAGATGGCGAAGAGATTGAGTATCCTACAAGGTCAGTGGTAGTTACTGGAACTTGGCTTCGACGGTATCCATTAAAAAACTCCTCTGTTTGGGTGTTTGAAGACTTTGAGACACACAGGAAAATACTCTTATATTCACATCTAGTTCTAGCGACAAATATTCAATTGTATAGATATCGAGGAAGACCTAATAACAAGATTCTTTGGAAGGTTCGAGAGTCGAGATCATGAAGCAATCTTATGCTGCTATTCGAGTAGATCCGATCTGATGGTTCATTGGAATGAATTTACAATGCTCATGTCTGGTATATATTTAATTTCAAGTTTCAATTTATATAGCGTATATATATATATATATATATATATAATTTTTTTAGTTTAAAGATCTAGATTTAAGTTTGAATATATTTTATTTTAAATTTGTGTATTTTGTATGTCATGTATATAGATCTAGTATATGGTTTTGATTTGAAACTTAAATTTCTTTGACTAACAATTTTATGTTTAGGTTAGTGGTGCCAGAAAAGCTTCCACCTTCACGTGGTTGGTATCGTTAGTAGAGAATTTTAAATTCTCGAAGCTAAGAGAAGCTTGAACATTGTTTGAAAAATTTGTAAATTTTGAAAAGTCAAGTTTGTAAATTTTGAAAATATTGTAAATTTTGAAAATGTTGTAAATTTTGAAAAAGTTGTAAATTTTGAAAAAGTTGTAAATTTTGAAAACGACTCCTCTAGGTGCCACGGAGTCCGAGTAGTCACTCGTCGAATTTGAACGATATTTTGGTCTCAGGGCTCTTAAGGGACTAAGCCCGAACGAAGTAGCCCGGAAGCAACGACCCTTTCGCGCACCGAAACACCGCCTCCTCTAGCGTTCACACTGCCACCGGATGTGCCGGCGCGGGCGGTTCGGTGCCACGACCCACCGTTTGTAAAATACGGCGTTTGAATTGTGACCTTCTGTTTGGCTCCAATGCACACTATTTTGCGCGTTTGCAAACATTAGGACAGCGAGAGCACCGAAATGAGAAGGAAAAAAATGAGAGAGGCTATTGTAGAGGGTCCGTATGCCGAGGTGTCGGATCAGACGAGGCCTCTCTAGGTGCCACGAGTCCGAGTAGTCACTCGTCGAATTTGAACGATATTTTGGTCTCGGGGCTCTTAAGGGACTAAGCCGAGCAAGTAGCCGGAAGCAACGACCCTTTCGCGCACCAAACACCACCTCCTCTAGCGTTCACAGCCACCCGGACGTGCGGCGTGGCGGTTCGGTGCCACCACGACCCACCGTTTGCAAAATACGACGTTTGTGACCTTCTGGCTGGCTCCATTGCACTATTTTCGCGTTTGCAAACATTAGGACAGCGAGAGCACCGAAATGAGAAGGAAAAAAATGAGAGAGGCTATTGTAGAGGGTCAGTATCTGAGGTGTTCGGATCGGAGACGAGGCCTCTCTAGGTGCCACGGAGTCAGTAGTAGTCACCGTCGAATTTGAGCGATATTTTGGTCTCGGGGCTCTTAAGGGACTAAGCCGAATGAAGTAGCCGGAAGCAGACGACCCTTTCGCGCCCAAAACACCACCTCCTCTAGCATTCACTGCCACCCGACGTGCGTAGCGCGGGCTTCGGTGCCACGGCCCACCGTTTGCAAAATACGACGTTTGTGAAACCTTACTGGCTGGCTCCAACTACACTATTTCGCGCGTTTGCAAACATTAGGACAGCGAGAGCACCGAAATGAGAAGGAAAAAAATGAGAGAGGCTATTGTAGAGGGTCCGTATGCCGAGGTGTCGGATCAGACGAGGCCTCTCTAGGTGCCACGGAGTCTGAGTAGTCACCCGTCGAATTTGAACGATATTTTGGTCTCAGGGCTCTTAAGGGACTAAGCCCGAACGAAGTAGCCGGAAGCAACGACCCTTTCGCGCACCGAAAACACCACCTCCTCTAGCGTTCACCTGCCCACCCGGACGTGCCGGCGTAGGCGGTTCGGTGCCACGGCCCACCGTTTGCAAAATACAACGTTTGTGACCTTCTGGCTTTAGCTCATTACACTATTTCGCGCGTTTGCAAACATTAGGACAGCGAGAGCACCGAAATGAGAAGGAAAAAAATGAGAGAGGCTATTGTAGAGGGTCCGTATGCCGAGGTTCCGGATCAGACGAGGCCTCTCTAGGTGCCACGGTCAGAGTAGTCACTTGTCGAATTTGAGCGATATTTTGGTCTCGGGGCTCTTAAGGGACTACGCCGAGCGAAGTAGCCGGAAGCAACGACCCTTTCGCGCACCAAACACCACCTCCTCTAGCGTTCACCTGCCCACCCAGGACGTGTGCGGCGTAGGCGGTTTGGTGCCACGGCCCACCTTTTGCAAAATACGGCGTTTGTGACACCTTCTGGCTGGCTCCATTGCACTATTTCGCGCGTTTGCAAACATTAGGACAGCGAGAGCACCGAAATGAGAAGGAAAAAAAAATGAGAGAGGCTATTGTAGAGGGTCCATATGCCGGGTGTCGGATCGAGATGAGGCCTCTCTAGGTGCCACGAGGTCAGAGTAGTCACCGTCGAATTTGAGCGATATTTTGGTCTCGGGGCTCTTAAGGGACTACGCCGAGCAAAGTAGCCGGAAGCAATGACCCTTTCGCACACCAAAACACCACCTCCTCTAGCATTCACCTGCCCACCCGGATGTGCCGACATAGCGCGGTTCGGTTGGTGCCACGGCCCACCGTTTGCAAAATACGACGTTTGTGACCTTACCTTACTGGCTCAGCTTTTGCACTATTTCGCGCGTTTGCAAACAGTAGGACAACGAGAGCACCGAAATGAGAAGGAAAAAAATGAGAGAGGCTATTGTAGAGGGTCCATATGCCGAGGTGTCGGATCAGACGAGGCCTCTCTAGGTGCCACGGAGTCCGAGTAGTCACCCGTCGAAGTTGAGCGATATTTTGGTCTCGGGGCTCTTAAGGGACTAAGCCCGAGCAAGTAGCCGGAAGCAACGACCCTTTCGCAGCGCGCAAAACACCACCTCCTCTAGCGTTCACCTGCCCACCGGACGTGCCGCGTAGGCGGTTTGGTGCCACGGCCCACCGTTTGCAAAATACGGCGTTTGTGACCTTCTGTTTGCTCTCTGCACTTGCACTATTTTGCGCGTTTGCAAACATTAGGACAGCGAGAGCACCGAAATGAGAAAGAAAAAAATGAGAGAGGCTATTGTAGAGGGTCCGTATGCCGAGGTGCGGATCAGACGAGGCCTCTCTAGGTGCCACGGAGTCTGAGTAGTCACCTGTCGAATTTGAACGATATTTTGGTCTCAGGGCTCTTAAGGGACTACGCCCGAACGAAGTAGCCCGGAAGCAACGACCCTTTCGCGCACCAAAACACCACCTCCTCTAGCATTCACCTGGCCACCCGGACGTGCCGGCGTAGGCGGTTCGGTGCCACGACCCACCGTTTGCAAAATACAGCGTTTCCTTATTTATTTAAATTAAATTACAATGACTTGGTTGTTATGTTATCTGTTGTTGTCATCTTGTCCTTGGTAGGATGATATACATCCAGGGCTATGAGTGTGATCTAGGATGTGGTTAGTTGTATTCAGATGTGTGTCTAGAGTATGACAAAAATTAGGTATGAGTATTTTTATCTAGTGGATATACGGTGCGAGATAGATCAAGAAGGCGCCTATGGTTGTTAAAACAATGCATAAATGAAGTGTATATCAAAATAAGTACAAAATTCTATATTTCCAAGTTCCCAAACCAAATTTTGGGTACTAAACATTTATATCTTAATGAATTCAACACTACATGACACTTTTACTATTGCACATGTGCACCAATTAAATTACTGACCCTTTTGATCGAATATTTTAGTGAATTTTATATATTAAAGATATCCTAAAAATTGACACAAATACACATTATATCCAGCATGGTGTTCTATATGGCATGGCATGGTGTTATATCCTAAGTAAATTGTTTCTCTCATATTTGTTTATCAGATCAAATTTATAGCCTTACATCAACACCACTTTTTTGTTAACATAGTAATATAATTGGTTTGAATTGAGCATCCAATATTATAAATAAGGTGTGGAAGTTATGGAATCAATATAATAATTCATATTTTTAGAAGTGACATGTAAACAAAATAAAAAACTAGAGAAAAATAATGAGAAAAATAAAAAGTAATCAACCTACAAAAAATATCCAACATGTAAAACTACAAATGATTGAAGAGAGGGAGAGAAGCAATATTTCTCACATTTAAAAAATATCCAACATGTAAAACTACACATTTATTGACTATGCTTAAAGCATCTTTCTCACTCCCAAATTCTAAGTCCGCCATTTCATTACTTTTTCTTCATGTAAATTGGTACCTCAAGAATCAATGCACGTTATACATAGCACATCTCTAGTTACTAATACTTAAGTTGGCTTGATATAGAGCTAACAATATTGTTTTAGTTTGAAAAATAAAAATTCAAAATGCCCATGGCACGAAATATACCACAAATAATAATCAGAAAGATACTAGAAAATATATAACTAGAAGTAATACACTAAATCCACCGAACAGAGATCAAAACCCACTTTCTCAGAGTTAGCAATAATACCAAAATAACCAAATTTATAGCCTTATTTAACCAACACACATGGATATATATATATATATATATATATATATATATATATATATATATATATATATATATATATATAATCAAATAAAGTGTGCTCAGACGCGCACGCACGTCTCGAAAATATATATGTACATGTATAAGTTCATAATGTATGTATACATCTCGAACTAAGCACGTGTCATAATGTACATATGGGACCACATGCGGTCGCAAAAGGCTAGATATATATCTGATGGATGTGAATAGATGTACTCATGACCACATATATGTGGCATCCAGTGGACTATAAATCTACTCATGAAACATCTTCCCTCTCTTCGCCTGCTTTAGAAGTAGCACGTCCACGACACAGGGATGTAGTGGAGGAGATGCCACTACGGTTTCATCCGTGTGGTCTAGGTGTCTCAAGCATGCTGCAACCTAACTGCACATTCATAAACAACAAGTTTTTAACACCCAAAATTTTAAAATACCTTGAAAATTTAGAAACTTGTACAATTTAGTTAAAATGCATGTGCGATCTTACCATGATGTCATGATCCCTATCGATTTGTTGTTGACGCGTCGCGGGGACAACAATAGACTCACGAGGGTAAGCTACATACAAATAATTAATTTTCAAATTAAATATTTCACACATATATATACCTACAAAATTTGATATTGTAGATTTAAGTTTAATAAGAAATAATGAACCTCAAAATTTAACAAATTTAAAAAATTGTGTACCTCGGTTAGTGGATTTGCAGATCTTGTAGCGGTATCTCAGGCAGCCTCCACAGTCTCTGCATATGTGGAGGAGTCTCTCACTGTGATCATAAGCTATACAAAAAACATGTACAAATCAATTTATTAAAATCTACTTAAGAGCTATACAAAAAACATGTACAAATCAATATTTAGTTACTCAAGAAAGAATAAAAATACATTATTAAATTTTATCTTCTATTTAGGCTAAATACATAGGATCTATAAATGTTAGCACGGAGGCCATCTATCTTCATAAGATTTTGACAAACTTTTGTATTTAATCTAGGTAACCCATAGTCATCTTCTATGACAATTAGAGCATCATTCAAATTTGAAGAACTTTTAAATCTAACATCACCAGACCAAACATATAGATCAGACGAAGAGTAGACTAGAGTTGTATATCCTTGGTGGGCAAGTGTGTTGCAAATATATAGATTATAATGCACTATTTATATGTATTTGTGTCCAAAGGTAGCTGAGTTTGAGTTTTGGTGCACGAGCCTAGAGGATCTTACTTGTGTGTTATCCCTTTGGAAATAAAGAACATAACCTCCTTCCACCTTGCTGGCTTAGAGATCTTTATTTCGGGTTTTTATGTCCACGGAATTGTCCACCAACTTCGTGCACTTACCCTGTCAAGCGGTTGGGAGTCTGACTACCCAGGGTGGTCTAGCATCAAACACACACATATTTTTCTCCTTTGGTTTTTTAATGCTTTGATGAAGGGTTTTGTAAGTTATTAGGGTTTCTACTTTACTGTTGATCATTACAGGTCATCTCGATGTTGTGTGAAAAAGAGCAACACAATGATCACACAATTTCTAAACAAGCAAAGCACTAGAAAGTTGAGAGCTCAACTACCTTATGATCTAAGACTGTAAATTCCTTGTATTAGACTGTACAACTACTACATAGACCATACATATCATGTATGGTCTTGAACCTACATGTTTTCCAGTTCTATAATCTTCTTTGTAGAATCTAAAGTCTTATCTTCTCCTGCTCCGCTACCTGTCACATCTAGCTCATCCCAGAATCTTCCTAAACAAGCTAAGTTTCTCTCCCCTCTTGTATATTGATAAAGTTATTGTTTATCACTTAGTCCATTTCAAGTTGGAATGAATTATTTTTGTCATGCTTAATTGATGTTGGAAGTTAATTAGATAATAATTGTCTACCTGTTTATAATCCTTGTACCTTTTTCAGTAGAAATTTTAAATAAGGGTATAAATATGACCAATACATTATAGCTCCTCAAACCCATTATGAGGTGTGGCATAATATATAATAGAATACAAGCCCTTGATTCATCCCTCACACATGGAAACATGCACAAATTTAGCTCATGTTTGATCTATGGGAAGAAACATGGATAACTTCAAACTGGTAGTTTGTTGTTGTTATGGGTACTCTTAAGGAATCAAATGGTCCAATGTTTCTTCTTAATTTTATTAGAGTGAGAATAGAGGATCCTTGAATTTTCCAAGGTCACCCTACTAGGTTTTAGTGAATGAATATTTATATATGACCAATCGTTAGATTTCTTACTCAACAAACCTAAAAGTACTACCTAGGTTGACTAAGCCAAGTAACCCTTTTGAAAAAGTTAATATTAGAAGTGTATGGGATAGGTTCGTAGGGGGTGGATAGGTTGGAGTTTAACTTATCCTAAACCTACAAACATGTCCATGATGTCTAATAAATTAGGTCTGAGACACATGGAGGATTATGCATATGTTCAATAACATGTGCAGTGATTTGTGAGGGGTTGGGATGGAGAATACTTGTTATCTAGTAGAAGCGAAGTGGATATAGAGTGAGACATTTCCTTAAGTTGTTCAAGTTATGTGTGAATGAGATATATATCATTATAGTTGTAACACACGTCATGTTTCCAAGTGTTGGGAATACATTTAGGTACTACAAATTACCCCCATTTCAATATAGTATTGATAAATGTTGGATTAATAGATAAGAAACAAGTAAATACAAACCTCACTTCTTGATCATACAATGATGTTGTAAATTCTTAAATCTCAGTACACCAATCCATATAAAACTTATAATCATATGGAAAGGACGCATAGATTTTTTTAGATAAAGGGTACAAGAGGATTTAATAACCTTTTTTACATTTCTTCATCACTCTTATCATTCATTTTGATTACGAGTTGATCGCTTCCACCTTGTCAAGTATCTTTTCCTTCGTGACTCATGGTGTTACATATCTAGAGGTAGTTATTGAGAATCAAGATATAGTCTAGGTAAATAAGTAGATATGGGAAGATATCATTTTACATTGGATTGAGAAGTTCATCATGTACAAATAATATACCTATGACAGTGCAGTACGTGTCATTATTTTGGATGTTGGGAACATGTAGACCATGTGTATCCAGTTTAGTACTACAAACGAGACATAAGGGAATTTATCAACTGGCCCGAGAGGATCAAGAAGATCAAGAGAGATTGGGTCGATAACCACCTAGAAAAAATACTTATGAGATTTCTATTTCTGGATCTAGAGGATAGGGTCCACATCCATAATAATCACTTAATAATCCTCTTCACCTAAAGTAAGCACCTCAAGTCTATTATGACATGTATCTCCAATTACAAAAATTTTAGAGGTATTGAAAATGCAGCAGAGCATGTGTACAAGTGTGAGATACTATGGTATTCTAAGCAAATTACAACTTTATATATGGTAGTTGTTGTATGTATTTTATATACGTTGAGTATAAGAAAGTGAAACTCATGTACACAGAGGTCCAAGAATTAGAAACAAAGTGTTTAAAGAGATTTGTAACTAACCTGCGTAAAACTCATGCGAGGCATGCCAGTAGCTTCAGTTCCCTGAGCAGATGATGACCCGCCAGGCTCCTGTGTATAAAAGAGAAAAATATTAATACATGTACAACATACACGTGAAACAAATTATAATAATAATCTAGTGCAATTAAATGATTTATTAAAAATGTAAGTTTGTACAACTTGAAACTTACGTTTGAAACACGCCCAACCGCAGTAGCTAGCATGTCAACACCGGATGTTTCCTTCACCGGCTCTTGCTATTTAAAATAAAATAAAAAATTAGTTTTTTACATGTATGTACATGACGTACAATCATATATATATTAATATCTCAAACATGTGAATTAAACTATTGTACATATATATATTATTTAAATTTATTTAAAATTTACCTGTGAAAGACCAATATCAGTGGCTCCAGTTCCAAAAACATTCCCCAGCATCTCATCTATAGAAAAAAAATCCTGTGAACCAGCAAATGATGTCTCGCCTGCAGTGCATACGGCACCACATGATCCACAGTGGTGTGGTGCACTAGAACTGGCGCCTCCACCAACATCACCGGATGCAATCTGGGTGCTTATCTTTGGTGAGAGTGTCGATGAGCTCCCTCAATGCATGCGATGTATCAATCTCCACAACCTCCTTCACTTGTAGGAGGGATAACGAAGGCGAGTGGGGTTTTGGGGCATGGGGATCCTAGGCTGACCTACGCGTGCACCGGAGTGCACTGCTGTGCGAGCCACCTCCTCGACCAAAAAAGTCTGAAAAAAGTCAAAATAATTCGGGACCTCATTGAGCACAAACTCACAATATAATTTCTTCAAAAAATAAAGAGGAACCTCATTGTTGTTGCATGGTGGATAATCAAAAACCATCCACCATCGGTCCCAAAAATTGTTTTTGATTCTATCATCATGGCACCAATGGATTGGGAACCGTTTGCAAGTAACTGCAGGGGGGGCATTGGTTCTAGGGTCGGTAAATAATGCACAAATGAGGTCTTTTCCAATTTTTTTGTCTTTGACGGCCGCATGAGATAGTTTATCCGCATACCACCGCCTACAATCACTTATAAAGGTGTTCCATCTATGTATTTGGTTGGTTGCGGACTCGACTTCGCCAATCAATGTTTGCAATGTATTGGCTAAAGTCATGCGGGATGGATTTGTAGCATGATTTTGTCTTATAGTTTGAATTAGGTTCTCAATGACAATTTTATTTTCTTGGATTCTTCCAATGATATTATCTTGCGTTCCTGTTGGCTCAGTGGGGACAGAAGGAGCCACAGGGGGCGGATCTATGTTTGGAGGAGGGTTTTGAGGAATGTTCGGAGGGTTTTGAGGAATGTTCGGTGGGTTTTGAGGAATGTTTTGACGGTTTGCATGAGCCCGAGCTTGCCGACCAACTGATAAAACAATAAAATTGTATACATAAACAAACAATTCACAAAACCCATGAAAATGCAAAAAAAAACCTGCAAAAAAACCTAAAATGCAAAAAAAAAACAACCTAAAATGCAAAAAAATGATTACAAAGTCGGGGACTTACCTCCTCGTCTTGGCGGCATGGTTGAATCTATAACGCTATCGCGGTTTTAGGACCGTGGTCGAAAACCATGATCAATTTTGAGATAGTATTGAACCTGTCATTTAACTATCGCTAACACGTGCAACCCCATTGTACATTAATTGATGGTTTTTCCATGGTAAAAAAATACTCTAATTGAATGTTTGCTTGAATTGAATCCATGGTTGGTTATGTTATGGATTGCCCGTGGTCTCTAATGGATACTCCACCTATGTATTATCTTTATTAGGCACTATCACAATAGAAGAACCATTTGTTGATGTGTCAGTATGAATGAAACCAAGAGTTAATAATGCATGATGTTTTTTTAAATTATTTCCACAAAAAGTATTTTTCATAGAGGAAGACGTTAGGATGAGGGCAATCTGCAAAGAACTAAATCTCATTTTCTATCGCCTTCTTGTGTGGCATGCCTTTGAACTCGTATGAAACTTCCTTTGAAGAGAGCAATTTGGTAGTAACTAATTGTCATCTTTTATTGCTCTCTTGGGTGGCATGCCTTTCAACTCATAAAAACTTCTTTTACGTCTTGCAACAAATCTTCTATTTGTTTTATTTGTGTTTGTTAGTAGGCATTTTAGAAGAAACATTATATTCAACAAACTCATTGTTTTGTTTATTATTCAATGTTTTAGCTTGGTTAGCACTAACCAAGATCTTAGATTTACCTTTGCATGCCTTATGATGAAGATTTTTAATGAAGCCAACATCTCTCACATACATATATGGGTTGTCAAACATTACATCACAAACATGAAGGGGCACAACACTACTTCAACATCATCAATGAAATGTTTGTTAATTTGAAATACAACTTTACATTGTTTGGTGACATTTGATGTCTACTCCTTATTACAACCACCACAATCAACAATGATTAGGAACAATGATTAAGGTGGTCATCATCCTAAGCATGCCTACCAACTCTCTAGAAATTAGATTTACTTGTAAGCAATAATTAAAAGTCATCAACCTTCTTTATTTTGTTTGAAAATGAAAATAGTTTTGCGATCTCATCTCCATCTATGGCCATTTTGCTACTCAAGAATTTGCCTTTGTGGATGGAAACACGAGCAATCCTTCATGCACATCATATTCGGAAACCAATCCAAGAAATTTATTGTATTAAAGAAATCATAACATTTTTCTTATCGGTTCCTCCGATGCAATTTCGATGAAACCTTCAACATTTCTCATTAGTACAACCATTTACAACACAATATCCATGATGATCTTTTTTTGCATTGTTCTTTGTAAAAGAAGTAGCATTTTACTACCTTTCCATTACCTTTCCCCGGAGCACCCGCTGATTCAAAGATCAAGGGGTCAATGGACCCTCCTTTTCCATCTCAAGATAATGTGATAGGCAACATGGTCTTAGGCCTCGCTATCAAAACATGCTCTTCTTAAATGGTTATGAAATCCTCTAATGCACCTCACAACTTATCATGGCCTCATGTACAATCCCATTTGTAATGATTCCCTTTGAAATTTGATAGTATATCCCCACCACTTTTGCCTTGCTTCTACCTATAATATTTTTGGTTGATGACACCTTATTTAAAAGCAATCACCCCCTTAAATTCATCTCATTTAGTAATCGGTGACAATTTCTCCAAAGCCAAATAATGAGCATACTTTTCCCTCGAAGTACATCACTAGAATGTGTGCAAAAGAAATTTGATTCTCTTCACTAACATGATATACATTGTAATACACCTTAAGTTGGGCAAGTCAATTGTTAAGTTTTTTTGCATCCACATTTCCTTTGAACCATTAAATCTCTACTTCCTCATTGTTGAATGGTGGTTTGAGTTGAGGGATTTGGAATGCCATGGGTTACTTCCTCTATTGGTTTTGGGGGATTTTTTTATTTCCTCATGTACGTTGGAGCATTTTTAATGAAATTCCACTGTTCCCAATTAGTGTCTCCATAATCTTCTCCATGTTGTCAAGCTTTACCGTTGATTGGGAAATGCTTCCAACATTAAGAATCTCCTCTTGGAAGTTTTAATATTCTTGTGATATGTATCTTCCATAAGCCATGCTTCTTACTTCTTGATATTACACCTTCATGCAAATATATTTTGTTGCAAGATGATAAAATCACTTGCTCTTGTTCTAAATGATCTAGTGAAGGCCACATGACACAAACCACCAAAACCAATAACCAAAAATTAGCTCCAATTAGACAAATATTCCATTCTTGGCCCATCAACAAGAATCTTATAATGCTTTGGATTCTTATGACCGGATTATATTTGTTGGTCTCAAGTATTCTGTTTGAAAACAAAATCATATATAAACTCGTGAAGCTATACAAGTGATGGAACTTATGACATTAGTTGCATATGATGAGCTTGAGCAAGTAAATGACCAAACAAACACACATAATCAACACAAAAGTTTCACTAAAAAATCAACCGAGGGAAAAAAACTAAGTGTGGGCTTTTCCTCTTCATCTCCGTCATCTTTAGATACAACCTTCACAAGCCAAATGCTTTCAAAGAGCCTCTAGGCACACTATAGGCTCCTTGGAGAACTTCTACAATACTCTTACAAGCTAGCCTTGCTTTGAAACTTACATAAGGTAACTTGCTTCACTCCTCTACTCAAATGTACAAGCTTTACAACTCCATATGATTCAATAAGATCCCTATAGGGATCGTTATAAATTAACATGAGAACCCTAGCAAAACATATAAGACCCAAAATGCCAACCTCACAAATCGAAGGTGGAATGCCATGGCTTTCATTATAGCCGAGTTGAGTTTTTGTTTTCTTCTAATTAGAACGAATGTCATGGTGTCAAATACTTGCTAGAAATTGTTGCATGTTATATACTCTTATAGATTTTATGATGTTGGGCGTCTCTTAGGGAAGGAAACCCATAGCGGAGCTCCCAATGTTTAGGGTCTAATAACAACATATGACATTCAAATGTTGTATGAATAAAGTTAACCAATAAGATTGTTGTGTCATTAAACTATATTTTTAATTTGGCATGTTAGATTAAAGGACAAAGAACAAATTTTGAATTGATTTATAATAAAATAAGTTCATCATAAACATGTGAATAACATATCCAATCATGTGTCATGTTGTGATTGGCACTTATGTGCTATTATTGAGTACAAGTTGTATCATAATATAAGGCTTTTGCAACAACTATCAGTCCACTTTAATTTAAAATTAGTACTTTTATATTACATTGATAGCTTCAACAAGCAATTTAATTTGATTATATTGATATTTTTGAGATTTTTACATGTGATTTTAGTAATTACCCAAATGACCTCCATAAACTTAATGACATTTCTCCTCTTTTTTTTGTTTGTTTCAATCACAAGGCAATGAAATTCACTTTAGCACACAACACCATAAGCATCAGTAATTTTATGAGCATGTCCTTTCACATGTATTAGTCTACGCACAACGTTGGGTGCCACCGTGACATATTTGTCACATGACAAATATGCTAATTCTTTCCATTTCTTCAGCTGTTGCTGGCCACTAGGTGTTCAAATCACCTTAGAGCATTTGCTAATCATGTTTCCTTTGATCAACCCTCTGCATAATTTGTCCTTATTTCTAAATTCCGTGTGAGTCAAAACATGTAATTATATCGTTAATCATATAAACCACGAAGAAATCATGAATGATCCTAATCAAATCAATATGTCTCTTGATTCATTAATATCCCTCTTTATACAAATTGTTGTAAATCATGGTAAACTACGGGAATGCAAAAGCAAGATGAATTACATCTGAACACTTTCCAACACTCCCAAGACAAAGCCTTTCATAAACCACAAACATATACTTCTCGTCTAATGATGCATGTTCCTTGATTTTAGTAATCACTAGCCAAATTCCCAGTTCAAATTTGTTTGGTTCAAAGACCACTGGCAGCTAGAAGGGGCTATTTCATTATTGCAACTCCATTTAAAATTGTTTGCTTCAAAGACCACTTGCAGCTTTATATAGAAGGGGCCTTTCAAACATTACAACTCCATGAACTTGCTGACATTTATGATGAAAATGTACTACTTTAAGCCATTTTCCACTTGAATTTGGTTTGTGAACATCGAAACTTTTACTTATGTAATATTTTTCCAAACACTCGAGACAAATTATTGGTGGCAGTTTTCTAGCCAGAATCTTACACAAAAATTATATCATTTCTATAGCACCAACAAAAACCTTTGCTCTCTTGAGCTGCAGCATTCAAGTTTCAACTCCATTGATCAGTTTCCAAATTTGTAAGCTGGCCCATCAATTTATCTTAAATACTGCGCACAACTTATAATTAAAAGCCATCATTTTTACAGACGATGAAGCCATTCCTGGCATCCACTTTTTGAATCAGTTTGATCATAATGTTATTAGCATTATAGGATTTTCACCTGTGTTTCTTTATTGACAAAACTTTGATGCCGGACTGTATATTAGATGTAGTTTCTCTAGACCCATTCTATTACATTAGTTGAAATCCATGAAAATTGGTGCTATGAGAAAGGTAAGATGTACCTTTCAATACTCTCAAAACCAGGTTATGCTAAGACTAGATGAACTTACAAGATCTCCAACAGAGGTTAGCCATAGTATACATAAGGCCCTCAGAATGAAGTTAGAAGGTTCATTGAACCCAAGCAGCTAAAAAGCAGCTAAAGAGATTCCAAACATCTTTATTGGCTTGTATGCATTTTGTTACCAAGAGTTTTTAAAGATTAGTAATCCAGGGAATAATATAACTTTTTAGCCAAGAAAATAAATGCAGATAAATTTTACCACAAAAGGCAATTAGATTTTCATAAATAATGCTCCTTTCACCTAAAAACTAAAGACACTTATAATTAAATTATTAATTAATCACCAATAACTGTGTTCCAAGATCAAAGTTTTCATCCTGAGACGGGCAGGTTCAATGTGAGTAGACTAAATATCACAAACTTATTTTCCAGTGACACAAGGGAGATCACTAAGAGTGAAGATGATTTGTTCATAGCCTGCTAAATATTAGCGACTTTTCCTCTACATACTTTACTTTTATTAGCAGGACGTGAACACCCATTATAATAGTTCTCATTCAGCACACTGGTTGAAGGTTAAACATTCATAACCTCGAGGGTGACGGGTACCATCCCCAAGGATCATTCGAAACATATTCAGTCACTTGTTTCACATTTATGTAGCTTTAAGTCCCCTGCAACACAAAAATTAACATGATATGAGAATTAATTTCCCGAACTGAAATATTCAGTTTTGTATCCAAGATTAATAACGAAATTTAATAATCACAGAAAAATTGACAACAGGAATGAATTGTGATCAAGCATTGCACATACTAACCATTCTCCAAGTTCTCTACCAAAGCCACTACGTTTGTTCCCTCCCAAGGTGCTTGAAAGAAGCATGGCTGGGAACAATTAATCCATATGATGCCTGCCTGCACAGATTGCACTAAAAACGGAAGACATTAAAGGCAAATCCTCAAACATAGTAAAGAGGACTTCAATCCATTTGACCTACAATACAGGTTCTAAACACAATTGAATCGCATAATTTTGACCTGTCAATGACACAACAGCCATTTTTGTTTCTGGATTCAGATTAAAATGCAAACCATGGGTATTCTGTTTGAAAGAGATTCATGGTGGAAAATAAAATCCCAGGTCCGGATTAATAATCTCAATTTTGTCACCTAAAGCTTAATCAGTATAACCATCTTCACTCCAAATATGATCATCATTTTCAAGAAGCCTTTATGTTCCAACGTTGCATGTAATATCTGCTGATGCTAAGAATCAGCTACACTTTGAGGAAGAAGGCTTCACCTGCTGGACAATAATTGTGTGGCATGAATGAATTTGACAACATCTTGGATATCATATTCCCAATGCAGCTATTGAAGTTGGAAATGAACAGATTCATGGAATGATCAAACTATACTCACGAAATGTGCTTCTTGTTACTCCATAGGAAGCAGGATCGTTCTGTCAGGCTCTCTAAAACAATTCTTCTCAAGCAAATATCCAAAAACATGTGGAAATTCCTTCTTATAGAATTTTTTATTTATGGTCAGTTAAGGTTAGAGAAAGAGTGGATCAATGATGACCCCAACTCTCCGAAAAACAACGGTTTTATTTGTGTGCTTGAAAAAACAGAAGTTGCTCTTCTTTTTTAAAGCTTGGTTTCTTTGCAGTGTAATAATGAATAAAATTCTTCTAGATTCCTCCGTGTAAAATTGTTTTTGTATTATGTTTCAGATCTCAACACTTGATCCATCTTCAGGGAAATCAAGAATATAGCCGGTGCTTGGGGAGCAAGTATAATAAGGGGTTCATATATATATTGGATCCTTAATAGTTTCATGATAAAAAGAGGGTCGAGAGGGGGTTGAGGTGGAGGGACTGCAGTCGGGGAAGCGTGGGGACTGGGGGAGGAGGAGAAGGTTCCTAAAGGCCATGGTGTCATAAATATTACAAGACATATGATAATGATGTCATAGTGGTAATTGATGATATCATCATCTTTACTCGGCACAAATTTGCATTTACAATCACTTTTCTTGTCTTAGGCTGTTCTCCAATAGTTGTTTTTCAATAAACTGAAGATGTACTCAGGGCTTTTCCTGTCTTAGGTGGGGGAGGCACATGTGGGGAGGGGATTGGCTGGGGGAACAGTTGTAAAGGCTACGTGTCATCAAAATTACAAGAAATTCATGAGAAATTTGATAATAATGTCATAGTTGTGCTTGTAATTAATAATATTATTATCCCGTCTTTACACCAGATTTGTATTTGTAAGCACTTTTCTTATCTTAAGTTGTTCTCCAAAAGTAGGAACATACAAGTCACCATTTCTATGTAAGTATAGAGTGAAGGTGTACAACAAGAGCAATTTATAGAAGGCCAAGTTAGACCTGTTTTTTGTTACACCTCATCTAACTTGACCGTAATAAATTTAAGATACTAGAAATGCATGTACAAATGAATATTAAGATCATTTCTACTTTCTTCTACAAAAAAACTAACTCTCAAGCTCTAGAACTTCAACTCGTTTTTAGGAGAGATTCTCCTCAACTTGCTCCATGAATCTCTCATTTTATTTTTGATCTCGATGACATCCTTTCCTTCTTCACAACTCACTTCCTCGACTGAGATGCCACTTGGGTAGAAGTGCGATTATGGTACTCGAGACATTTCTCAATTGTTCTTCATGAAGATAAGTTCCTCCTCCATGATGGAAACTCGATCCTAGATGGAACTTGAAGGAATGAATGAGAATGAGTCCCATGATCATGTCCCACACACTACACTCGAAACACCGCAAACTTTGCCTCTCTCGACTTGCAAGATGTGAGATTCTTATCAAGCATCAATCAAGTGTTTAAAAACACCGCTTGAGCTAAGCATTTCTTAAGGTGGCCTCCATCTTCACTCACAGTGAGCTTCTCACAACAAGCTCATGACGATGGTCCACTTGGAGACTTGGACTCGAATGAAGCTCTTGTTGTCTGAGTCCTCGCGATGCCTCTTTATGGATGAATTTGATCAAAGTGACTTCTTTCTTTTCTAGACCATGATACAACTTCCAAACCTTGGAACGACATCAAAAAGCAACAATATAAGCAAAATTAGATTTGCAACAACTTTCTGGATTGAAATTGGAAACTTTCTATTTTAGCAGGTCCTAGCTAGGACTGTTATTTTTGGCAATTTTGCCTTGTTTTCACTCCCTGATGTTTCTTTCCTATTTGGAGCACTACGGATGTTGAGAATTCACCTTATTTGACCACTTACTATTTTTAGTCATGCCCCGCCATAGACACATGCTATTTTTAGTAAGTGCATTATGGTGTCAGATTGTAACGAAAGTCGCTTTGAAATTCTAGGTTTTATTCCAAGATTTCCCACTCCAAATTTTGGATGATTCCTTCGTCCGAACAAGCGGGAAAATGAGTTTTTCATCAGAGGGGGAAAAATAATGAGAAAAAATCAGTCCTCCATATCTCAAAAAATCAGCAACTCCATCGTGCGAAAAGTACAAATAAAACTAGATTTTTCAAAGATCCTTCGCTCCAAGTTTCAGATGATTTCGCTCACCAGATCTTTGGGGAATTGAAAAATCCTTCGAGGAGGGCATAATGCTGATGAAAAATATAGTCCTCAATATCCCTAAAAAATAGGTACTTCATGGCACAAAAACTAGCTCACGTGAAACTAGATTTTTCGGGATCATTTTCTCCAATTTTCAAGTGATTCCGCCTGTTGGATCCTCGAAGTGAAGAAGGGCCTCGATGTCCTTTCTATGATTGCGTCATGATAGCCATTAATGGAGGCTTGAAGATTTGACAGAAAAAAATTATCCAAGTGACCAATTGTGTGGAAACAGTGAGCTCAACTTGTGTTCTGCTTCACACAGGATCTCGTACTTCGATTTCCAGATGGAGAACTATGTGCAACACTCAGTCTTCATGGTCATGGCTGTTCTAGAACGTTTTAAATAGCATGGATATTGGTTTCAAAAGTCATTTGAAGATTTTTTAGGTGCAACAATGGAGGATGGGTGAAGACCGCCAAACAGTTAACTTAAAAATGAGCTTTGCTTTGTTTTCATGACCTCCTGCTAACTCCAACTTGACCGCGGGTGAAAGAAAGCTGAGTATGGATGAAACTAGGGTTGAATGGCTTGTTTGAGGCACATTTTTGTGTTACCTTTGTCCCATTGGCAATGGGAACAAGAGGGGCACAAAATGTGCTTTTGGAAAGATTGTGAGACTTGTCACCATCAAGTGCGAGGAGAGGGCGAAGGAGAAAACTTGTTTGAGCACCTGGGAGTTGAGTTTGGGTCGTATGAGGAACCACATAAGGGGCCAAAATTAGGTGCAATTTTGTGTCCCTTTTGTTAGGGAATAAAGGATAAAATATGAAGAACAATCCCTCACGTAATCGCAATCAAGAGAAACTAATATGCAAAAAATCTTACAGATCTCAAATAAAAGTGCGAGTAAAAATAATACAACACAAAGAGATAGTATTTAACATGGTTCACCCAATTTGGGCTACGTCCACCAAGAATCACTTGTTCAAATTTTATTACAAGCCACCGCTCTCTCAATACAATACCTGATCTGTTTGGAGCTATGCTCAACAAACTCTATAGAATTCATACCCGAATTCAGACACATCTGCAATGTTACATTAAACCCTACCATATGCACAAAACCACATAAGTAGACAATTGCTTAAGCAGTTGTACAAAACTGTGGGTATCAAAACCATGGGCCAAAACTGTCCCATAAACCTAGGTAAATCCACACCTTAATATCTTTACATTATTAAAAAAAATTATGTTGGCCTAAAGAATGAACCACTCATGCCATTACATGCACTTCTGGCCGCCATCAGTAGGACGCTTCTCGCCGTAACTAGTATACCTATCTTAGAAAATAGGCTCCACAACCTAATAATATCCCCTTGAGACTAGTTTTCCTTTGAGCAAGCTTCTCAACCCTTCACTAGTTTCCATGAAGACCAACCAAAGCCGAACACAACTTCAGTTTTCCTTGTGACCACCTTGGTCATCATGTCTATAGGATTCTCGAACAAGATGAATCTTCTCCAGCTTCAACTTCTCTTCTTCCAAAATTGTCCTAATACTTGCTAGAAATTGTTGCAGGTTATATACTCTTATAGATTTTGTGATGTTGAGCATCTCTTAGGGGAAGGAAACCCACAGCAGAGCTCCCAATGTTTAGAGTCTAATAACAACATATGACATTCAAATGTTGTATGAATAAAGTTAACCAATAAGATTGTTGTGTCATTAAACTATATTTTTAATTTGTCATGTTGAATTGATTTATAATAAAATAAGTTCATCATAAACATGTGAATATCATATCCAATCATGTTTCATGTTGTGATTGGCACTTATGTGCTATTATTGAGTACAAGTTGTATCATAATATAAGGCTTTTACAACAACTATTAGTCCACTTTGATTTAAAATTGGTACTTTTATATTACATTGATAGCTTCAACAAGCAATTTAATTTGATTATATTGATATTTTTGAGATTTTTACATGTGATTTTAGTAATTACCCAAATGACCTCCATAAACTGAATGACATTTCTCTTCATATTTTTGTATCAATCACAAGGCAATGAGATTCACTTTAGCACACAAGCACCATAAGCATCAGTAATTTTATGAGCATGTCCTTTCACATGTATTAGTCTACGCACAACATTGGGTGCCTCCGTGACATATTTGTCACATGACAAATACGCTAATTCTTTCCATTTCTTCAGCTGTTGCTGGCCACTAGGTGTTCAAATCACCTTAGAGCATTTGCTAATCATGTTTCCTTTGATCAACCCTCTGCATAATTTGTCCTTATTTCTAAATTCCGCGTGAAATCATGAATGATCCTAATCAAATCAACATGTATCTTGATTCATTACTATCCCTCTTTATACAAATTGTTGTAAATCATGGTAAACTACGGGATGCAAAAGCAAGATGAATTACATCTGAACACTTTCCAACACTCCCAAGACAAAGCCTTTCATAAACCACAAACATATACTTCTCGTATAATGATGCATGTTCCTTGATTTTAGTAATCACTAGCCAAATTTCCAGTTCAAATTTGTTTGGTTCAAAGACCGCTGGCAGCTAGAAGGGGCTATTTCATTATTGCAACTCCATTTAAAATTGTTTGCTTCAAAGACCACTTGCAGCTTTATATAGAAGGGGCCTTTCAAACATTACAACTCCATGAACTTGCTGACATTTATGATGAAAATGTACTACTTTAAGCCATTTTTCCACTTGAATTTGGTTTGTTAACATCGAAACTTTTACTTATGTAATATTTTTCCAAATACTCGAGACAAATTATTGGTGGCAGTTTTCTAGCCAGAATCTTACACAAAAATTATATCATTTCTATCGCACCAACCAAAAACCTTTGCTCTCTTGAGCTGCAGCATTCAAGTTTCAACTCCATTGATCAGTTTCCAAATTTGTAAGCTGGCCCATCAATTTATCTTAAATACTGCGCACAACTTATAATTAAAAGCCATCATTTTTACAGACGATGAAGCCATTCCTGGCATCCACTTTTGAATCAGTTTGACCATAATGTTATTAGCATTATAGGATTTTCACCTGTGTTTCTTTATTGACAAAACTTTGATGCCGGACTGTATATTAGATGTAGTTTCTCTAGACCCATTCTATTACATTAGTTGAAATCTGGTGCTATGAGAAAGGTAAGATGTACCTTTCAATACTCTCAAAACCAGGTTATGCTAAGACTAGATGAACTTACAAGATCTCCAACAGAGGTTAGCCATAGTATACATAAGGCCCTCAGAATGAAGTTAGAAGGTTCATTGGACCCAAGCAGCTAAAGAGATTCCAAACATCTTTATTGGCTTGTATGCATTTTGTTACCAAGAGCTTTTAAAGATTAGTAATCCAGGGAATAATATAACTTTTTAGCCAATAAAATAAATGCAGATAAATGTTACCACAAAAGGCAATTAGATTTTCATAAATAATGCTCCTTTCACCTAAAAACTAAAGACACTTATAATTAAATTATTAATTAATCACCAATAACTGTGTTCCAAGATCAAAGTTTTCATCCTGAGACGGGCAGGTTCAATGTGAGTAGACTAAATATCACAAACTTATTTTCCAGTGACACAAGGGAGATCACTAAGAGTGAAGATGATTTGTTCATAGCCTGCTAAATATTAGCGACTTTTCCTCTACATACTTCACTGTTATTAGCAGAGACGTGAACACCCATTATAATAGTTCTCATTCAGCACACTGGTTAAAGGTTAAACATTCATAACCTCGAGGGTGACGGGTACCATCCCCAAGGATCATTCGAAACATATTCAGTCACTTGTTTCAGATTTATGTAGCTTTCAAGTCCCCTGCAACACAAAAATTAACATGATATGAGAATTAATTTCCCGAACTGAAATATGCAGTTTTGTATCCAAGATTAATAACGAAATTTAATAATCACAGAAAAATTGACAACAGGAATGAATTGTGATCAAGCATTGCACATACTAACCATTCTCCAAGTTCTCTACCAAAGCCACTACGTTTGTTCCCTCCCCAAGGTGCTTGAAAGAAGCATGGCTGGGAACAATTAATCCATATGATGCCTGCCTGCACAGATTGCAATAAAAACGGAAGACATTAAAGGCAAATCCTCAAACATAGGAAAGAGGACTTCAATCCATTTGACCTACAATACAGGTTCTAAACACAATTGAATCGCATAATTTTGACCTGTCAATGACACAACAGCCATTTTTGTTTCTGGATTCAGGTTCAAATGCAAACCATGGGTATTCTGTTTGAAAGAGATTCATGGTGGAAAATAAAATCCCAGGTCCGGATTAATAATCTCAATTTTATCACCTAAAGCTTAATCAGTATAACCATCTTCACTCCAAATATGATCATCATTTTCAAGAAGCCTTTATGTTCCAACGTTGCATGTAATATCTGCTGATGCTAAGAATCAGCTACACTTTGAGGAAGAAGGCTTCACCTGCTGGAGAATAATTGTATGGCATGAATGAATTTGACAACATCTTGGATATCATATTCCCAATGCAGCTATTGAAGTTGGAAATGAACAGATTCATGGAATGATCAAACTATACTCACGAAATGTGCTTCTTGTTACTCCATAGGAAGCAGGATCATTCTGTCAGGCTCTCTAAAACAATTCTCTTCAATCAAATATCCAAAAACGTGTGGAAATTCCTTCCTATAGAATTTTTATTTATGGTCAGTTAAGGTTAGAGAAAGAGTGGATCAATGATGACCCCAACTCTCCGAAAAACAACGGTTTTATTTGTGTGCTTGGAAAAACAAAAGTTGCTTTTCTTTTTTAAAGGTTGGTTTCTTTGCAGTGTAATAATGATTCCTCCGTGTAAAACTGTTTTTGTATTATGTTTCAGATCTCAACACTTGATCCATCTTCAGGGAAATCAAGAATAAAGCCGATGCTTGGGGAGCAAGTATAATAAGGGGTTCATATATATATTGGATCCTTAATAGTTTCGTGATAAAAAGAGGGTCGAGAGGGGGTTGAGGTGGAGGGACTGCAGTCGGGGAAGCGTGGGGACTGGGGGAGGAGGAGAAGGTTCCTGAAGGCCATGGTGTCATAAATATTACGAGACATATGATAATGATGTCATAGTGGTAATTGATGATATCATCATCTTTACTCGGCACAAATTTGTATTTACAATCACTTTTCTTGTCTTAAGGTGTTCTCCAGAAGTAGGAACATACAAGTAACCATTTCTCTGTAAGTATAGAGTGAAGGTGTACAGCAGCAGCAATATATAGAAAGCCAAGTTAGACCTGTTTTTGTTATACCTCATCTAACTTGACCAGACTAAATTTAAGATACTAGAAATGTATGTACAAATGAATATTAAGATCGTTTCTACTTTCTTGTACAAAAACTAACTCTCAAGTTCTAAAACTTCAACTCGTTTTTTAGGAGAGATTCTCCTCAACTTGCTCCATGAATCTCTCATTTTATTTTTGATCTTGATGACATCCTTTCCTACTTCACAACTCACTTCCTCGACCGAGATGCCACTTGGGTGGAAGCACGATTATGGTACTCGACATTTCTCAATTATTCTTCATGAAGATAAGTTCGTCCTCCATGATGGAAAGACTGATCCTAGATGGAGCTTGAAGCAATGAATGAGAATGAGTCCCATGATCCCGTCCCACACACTACACCGAAACACCGCAAACTTTGCCTCTCTCGACTTGCAAGATGTGAGATTCTTATCAAGCATGGATCAAGTGTTTAGAAACACTGCTTGAGCTAAGCATTTCTTGAGGTGGCCTCCATCTTCACTCACAGTGAGCTTCTCACAACAAGCTCATGACGATCGTCCACTTGGAGACTTGGACTCGAATGAAGCTCTTGGTGTTTGAGTCCTCGTGATGCCTCTTTATGGATGAATTTGATCAAAGTGAATTCTTTCTTTTTTAGACCATGATACAACTTCCCAACCTTGCAATGACATCAAAAAGCAACAATATAAGCAAAATTGGAGTTGCCACAACTTTCTTGATTGAAATTGGAAACTTTATATTTTTAGCAGGTCCTAGCTAGGACTACTATTTTTGGCAATTTTGCCTTGTTTTCACTCCCTGATGTTTCTTTCCTATTTGGAGGACCACGGATGTCGAGAATTCACCTTATTTGACCACTTACTATTTTTAGTCATGCCCCGCCATGGACACATGCTATTTTTAGTAAGTGCATTACGGTGTCGGATTGCAACGAAAGCGGTCTTGAAATTCTAGGTTTTATTCCAAGATTTCCCACTCCAAATTTTGGATGATTCCTTCATCCGAACAAACGGGAAAATGAGTTTTTCATCGGAGGGGGAAAAATAATGAGAAAAATCAGTCCTCCATATCTCAAAAAATCAGCAACTCCATCGTGCGAAAAGTACAAATAAAACTAGATTTTTCAAAGATCCTTCGCTCCAAGTTTCGGATGATTTTGCTCACCGGATCTTCGAGGAATTGAAAAATCCTTCAAGGAGGGCATAATGCTGATTAAAAATATAGTCCTCAATATCCCTAAAAATAGGTACTTCATGGCACAAAAACTAGCTCACATGAAACTAGATTTTTCGGGATCGTTTTCTCCAATTTTCAAGTGATTCCGCCTGTCGGATCCTCGGGAAGTGAAGAAGGGTCTCGTTGTCCTTTCATTTGGTCGTGACAACCATTAATGGAGGCTTAAAAATTTGACAATTTTTTTATCCAAGTGACCAATTGTGTGGAAAAAGTGAGTTCAACTTGTTTTCTCTTCACACACGGGATCTCGTACTTCGATTTCCAGATGGAGAACTATGTGCAACACTCAGTCTTCATGGTCATGGCTGTTCTAGAACGTTTTAAATAGCATGGATATTGGTTTCAAAAGTCATTTGAAGATTTTTTAGGTGCAACAATGGAGGATGGGTGAAGAATGCCAAACAGCTTAACTTAAAAACGAGCTTTGCTTTGTTTTCATGACCTCCTACTAACTCCAACTTGACTGCGGGTGAAAGAAAGCCGAGTATGGATGAAACCGGGGTTGAATGGCTTGTTTGAGGCACATTTTTGTGTCGCCTTTTTCCCATTGGCAATGGGGACAAGAGGGACACAAAAATGTGCTTTTGGAAAGATTGTGAGACTTGTCACCATCAGTGCGAGGAGAGGGCAAAGGAGAAAACTTGCTTGAGCACTCGAGAGTTGAGTTTGGGTCGTATGAGGAACCACATAAGGGGCTAAGATTAGGTACAATTTTGTGTCCCTTTTGTTAGGGAATAAAGGATAAAATATGCGGAACAATCCCTCACAGAATCGCAATAGTAGAAACTAATATGTAAAAATATTACAGATCTCAAATAAAAGTGCATAATAAAAATAACACAACACAAAGAGATAGTATTTAACATGGTTCACCCAATTTGGGCTACGTCCACCAAGAATCACTTGCTCAAATTTTATTACAAGCCACCGCTCTCTCAATACAATACCCAGATTTGTTTGGAGCTATGCTCAACAAACTCTATAGAATTCACACCTGAATTCATACACATCTGCAATGTTACATTAAACCCTACCATATGCACAAAACCACATAAGTAGACAATTGTTTAAGCAGTTTTACAAAACCGTGGGTATCAAAACCATGGGCCAAAACCGTCCCATAAACCTAGGTAAATCTGCACCTTAATATCTTTACATTATTAAAAAAATTATGTCGGCCCAAAAAATGAACCACTCACGCCATTACAATTACCGGCGCCACTATAAAACGCTTCTCGGTGTAACTAGTATACCTATCTTAGAAAATAGGCTCCACAACCTAATAATCTCTCCCTTGGAGACTAGTTTTCCTTTGAGCAAGCTTCTTAACCCTTCACTAGTTTCCATGAAGACCAACCAAAGCCGAACACAACTTTGGTTTTTCCTTGTGACCACCTTGGTCATCATGTCTGTCCGTAGGATTCGACCAAAGATGAATCTTCTCCAGCTTCAACTTCTCTTCCTCCAAAGATGTCCTGATGAAATGGTACCTAAGTTGTATATGCTTCATCCTAGAGTGGACAACAAAGTTCTTAGCTAGGTGTATAACACTCTGACTATCACTATGCAACTTCCCTTCCTCCTGCTTATGCCCCAACTCCTCAAGCAATTGTTGTAACCAAATCATTTCTTTGCTTGCCTTTGTGGCAATAACATACTCACTTATGTGGTCGATAAAGCCACCACTTCCGAATTCGTGAAATCCAGCTCACTATTGTCCCACCTACAATATAAATATAACATGTCGTGCTCCTCCTGTTGTCTACATCTCCACCCATATCTGAATCTACATAACCACACAAAGTAGCGTCGATCTCATCAGTAGCACAAAATTTTCCCTCTCAAATATCAAAGGATCCACTTTATTGCCTGCCAGGTGATCTCTACCTAGATCACTCATAAATCTACTCACCGCTTTCATTGCATGGGCAATATCAGGCCTGGTGCACACCATGACATATATCAAACTACCAACCGTTGATGAGTAAGGTACCTTGGACATCTGGTTTGTCTCTTTCTCTGTCTTGGGACACTGCTCCTTTGATAACTTGAAATGGCCTGCCAAAGGAGTCCCTACTGGTTTAACATCCTGCATATTAAACCTCTCTAAGACCTTCATAATGTACTCTTCCTAAGATAAAGTTAGCTTCCATTTCTTCCTATCCCAAGATATCCTCATACCAAGGATTTGTTTGGCTGCCCCCAAATCCTTCATAGCAAAGGAGTCACTTAGCTATTTTTTGAGTACTTTTATTTCCTGCATGTTTTTTCTTGCAACCAATATGTCATCCACATATAAACACAAGATAATATAACTGCCATCCTCAATTTTTTTTGTTTACACACAATGGTAAGAATGACATCTAATATAACCTTGCTCCATCATGAAACTATCAAATTTCTTATACCATTGATGTGGAGCTTGTTTCAAGCCATACAAGCTCTTCTTCAGTTTGCACACCATCTCCTCTTTACCTTTGACCTCATAGCCCTCTGGTTGCTACATATATAGATCCTCCTCCAAATCACCATGGAGAAATGCAGTCTTTACATCAAGCTGCTCTAAGTGTAAGTCTTCTACTACAACTATTCCAAGAACAGTTCTAATAGAAGTCATTTTTACTATAGGAGAAAAAATCTCATCAAAATCTATACCTTTTTTCTGTGCAAACCCCTTGACCACCAATCGGGCCTTGTATCTTTTCTTTCCTCCTTCTTCCTCTTTGACTCTGTACACCCACTTATTCTATAATGCTCTTTTGCCTTCGGGTAGCTTCACCAAATCCCATGTCTAGTTCTCCATGAGAGCCTGATGCTCCTCATCCATGGCTTGCTCCCACTTCTTCCTGGCATCTACCTGTATTGCTTCATCAAATCTCTTTGGATCTCCACTATTAGTGAGTAATAAATAGTAAAGAGAAGGAGAAAAACGTTCGTGTTCTCTTCTTACTATAGAAGACATCCTCAATATAGGAATTTGGGGTTCTTGTTGAGGAGGTTCCTGAATTGATTCATGTGTCACTTTTCCATCTAGAAAATCCTCTATCACCGCATATTCTTTCTTGGATTCTTCTCTGCTTTCTTGCAACTACTTCTTATACATGACTTTTTCATTAAAGACCACATCCTTAGATCGAATGATTTTCTTGTCCTTAATAGTCCTACATTTATACCCAAAGTCATCACCACCATAACCAATGAAAGTACATTTTTCTGATTTAGCCTCTAGCTTGGTCCTATCATCCTTCTCTATATGGACAAACATCTCACATCTAAAGACTCTAAGAAATGAATAATCAAATTTCTTACCATACCAAGCCTCCTCAAGTATGCCTCCATCCAAGGCACTTGAGGGTCCTCTGTTTATCAAGTACACAAACAGCTGTGCTCACCGCTTCTACCCAAAAATAAAGAGGAAGTCGTACATGTAACCTCATGCTCCTAGCACGTTCCATTATTGTCTTGTTCATCCTTTCTGACACCCCATTCTATTGCAGAGTTCTTGGAACCATCTTTTACCTTTAGATTCCATTCTTAGAACAATAATCATCAAATTCATTACTTTGCAATACTCCCCTCCATTATCTGACCTGAGACATTTTAGCTTAAGACATGTTTCCTTCTCTACCAAGGCTTTCCATTTAACAAAAGTGTCAAATACATCAGATTTGTTTCTAATACAATAAACCCAAACTTTTCTTGTTGCATCATCAATAAAAGTAACATAATAACTTGAACCCCAAGAGATGATACCTGAGCCGACCCCCACACATCAAAATGCACCAAATCTAACTTACTCTCTTTCTTTGTAGGTACAACCTTGAGAAACCTTACTCGCTTCTATTTCCCATATATGCAATCCTCACAGAAATCCAAACCTATTTTTGTATATCCGAGAAAATCCTTCTTTATGATCTCCATGCTCTTATGGCTCATATGACCAAGCCTATAGTGCCACAATGTTGTATCTACTTCTGAAGCCACAAGATTACAAATATTAGTGCTACAAGTGGTTAAATACAAGGTTCCAACCTTCTTACCTCTTACCACCACAAGAACACCCTTAGTAACCTTCCAAGAGTCTGCTGTAAATATCATAGTACAACCATCACTTCCCAACTACCCTGCCAATATTAAATTTTGTCTTAATGTAGGCACATGTCTGACATCCTTCAATATCCAAGTATTCCCATTCTGCATCTTAACCTGAACAGAACCTTTTCCAACTATGCTACAAGTATCATCATCACCAAGAAAAACATGCCAAAAATCTCCTTAAACATAATCAACAAAATAATTCCTATGTGGAGTAGCATGGAAAGAAGCCCCTGAATCTAAAACCCAAGATTCAATAATATTGTGCAAAGAAAGAATCAAAACATCCTAACATACATTACCCATTGCCACATTTGCCTCCTTGTTTTCTTCCTATCATTTCTTCTTATCTTGAAGCTTCCAACGGTCCTTCTTTGCATGCCCAGGACTTTCCATAGTGCCAACATACTATCTTACTTTTGGATTTTGACCTTTCCCGATCTTTTGATTTTCCATGGCTTCCTTATTCTTCTGTATCCCTCTAGTTTCCACTATCAAAGCATTCCACGAAATAGAAGATTCCCCAGAGCTTTTCTTCACATTTCCTTGCTTAGAATCACCCCTACAACATCCTCAAACTTCAACTTTGAGTTAGTTGGAACCGAGTTGCTTACCGCCATTACCAAGCTATTCCAACTCTCAGGTAAAGAGCACAAAATTAATAAATCCTAACTTCTTCATCAAATTCTATTGTAACCGAAGCTAGCATATTTACAATCGTATTAAAATCATTTAAATGATCTGCTATTGAACCATTCTTAGACATCTTCATATTAAACAACTTTTTCATTAAAAATATCTTGTTAGAGGAAGAGGGTTTTTCATACAACTTCTCTAATGCATCCATCAGTTCTTTTGTAGTCTTTTCCTTTGAAACATTAAATAATATCGAAGATGCAAGACACAACTAGATTGTCCCAAGTGCCTTCCTATCCAACAAATCCCATTCTACATCCATCATGCTCGAGGGTTTGTTCACTTTCTCAGACAACGGAATATAAAGATCCTTTTGATAAAGGTAATCTTCCATCTACATCTTCCAAATACTGAAATTTTTCCGTTGAATTTATCAACCTTTGATCTTCCATCATTTGCCATAGCTCCCACTCAAGCTACAAATTTCCCTACGATTCAACACTTCAAGAAACCAAACCAGGATCTCGATACCAATAGTTTGGGAATAAAGGATAAAATATGCGAACAATTCCCCATAGAATCACAATACTAGAAACTAATATGCGAAAATATAATAGATCTCAAATAAAAGTATAGAATAAAAATAACACAACACAAAGAGAATTTAACATGGTTCACCCAATTTGGGCTACGCCCACCAAGAATCACTTGCTCAAATTTCATTACAAGCCACCACTCTCTCAATACAATACCCAGATCCGTTTGGAGCTATGCTCAACAAACTCTACAGAATTCACACCCGAATTAAGACACATGTGCAATGTTACATTAAACCCTACCATATGCAAAAAACCACATAAATAGACAATTGCTTAAGTAGTTTTACAAAACCATGGGCCAAAACCATCCCATAAACCTAGGTAGATCCACACTTTAATATCTTTACATTATTAATTTTTTTATGTTGGCTCAAAAATGAACCACTCATACCATTACAAATTGATCGCTACTATAGGAACGCCTCTCGATGTAACTAGCATACCTATCTTAGAAAACATGCTCTACAACCTAATAACTTTTGTCCCCTTGTGAAAGGGACAAGAGGGACAATAAAATGTGCTCTAAACAAGATTGTGACACTTGGCATCATTTGGTGCAGTCTTGGGAAGGACTTAGCTAGATTAGTACTACACCAAAGTTGAGCCGGATCATATGGGGGACCAGAGATGAGGGATGAGCTAGGGCACATTTATGTGCCTCTGGCCCTTAGGAAATAAACAAGAGGGACACAAAAGTGTGCCATGAATCCAGAAGGTGACATGTGTCATTTCAAAATTTGGCAAAGTACAAGAAGCATGCCTGCACAAGAGAGAACTTGACGACACAATTCCTAGAGCTCGAAATGGTCTTTTCACACAAAATTTTGTATGATTTTGACTCCCAAGACCATTTCAAGAACAATGGAATAGGTTTCAAACTTAAATTCTTATTTCTTATAAAAAAAATTGGCTCCTTTTTCTTCGGGATAATAAGGCACGTCTTCCAAGATTGAGGTGCTTTGAGAAGCACCTAAGTCTTGGAACAAATGTGATAATTCCATCATGTAGAGAATTACTTCAGATTTCCAATTCCTATTTGATTACCTCCTAACTCCTTACAGAGCTCTTGGAATTATCCAGTGAAGTTCAAGTTCCAGTTTTGACCACTTACTCCTTACACCTGAAAAAACCTGCTTTTGCACAGTTTGTCCCTAAACCTCCAAATATTTCCTAAATCTTCCTAAATAGCTTCCATGCATCTTGTATCTCCTCTCCATAACTCTCAGGTCAGTTGTGCCTCAACAAATCAAACTTCGAGGGGTTTACACCGGTGTGAAAAAGCTTGAAAATAGTAGGCCATTTTGAGCCTTTGAGAACAACTCCTTCGAATGGTTTTGAACGAGTCCATGAATCATTTCCTTACACATGAAGCACACTTGAAAATCACATTAGCACATTCCTCCTGGCCATTATGAGGGTAACATAGTAACTGAGTTGGCTGGAGGACAAGTTTACATTGCCCGAGAGGGATTTTTAAGTGAGGATTACATTGTCATGACAAAAATTTGAATTTTTCATGCTAAACATTTTGCATGACAACATGTTTGCATCCAATGTTCAATGTAGAGTTTCTCTACCCATACTTTCCGCTACTCTTGAACACATCAAATGTTGGTGAGAATTTGTAGAGCACAAAGTTGAACCCAAAATTGTGTGACATTAATGACTGTTGATCAGATCATCGATAAATTGGTCAGAGAAATGAAGCATCGAGAAATCCCGCTTTATCAAGTAGAGAAGGTAGGTCATTTGGCAGCCAAGGAAAGTGGTTTTCCATGAACTAGATTCGCAAAACATTTCCACACTTGGTTGAAAATATAGAAGCAATGGGAGCCATTACTTCTCAAGGACAAACAATCTAAATGGCCATTCGTAACATAATTTAAAAATTGTCGAAAATCTATTTTTTATTTTTAATAGATTTTCGTATTTTGCATTTGCATGCCCTTTTGGAAAAAACTTATGTTGGGCTGCCCTACATAATTGTCAAAGCCATGTGTGAAGGGAACCAACACATATTATAGTTTCAAATTTTGATCAACAAACTAGAAGATATGACCCTAGCAAGTGGCAATGCTAGAATGGTAAAGTCATCAATCAAAATTTCATTGCCTCTACCCACATTTTTCATTCATTTCCTTACAGATCTCATTTGGAACCCTTCATTTACTATTTTTAGTAACTTTTTAGTTTTTTCTTTGTAAAGCTATAAAGTAGATGGCATGGTATGAAGAAGATAGAGTTTGAGGCATACACCTCTCTCATATAAACTCTCAATTGCAAAAAATTACTATTGGTTTTGTTTTTGCCAATTTCAATAAGCCCCATAATTAATGTGTTGTCTACCAAATCACACACTTAATTTGAAGCTTGTATTGGCAAGCCACAAACATTCCTTCCCCTATTCTTGCCCTTGGAGGGTAATTGTAGTTTTCCGACCTATCCTCATAGGGTAGCTATAGTTTTCATACCCATCTTTGGAGGGTAGATGCCTACCTTGGTGATAAATGATATTAGCCTACACCTTTGGAAGATAATGGAGATTATGATTATCGCTTCCTAAACCTTTGTAAGGTGATGGATATTCGGTTCCTATTGACATGATACAACCCCTCTCTCACGCAAGTAACCAAGGGGTTACTAGAGTGGCTACATGGATTGTGGCATTGTGGTTATGTGTTTTGTGTGTTCTATTTACTCATGGATGAAGAATAGCCATCTCTAGACTTGTTTTCCAAACCTAGTTCTAGCCATGTTTAATGCGTCTCCTATGTGTACAACAGGTTGTGTGTGGTAATATGGTTATCCCATGTGATGGTGGTGGTGGTGGTTGTGGGTTGAACACTTTGGGCTTGGGGGATGGCTAGTGTCTCCTACCTTATGATGTCATATTGGATGAGCGGAGGGCACCCTATCTCTTGGTTGATTTGGGGATCGATTGGATCTTGCTTATTTGGATGCATAACTACTTTTGGTGGAGCTGCTACGTAAAGCCTAGTTGTCATTTTGCTAGAGTTATTCATCCTTTTTATTATGTTGTTTATAATTGTTTTAATGTTTAATGTTGTATATTTTGATTTGTCCAAGAGCTCAATGTCTTATTAAGAAAGTTGAAAAGGGACTCTATGCACGTTGACGTGAACCTAAATGGACACTTGGGGCATTGTATTGTTCTTGGGAAGCTCATTTGGGATTAAATCTAGGTCATAAGTAATATTCGGGTTTGAAAAGGATGAAAGAAATATTTGAATGTTGTTGTAGCCTAAAATGTAATTTGAATTTTATCTCTTTATGTGAGCAATTATACTATGAAGCAATTATGTTGCATGGTGTGAAATGGAACAAAGGAGTATTTCAGATTTGCATTAATTTTGGGCTACTAAATTATCGTTTTGCATTTTGTTAATTTTATTGGAAAATATTTTAAATATGAAATCTTGTGCGAATCATTTCATGATATTTGGGCTTGTAGATTGTATTTTATGATTAATAGAAATTAATTATTTAGGCCTAGGAGGAATTGACTTGGGGTTAAATTGGGTCGAGCTTGTGGTGGGCACCCAAGTGACTTACTATAAAGGCCCAAGCCGGCTCGGCCAAGCTTGAGCGAGCTAGGCAAGGCCTAGGGTTTTTAATCTGCAGCCGGTCCAAGGTGAGCTACTGTGCAACTTCATGAGTAAAATCTAGGCTTGAGAGGGAGTTGCCATGGACATCTCAACAAGATGCATGGCAAGTTCAACAGGAGTTGGGTCAAATTGGTGAGTGGTGAGCTCAATCAAGTCGAAATAGGGTGTTCTAGTAAGGACTCAACAAGTTAAGTTGCCAAGTTGATTTGTTGGGGTTGACAAGTCATGGGTGGTCTCGATATAGCATGTTGGGTTAATGTTTACAACAAATTTAGGGCAATGTTGGCAAGATCAAGCTAGAAGCTTGGTAATAGAATTGCTAAGGTGGCGAGTAGTTAATGTTGGGTCTATAGTAAACTTAATGAGCTCTAAATGGTGTAGAGCCCATGGCACAAGGGTCTATTAAGTAAGAGTGATCCAAAGTGAGCTTGGAAGGTTGGTCAGCTCGACAAATTAAGAGATCCAAATTGCTCGCTTGAGCAGAGGTGTTTTTATCAAGGAAGTAGATCCCAGGCTTGGAGCATGGGACACATGTGGAAGTCAAGTGATTCTAGGCCAGAGAGCTGTGAAAGGTTGTTAGAAGGCTCGAAGGCAAGCCAAGTTAGTATAAGGGTTTGGCTAGCCAGGAAAGAATCAATAAGTCGAGCCAAGAGGTCTTGGTGTCTAAGTGGGTTATGGCGAGTTGGTATATGCAAAGGCAAGGCTTTGCCGAACTTATTGAGATTGTAAGGTAATCTAAATTGAGCTCCATGAGCACGACGATTGTGCTCTGGGACCTCGGAGCTCGATGACCTCGAGGAAGTTGTCGAGCCCGCACAAGATGATCAATCAAGCTCGTCCACAACGTTAAGAGATAAGCTAGGTGCTTTGTTTCTTAGTTGTTAAAGGGAGGAGCTCAAAAGGGGACTTTGAGAGCTCGGTGAGAACCGAGCCAGTCACTTAGGTCCGTGACTACAACACCATGCAAAGGAAAATGCGGTTTGAAAACTCGGTCTAATTTCGAAGGGGTGTTGTGGGGGTTGAATCACCTTGCTAATCCTCGGTTTTCTCAACCTACAAAACATGACATAAATTAGAAACCCTCTTATAAGAAGTCAGTGAAGGCTTGAAAGAAAGCTTTTATAAAAAAGCTAAACTTGAAACTAATTTACCTTACTAAGCTAGGTGTAGCCATGGGGGTTTATGACAAGTCTTGTGGAGTTTGGAAAGAGTTTAAAGAGAAAGCACAAATGAACCTTCCTCCTTCACGCATGCCCCTCTCCTCTCAATCGCTTTTGTACAAATAAGGCCTTATGAACTTGGCGTGTCATTTATAAAGAATCATAAGTATTTCTAGGGTTTGGGTGGAATGGATGGTGGACATTATTTTAATCTTGATCCTACACTTTTGGGAGGGAATTTGAAGTTTGAAGTTTAAGTAAGGTTTCATCTTTTCAATTGACTTTGACCATGGCGCCACATAAAGTGAATGTGAACTTGAAATTAGAGCATGGAAATCTATGAAAACTATAATCAAACTTGAATAAACCCCGAGATTTATTGTAAACTCTTTCAAACGTACTGCCTTAACATTGGTGAACAGTGATTAAACCGTGTATCTTGATCTTGTACACCGTGTGTGACTACCTTCTTCTCGTATCGTTTAGCTTGTGAATTGTGGACACTACCGAAAAACACAGCATAAATCCTCTCAAAACCTTGAGGATTCCATGAATTCGATTTAATGAACAAGAAAAAGGTTATTTTTATTTTTATTTTCTCTCTCTTGAATCGATGAAAACTTCTCGAGATGCTGGAGAGTGCGAAATGCCCCCTCTCCCTCTCTCTAAATAGCTGTTCTCTCGCCCCTATCTTGCCTTCTCTACAGCTATATATATAATTGAAATGAAAGTATGATACTTGCCTATTGTTTCTTCCGTTGCAGGGTTGATAACGGGGAGACGATTCCCTTTGATGGGTGCCGTCCATTCGCCATCTATGAAGAGCAGTCGAGTGGGTACCTTCAACGCCATGATCTTTGAGCAGAAGCAGCAGCAACAGAAGAAGAACCAGCAGAGCGGATGAATATTTCTAATAAGAAAACATACAATATATAATCTGGTAGATCGCTGTTAATATTCAAGTGCTTGAAGATTGTGAATCGGCCATCCAGTGCCGACATCCGGTAACCATTTTCTAGAACTCATACCGACGTGTTTTTGCCATGTACAAAACAAGGCTATGATATGACAAATATTGTAGAAGGTGGTGATGCTTTGTGCTATTTGTGATATTTTATCACTAGCAATTGCAAATGAGTTGCAAATTACACCGGAGAGGATAACAATGTTTAGTTTTTGGAGTTACAATTTGTGGTGAAATATATGCTATCTTAAATTGTTTCAAGTTCATATTATGGGCAGGAGGGAGAAATATAGTACAACTACAACATCTGGAAAGAAAACAATTCTTATTATGCTTTGGTGAAAGTCCACGACCTGTTTTGAAGCTCCTTTTTTCTCATAGGATGTGAGCATGTGCTAGAAAAAGATTAGACACATGTTGGTTGTATTAGGTGAAACAATGTCAACATTTGACTAACATTGAAGATTTCACATGCCGTGTGTAAATCTCCCATTGTGAAATGTGTCATTTATGAGCTTGGCATAAGATTTAACATCGAATTATATTCAAACTTTAGACCAAATCAAGTTTGTTATTAAGCATGAATCGCAACTAATATAAAGCCTGTGGATAGTAGAAGCAAGATAATGCATGAGTGGGACACTCAACGAACCTCTTGCATAGGTAATTGTTAGTGTCACACATAGACTCAGATAATTGAGGTTGAAGCAGTACAGAGGTGTGGTTGCAATTGAAATAGAGGAAATTTGTTGGTATTTGAAATAAAGAATTTCAGGGATGTGCATCGTAGCTGATATTTGCGACGACATATCTACCAATCGGTATCCTTGATTCAAGTGGGTGTTGTTGCTACACACGAATAACGATCTGTACTCCAAAACTCCCGCATCCATCGTCAATGCCAAATGGGTATTCAATACCCAAATCACCACACCTTTTACACGAGTTGAAGCGGAATAATCTTATGGAAATTTCGCAACTAATTGAGGAAAGATGATACCAAAGACCCCAATAAAGAAAAGCTGCCAGCAAACAACACAGGCAAGAAGCGAAGTATAATACAAACCTTCGCCCAGTGGACTTGCATTGGCCTCTCTCACAATAGCAGGGATATCCTTGTAGACCACCATGTCTATTGTACACACAACACTTGCACAGACTGACATGATAAGTTGCATCTCCATTACCAGAGTATACGTTATTTGGGGTGAAGTTTCCCTGTAAATAAGCTCGATCAGGGGAAGGATTAATCCATAGATGCCAGTTGCGCTCGTTATGAGGATAAACCCAACAACATAGTGTACACGGATGGCTTCCTCGGGCCTATCACTATTGTTGTTGAAAGAAAGTATACCTGTGCCGAAAGCGAGAAAAATCAGAGCATTGATGGAATAAGGAGTCGACTTCTGACAGACTATCAAATATGCGAATATTGTATTGAATCCTAGCTAGGAGGTGAACACCATGGCCGAGGTGGAGAGAGGTAGGTAACGGAGGCACCATGAATACAGGGCATTATATATGCTAAGGAGGATCCCGATTCCAAATGAAGAAGTGAAAATCCTTAGAGTGACATGGACATTCTGAAATGGGCATCCCTGATGTTTGTTGTAGCGTGATGAAATCCAAATGGGCAGAATCAAAAGTGGACACCTGTCGGCTATAGCAACGCAAGGAGCCATAAGCGAATCCCCTCAACATGCCTAAAATTGCATTTGGCCAACAGTGGCTCCGCAATGACGCCTATTGATAAGCTTGCGGAGCTCAACAACTAAAGCGTCCATTGCAGTAAGCTTCTCTTCTCCGTTACAGATTTGATGCTCCACAAATACCAAATGGGTAATCCAAATTGGCACCCAAACAGGCAAAATAACCATTGAAAAATGAAGGCAGATGTAAGCTCCGATCTGTCGTAAATTGAGCAGTTTGTGAGTGATGGATAATTTTTTGCCGTCAAAAAAGCCAGAAAATTTGAGGGTATATATCGATATCACGGTCAACTTGAAAGCCTGCGCAGGGGCGAGCGGTTGCAGGATGGCCTTCGTCCCACGGAAATGGTTCCACGCATTCTACCAAATGTGTAATTATTGAAAATGGGGGTTTTTTAAAATCAACAACATTAGCCACAATAAGGAAATACATTGTCAAAATTATGCAGCCGGGAAAGAGCCCTGCCGAGAATTTGACGTTTTCCAGCAGGACACTCTTCATAGAAGACACCTCCGGTGAATGAAATATGTATATGTATAAAGAAAGAAGATTTCGAAATATTGAACTAAATGGACAAATATTTTATATCACCCACAAAATATTTATTAAAAAAAAATCAGTAATTACATATATACTCTATTATAAAAAGTTTATGTAATCATCGATTCACTGTTTTTTTTGTTTGCTGTAGCTTTGATAATAATAATAAAAATGAATAAATAAAATTTATATAAAATTTGGGGAGGGCCGCGGTTTTAATCGCACAACCATTGGGCCATCAATCCACATTCCCCTGGTAAATACACAGTCACAGCCTGTTGAAACGGCCATGCGCCCTGACCAGGGAAATAACTTGCCAAGTTACTAACCCACGCCTATAGAAGAAGCTTCTTTCCACTCGCAGAGGAGGGTAAAATATTCGTACTCGCACACATCGCAAATGCAATGGTATCCGCTGCCATTGCCTTCGTTTCTAGCGATGACATTCACCAGACATCCGTAATCTGTATATTGTCATTGCGTGGATAAGAAACCCAATTCAATCTGAAAATGTTTTTTCTTGGTGCCGGAAATAATTCCGTGAAGAGTTATGCCGGAGTTTGACTCTTTCTAGCAGAGTCATCTTCAAAGGAACACCTCCGGTGTAATTAATAGTTCTTACTTTGATTAATAGACGTGTTGGTCTCCTCAGATATAATTAAAATCTTTCCTTTCAATTCAATTTTCTCTTATAATGTGTATGATACTACATAATATGTAGGATGTGTCATATGTCTAAGGTAAAATTTGACTATACAACTCTCACGCCTAACTTACATATTTACTAAAATATAATCGTCATTTTTGTATAAATTTATATACAAATTATATAAATATATATTTAAAAAATAAAATAAACATGTGTGTGTGTGTGTGTGTGTGTGTGGACCACTCAATTTTTTTTTACAACAAATTTTTAATGTAAATAAATGATTTAGTCTATTTATTTAGTCAATGTATTAAATTTTAAAGCCACAACTATTACTATTTTGTCATATCAAGTAAAAGTTGTTACACATGCAACACTCAAATGTCTATGATTGAAATTTAAAAAACAAATATTGGAAGAAGGGATAAAATTAGTCTTTTCAAAGTGAAGTGTCAATCAAAATATTTGAAAATGGGAAGTTTGATTTGATAATGAAATATTCCACAATAAAGAGTTAGGAATATTCCAAAAATATTTCATACATAACTTTACAAATGATAAAGTGAGATATCTCTTAAAAAAATCATTGGCCAAATTTAAAATGCTTGACCAAATTAATTGGCATGATGAAGCCTATATAACTACCTTCGCAATATAATAAAAGACATCATCTCCACCACACCCTCAACTATGTGCAAGATGTGGAAAGAGGCCTTCCATTAACAATGCAATACAATCAACTTTTTATATGTATATCTCTATTTTTTATGTTTATCTCTATACAATCATATCCCTCCTTGTTAATTAGTGTGTACAAAGGTGTTCTTGAGAAAGCAATAAGGGGTTCAAATCCCACCATCCTTCTTTTTGTTGTGCTTCAGAGTGGAGCCTCTTTCTTTTGGCTCTTGGTCCCATAAATTATTTGGTCTTGTGAATGTTATTAAAGTCTTTCATTCATTCATGCATTCTTGTTTCATTATGTTTTCTCAAGTTTCTAACTTCTTTTTTATAAATGTAGTAAAATCAATGACTAGAACCATATTATAGTTGTCACTCCCTTTTTTATGTGGGCACTTTGACACTCACTTTGGGTCCCTCAAGTTTGTTAGCCCTTCTTTGTCATTTTTTTCAATGTATTGTGTGTTGTCAAGCCATCCAAGTGTAATGCAAATGGCAAACTCTTCTCGATTCTTTTAATTGTCTCTTTATTGTAATATATCTTAAAAGTGGAATCGTCTCTTTAATGTATCTTGGATTTGCTTCACAACTCTAAAAAACTTCATTGTTAAAGACATTTAATCAAGATGTTTAGTGTATATTTGTTTGTTCATTAATTATTAGTTTAAATTAAGTTTCTTATTGATGTGTTTTCTTTGTGTTTGATCAACTTTTTATATGTATATCTCTATTCTTTTATGTTTACCTCCATACAATATCATCCTCCTAGCTAATTTTAGAAACACATTCTTAAGAAAGTAGTAGGGGTTCAAATCCCACCACCCTTCTTTTTGTTGTTGTGTTAGAGTGGGGGCCTTTTTTTCATCTCTTGTTCCCATAAACTATTTGGTCTTGTGAACGTTAATAAAGTCATTCATTCTTGTTTCATCATGTTTTTTCTCTCTTTCTTGTGCTTTCTCGAGTTTCTAGCTTCTTTTTCATTAATGTAGTATGATCAATGACTAGAGAGCCATACTAGAGTTTTGACTCCCTTTTTTATGTGGGCTCTTTGGCCCTTATTTTGGGTCCCTCAAGTTTGGTTGCCCTTCTTTTTCAATTTTCTCATTGTATTGTGTTTTATCAGGCCATACGATTGTATTATTAGTGGCAAACTCTTATCACTTTTAATGACCTAATTAATATAAAAATAATTTTTATGTTCTTTAAATTTTCTTAAATGTTTGAATGCTACTTTAAATATTTGTAATTGCTTTTAAACGGGTCACTTCTCTATCATTTAATTCCTTTTCTAAATGCATCTCCGTATTAATAGATTTATTAAATTCAAATTAAGACCCTTTTGACGCACAAACCAACATATAATGGGCAAGAAATGCTGACAAGGAAGGGCCAAAAAGCCCATTCAATTCAACCATTGTTCATAAGGATCTACACAAAAAAGGATCATTATTGTTGTCATAAAACTAGCAATTGCAAATGAGTTGCAAGTTACGCCGGAGAGGGCTTGAACTTTATGTGTATAATATGGTTTGGATGTAAAATATATTTTGCTAAATAGTTCACATGTCTTTATGTAAGGTTCCACATTCTGCATACATGTCTATCAAAGCATTTGGAACTATATCTAACAAAATTCCTCTATCTTTTGGCATAGGTTGGGAGTACTTTGGAAAATTTAAACTAATTGGGTTGGAGCCCTGTTTGTTGCATATGGTGAAACAAGGCAAGGAGTATGTTGGCAAATGTAAACAGGAAACCACTCTCTGTACCTGAGTGGTGCAAGCGGTTGCAAAAGTTGACAAATATGTACAACGGGAGTAGAATCGGATGGATAAGAACACAAAGATGGAAGCCTCGTTTATAAGAAGCGTGGAGATGCTCTTCTGCTACAACATCTTGGGTATCATTGGCAGGTTTCTTAATCTCATCTACCCACCAAACATAAAATTCCCTAGAGATATGTCATCTCATGGAATGAAGTGATTGAAGGATACTGACAAAATGGGATTGTTGTCTACGCTTTGGGAACATTTAAATGCCAAAATATGAACTTTTGTAAATAAACACCAAGTGTTCAACCAAATGATACAACATGTTATCTTTTAAATGAATATCATAATTGTATCTTATAGAAGACATGGTCATCGTCAAGAGACATTGTGGCCCATAACAAAATACGAGGTTTATAGCAACGTACGGACATCCATCAAGGCATAGTAGGCAATGTTTTTTTGTTGGAAGTTACTATATTGTCCTCTCCCCATCACACAAACTTAAAATAGAAAAATTACAACTCCAATAAACTAAACATTGTTATCCTCTCTGGCGTAAATTGCAACTCATTTAGAATTGCATCGGATTCTTCAGAAAGTAATTGAATGCCAGAGAAAATTCTTTGGCTCTTAATTAACATTGCTTCTTCACACGATCTGACAAAAATTTCTAGGTGGATACATGATCTCCAAAGATTTGGTTATGTTTTTTGTTAGATGGAATCATTGAAATAGTCTCCCATGGCCCTGAATGTCTAGTGTGCACCATCTGTGAGAGCCCTTTTGAAAGGGGCTAACGATCAAACTACCACATATCCTTAAAATCTGGTCTTTTTGGGACAAGGCTCTTCGAGACACATAATGCCTTCCCTTCCAAAGTTTCTCAAGTGGCTCGCAAAAAATAGAACTCGTATTGTTATGCAAGACAACGCTACGGGGTCATATGCCACAACCCTAGCAGAATTGGCCCAGTCTGTGAATTCCCTAGATGCTATCAGTAGAGACAATTATACATTAAATTTTCTCTACATTCTTTTTGACAAGAAAAGGATTGACCTGTTTGGTGAGATTTTCAAAGAGTTTGAGACTGTCTACAACAAACTGACCGACACAGAGTTGGCAGTTGTGTCTTCTGTAGTCAAGCTTGAGAATCAGATTTCTCTTGGTCCTTCACAAAATCAATGCAATGTTTTTTGTCGATTTAAGTCATATCTTTTGCTAGAGTGTTTCCATAATGGCTTGCAGAAATCTGTTAGGCCACAATTCATCTATTGTTGCCCTGTACTCTTCCTCTGACAGAGGAGTTCGGGATTCTTCTACATGAGCGACACCTCTGTCAATAATAACCTGATAATGAATATATGCAATTCAAAATTTAGAATTTAGTATAAAATATAACAAGGTATGGGCAGGGAAAGGTCCTCAGTCCTCGTCCGTATATTGAAGTCTCTCGATGACTATGTGTCAAAGCAAGCAAGCATCATGAACTTTGACAAAAATGCAGAGCTGGCTTCAGAAGAAGATACTGAAGGCAAGTACATATAATGATTGCATACTATCGCCAGGGATGCAGAATTAGTCCTAATGGAAGGTCAGAAATAGGGCACACTCTACAAGATGCATCACCGTTAGGGAGGAAGTTTGACCGCATGATGTTATGATTAACATATGATGTATTTACATGCTTTCGGTTGAATTGGTTAGTTGCTAAATACTGATACAATGTTGTAAGTCCTAAAATGATGTCTGTTTCGGGCATCTTGACAAGCCCATTTGGGTAAGGAAGTTTGTTCTGCATATGTCTCGAGGAAGAAAAGGATAAATATTATCAGTTGTTGAAAGATTACATATTGTTTCTTATCTTAAGATCCATTCGCAGCAGAGTCATATGTTATTATCATTGTTATTAAACTACTTTCAGTATTTACTTTGTTTATCCAAGAAAAAAAAGACAATAGTTTTGCGAGCAACCCAATTGAATGGGCAAGAAGTCGATAAGGTGAGTTACTTGATATTATTTACAACTATGGTTGCAGACTACATAAAGCATTTGCATATTAATGATTGCAATGTTTAGCTAATATGCAATAGTCAAGCAAGAGTGGCCTGATATGTCAAATGAATGCCATCTATCAACGAAAATTTACACAAACCCTACAACTATACGGAGGTCTTCATGTATTCATGTTTAATTCAAATAAACTACTCCACAAAATGCTACCACTCATGATATAAGATTTGCAAATGTATATGTACGAATTTGTAACAAATCTAAATGTAGAGATATAACCTTTAAATGAAATAGTTCATTTATATTTCTACACTTACAAAAACAATCACACCCTCAACAACATCTACTACAAAAGTAATAACTATCCCTCTAAAACAAATAACATATACAATTCGGCGTTCACATTGCATTGTACACATGCGATTGCCAGTAATAAAAGTATTAACTTTATGTTATTAAAATATAAATTTATGAAATCCTAAAATCAAATACTCAATAATAAAACTATTACGTTTTTTTTTATTAAAATATAAAATTATAAACTCATAAAAACAAATAAGACTCTAAATAATAGAAGTATGAACTTATTATAATCAAATAAAATAATTAAAAAACATTATAATATATATCGATAGGTCACAGTTCTTCACGGCTGCGTGACTTCTTTTCTCAGTTTTGAACTGCGATTTTCTTAACGGTGGTTTTACGCATAACAGTTTTCTAATTCACATATTTTCTTAATCACAGCTTCACATAATTTCCTAGAAGATTCCACATTCATGGATTCACGACAGGGTTTAATAGGGCGAACTTAAAATGGGGGCACACAGAGATAAAATGCAATAAAACAGAAGTTCCGTAAGTAAAATAATTAATAAAGTGACAGGATGTTATTTTTTGCAAAAACCATAGAAACAAATTAATAACAGATTTTAACAAATTATAGAATGATTTTTTCACGATATTTGTGGTTGTGATTCACAATTCAAATTGTACAAATTTGTTCGCAAATTGTAACTAATTTTTGTGATGTGGGTTTAGATCCAGTGAAATTCGAATTCCAAGCTTAAAATGCGGCGAATGCGGCACAGAAGCACAAAGTCTTCTCTCGAACAAGATTATGTTCTAGCACAAAGACCATCCACAAGAGTTAGCAAAACAAAATTTGTTAAAGCCAAGGGTTAGCAATCCTTCAAGCTGTTCAAATCAGGTGGTGCCGAAGTTGCCTTCTTCGAAACTCGGTCTGCCAGTTCCTGGAAACATTTGACAATAGACCACTGGAGACACCAGAAAATTCTGTGAGAATACAGTGGCTCTTTTTTGTCTGGAAGCCTCTCAATCCATTCATCTACAGTGCTGCCGCCGCCTCCACTCTCACAGGAAGCTGAAGCGTTGGCTTTAGCACATGTGGCTCTTCTTCTTAACTGCCCAAAACAACTAATGAAACCCACTTTCAGAGGATTTCTACATTGTGTACTGTGCCTTGAGAATGTGGAGGTGGGTCGAAATATTGGAACGCTGGTTAAAACCAGAGCAGGCATCTTCGCAAAAGAATTGGTCCCAAAATCATACCAGGAACAATCATACTTATCAATTAGGAACATAAAAATGGGTATTCGTATTTACTAGTTTTTAATTTCTATAATTTTTATATTTTATATATTTGTTGTACGGACGTACCCATGGAATTTTCTTTTTTGCCGTACCCATGTACTGGGTACTTTGTACCCAAACCCAAATTGCATCTGAACCGGCTACATAGCAGGAAATAACAGAATTCACATGTGGATATTAAAAATCTAACAAAGAGACTGACTGATATCTGTGTCAGCAAGGGGTCCTTCCTCCAACAACTTATGCAATTATCTTCCAGACAGAGACTTCAATCCTCTTTAACTCGCACAGGAAAGGGAAGAATTTGCTCCTTGTATTACTTCATGATCAGAATGATTGCTGAATAAACAATCTTCTCACCAGCTAGGCCTCTTATCCTCTCAGATTTCCAGATTGACGATGTGTGAAAGATGGAGAAGTGAAGGCAGGCGATGAACTAATTATGTTTGTTTATTTAGTACTGACTCATTAAAACATTTTTTACATTGTAACTGCTATGCACAATATGAGTTTAGAATACTAAGATTTGTGCACGCTTAGTCATTTTGGCAATGTCATAAAACAAATATGACATGAAACTGAAATCAAATTGAAGTAATGGAAAGGCAGACCTGGTTCTGAACTAAAAGATGCAATCAATCTTTTTTAACATTCCAATAAATATCAGTGCCTTAAAGTATCAGATTTTCCATTTTGGTTCTGCTATTATCAAAATTGTTGCTTCTGCAATCAGATTTATACTAACATTGTAACCCGTAACAATAGTCATGATCAGATCCAATACACGGCTAGCTGATGTGATGCAATGATGGAGGTTCAAAAGACACGTCCAATGATGAAGGTTGATAAAACATGTAAAATAAAGATTCTGTTCATGCTCCCAGAATGATGAAATGGTCTCCAGATTGGCTGCTATTAAATATTGCTGTAGAGGCCTGTATACATAGCTGCAATTTTGAAACAAATCTGTAAATCCATGCGAGAAGGACAATTTTACTGTAGCAAAAAATCTAAAATTTGTCAAACTTTATGTGGAAAGTAATTTTACTGTAGCAAAAATCCAAAAAAATCTACTAAAAAAAATCTAAAATCCGGCAACCTGTAAAGTTAAGCCACCGGAATTTGACACTTTCCAGCAATGCCTTCTTCAAAGTAAACGCCTCCGCGAATTATGTGAAAACCTTGAGAAATCAAGAAAACCAAGGAAAGAGAGAGAATAATAGAGAGGAACGTTGTAAATTTATAACAAATAAGTAATCTCATACCAAAATTAGGTTTCTACATGATGTCCTACTTTGATATGTGTGTCCATGCATACATATCAAAGTAAACATAAATTTGGATAAAGAGAAGTCACTTCAATCACCTAAACATTTATTGAAAGTTCTCAAAGTCAATATCAAAATAATGATGAGCTGAAATTCAAAATAAGCAAGAGATCATATGATTTTTGCAGTGAAGAGCTACAAAGATTTTGGAACTAACATCCATGCTCGTAAATAGCATGGTATAGAAACTTGTTCCCCTACAAACATATGAGGAACATGTGTAGGTGCATCGGTGTCTAAATAATCAACATTAATGAACTAATGAAATCTATAAAAGATGCCTCATGTTGTCAAAATGAGCACTCTGTTTCATTTTTAGGAAACTAGTCGCAATTGTAAGACTTAGAGGCTTTTAATGGTACTGAACATGTGTTATCGAAGCCCGCCTTATGTTCAAAACTCTTCAGAGTAGCTTTCCCCCTTTTGCTCGTCATTCTCTCAAGCCAAATCAGGAGGAACTTGTAGTTTTAATGGTGTTTAAGGCACTCAAAAATGTTCAAATGCCTTCGATTTATCACTAGAGCAAATTGTCACTCTTAATAGAGCTACGTTTGGGGCATGTGTCATCAAACAACATCCTTAAAACTTTGGACTTACTTTTACATTTTTTCGGTGCCTAAGATGGATGCACGACAAGCGTCAATGATCGATTTTGGCACATCCGTGAACTTTTAAGTTTTCCCCCTCGCCCAAACTGTGTAGTGCAATTGTCACTCATCAGCATATCTAAACTCCTCAGGGTTATAACCTTGCAGAATCTCAATGGGCAAAAAGTGTCACAGAGGACACACAACTCTCGTCTGCATTCGGCACTCTTGCAAGCCTTAAATTCCTACACTTTTTGAAACTCTGCAAAGCATCAATTTGATACAAGTGGCGAGGAGAACACATGCTATCCATCGGCTTTCATCATCCTCTACAAGTTTTTTAAGGCTAAGGCTCACCACAGACTTCATAGGCTGCTAATGAGATACACGTAGTAATGAAGGACAATAGGCATTAATCAGTGATTCGACATACTCTTGAAGATTCTCTCTTGGCTTCCTTCTCCAAACAAAGTCAAGCCATCAATGGAAATCACATGGGCCCATGGCAAGACAATACGTTGTAGCAATCGGTAAGTCCTAAGATTCATTACAGTGTCGGTTGACGAGATTAAATTTAATGGTTTGGCGTAATGCAAAAACAAGCTCGGGGACATCACAACGACACAAACTATGGCTTGTTTTTGCTTGTATCTTTTGACTACAACCTCCATTTGACCTACAATTTGTACTAATGGAAAGTTCTTTCATAGGGCTATACATTGAGCTTAGTTCATAGAATATGGTTGAGAGAGATGAGATATTTTCGTGATAAAGTTTTGGTTGTGTGTAGATGCATAAACGGCTCAAATGGCACCCAAATCACTTGCAAATGTTTATGGAAGATTCTATCCTCTTACTCGGAAGATGCTTTTGAGTTGAATATACCTTGTGGTCCCACTAAAATGTAGGAGAAAGAGTTAAACAAGTTTTTAATCAAGAGTTGAGTTGTTTCAATGGTTTCATGGATATTCATCAATGTTATCTTAGATATAAATTATTTTGCAAAGTATCTACTTATTTGCTTGTAAGTAAAGGCAAACAAAATCGACTTGCTTATAAATATTTTCTCAAAACCTTGAGGGTTCTATGGATAGGGTTTGTTTCAAGTCCTTCTTAAGTTGTGTTTCGTGTTTGTGGATCATCACGACACCTTCAAAGATCCATAAAATATGCCAAGAGGTGGTTTTGAGAGGATCATCTTCATTTAAGCATCTTTCAGACCACCATGAGCCTTGAAGTGGATAAGGATGAAGGAAAGAAATATTCTCTAACTTTTTTAGTGTATTCTTTGTTCCTTTATTCTCTTCACTCTTCTCTCTTCCTTCTATATATGTCCAATTAAACATAATTGTAAATGGTTCCTCTTCCTTGAAAGCAAGGTCGCTCTACTCTTTTGTGTGCTTATCTTTTTAAGTGCCTCTAGCCTCTGGTTTAAGCCTTGTAGATGAACCATCACCTTGACTTATGGTGATAGTAGATTGTGTATACTTTATCTTTTAATAAAAATTTGGTTGTGGCTCATAGCTTCCCTTTGTCTTTACGTTAAGTTTTCCCTTACCTATTTATTATCTCCATGACTTGTTTGTGTATGAGGCATTTGTAGGGTTTTATTGCAGAGTGTCTTCGGTTTAGAGTGAGAATTTGATTTGGATGTATATTTTGGCTATGGCCAATATTTTCCCTATGGATTTGTGTTTTATCTTCTCATTTGTTAAACTCATATAAAGAGTGTGATCTCCCTTCATTTTGGTGCATCGCCATGCTTTATTTCATGTTCATTTCATCCCTTTTCTCCTATAATCGGTAGAGTAGGGTAGAGTAGTGTTAACATTAGGGTGGTTAGGAAAGGAACTCATCCTTATTTAGAGGTCGACCTCGTGGAGCCAATAGTCCTACACCTTGGATATATTCCCATGTTGTTTCTAAGATAGCTAAGTCCTCCAAATTTGGGGTTCTTAACACAAGTGTACACCTTTCAGCTGAAAACACCTTGGAATAAATACATGTGGTTTTGTTAAAAATAATGAAGATGCCCCCTGAAAAATCTAAGTCTTAACATGTTTCTCTATATTCTTTTATGTTTACCTTTATTTCTTTATGTTTTCTCTATCTTCCCTATTTTCTCTCTATTTCCCCTTATAGATACAAAATCACGCAATTGCGCACATTTCTAGGTCCTAAAAGCATTGTAGACATGTAAAATCTGCTTCGCAGCTTTTAATACTAAAATTGCAATGACTATCCTATTTCCCGTCGTTTCCGTAATAATTAACGTTTTCCCGCTAATTAGCTAACATTCATCTTCATATTCGTTAATTAATTATCCTTCCTATCATTTAGGATGTCGATTAATGACCTTTCATTAATTAGTGTTCGCTTCTACTTGGGTTAATTAATTATGCTCGCAACTCTAAATCCATAAATCTTCATCTATTGGATCAAATTCCTCTTATATCCCTCAAATCACACTAACTTTCCTCTAATCAGCTTCTATAAGCTTTCTTCTATCTATTAATTAATCACCCTTGATTAATTAAAACATCTCCCAATTCCCATGGTTGTTAATGACAAATTAAACTTATCTAAAGCAACCTTATCCATTCCTAATCTTGCTTTACCCTTATCCCACATGCACCAAGTTGCACATCTCTCTCCAACATTCAATCTATATAAAGGACCAAGCTCCTTACATATTTACAAGCACAATGCATTTTCCCTAAGGTAAACTATAGGCATTTGGCTTTGAGCATTCTCCATTGTTGGATTATCTCTTTCATCTTGCATCCATCCACTCAAAGTTGAGTAATATGGGAAGATCCAAAATGGCCTTGTAGCCATTCTTGGTGAGATTCCATTCTCAATTCTTGAGGTCTCCACCACTCCATTTTGATTGCTTATGATCTTCATAGGTTCATAGTTGTATTTAGCAATCATAGAGAGTAGGAAATAACTTAGCATGTTAGTTTCATTTATGCATTGAAGAAGCATTTCCTTTAAGCTCTTATCTTGATGGTTCATTGTTAGATTAACTTACTTTTGAAGCTATGTAGATGCTTAGTTTCAATTTGTTTATAGCTTAGTTAATAAAACATGAGCACAAGCATAATAACATTCATATGATTCCTAAGAAATAAAACTAGTGATTGACGACTATCTTTGGCCTCTTTTCTCTGTTTCTTGTTTTCTATTTAGTCTTACGCACCCTACAACCCAGTTAGGATTTTACTGATTTATCTTTTATGGGTTCAAACACTAGCACCGAACCGGGACGAAGCACTTAGGCACTCTTGGCTCCTCTAGGTGCCCCGACCCTTTCTCATCTCACTCGCTCCTTTTGGCTCTTGTTTATCTTTTAGGCATCTTTTTCACTTATGGGTTGGCCTTTCAGTTGTTAATTATGAAATTCAAACAAGGAAATCATATAAATACATAGTTATGTGTTCAAAATGAAGGACCAAACACTAAGCATTACTACTATCACTTAAGCTTGCATTCAAAAGGCACCTAAAGCACTCTAAGGTATCCATCTAGCATCCATTCAAGGGACAAGGGTTGCATTAACTCTGCATGCACAACATAGGAAGAGGAAATTCATTCTATTTCATCCACACATTTTACTACATTGCTACATTCTAGCAACAACATTATCATCACTGCACTTGCACAAGGGAATCCTAGGAAATCATTCTTACACACTCACACAATAACTACATGGAGTCTAAGATGTAGTGAAGCACTCTATCATAAGTTCACTCTTGGGGTGACCATCGGGGTTAGTCTGAATCCCCATTCTGCATTTTCCTTTTTAGATTTGATGGGTTTTTTGGGTTGTGTAGTGAACATCTCTTTACAGTTACAGTACCCTTGGAAATCATAGTGTGACTATCAAGAGATCAACAGGAACAACAACGAAGACATTGCAACACACTAGAAAAAGTAAACATTGAGCTCCTCTGCAGCTCACCAACACCTAGAAATGGTCTCCAATGCCCAGGGCGCCCTTGATCTATCACAGGTGCCCATGTCTGACCTCATCCCTGCACTTCAAAATTTAAAGTAATTAGTAATGACACTCTTCCCAGGTTTGTTCACCACTTTTCCCTGCTCAGATCAATTCTAGATTGCACAGAAATAAGCTAAGTTCCTCTATCTCCCTTTCTTGTTTAGCATTTCATATTTTAAATCAAAATTTTCTTGTGTCATAACTCAGTACTTTACAATTTATACATCGATTTACTCTACAATACTTAGATTTAATTGAAATTAAATTAAATCATCTCGTGAACCCTATTTGTGATCGTACACTTGGATATATATTTTTCTTCTTTCATGGCTCCTCAAATCTTCTTGCATGACTTGCTTCAAATGCACCCACCTTACAAATTTGTTCTCCAAAAATCCCTAGACACTATGTACCTCCCTCGTAATACACCACCTACTCAAGTTAGTGTCATCTTTGATCATCTCTCTAATGACCCTAGTGATCATGATATCACACCCAATCAATCCATTTGCAAGTCAATTCAAGCTTTACATGGGTTATTTTAAGAAAAATTTCAAGCTCTGGAAAACACAATTACATATATTAAAGCTAAAATATAACATGTAAAGGATGTTTCTCCTTTTACTTTTATGACTTTTACATGTGCTCATATCAGTAAACCCCAAGTCTTGCCACTACTCACACCTCTCAAGTTTGATTTCAATGCTAAGCAACATGATATTCTTCCTCATCTCCGCATTCATCAATTGATCAACTTGCCAACTACTCATTTTTTATCCTCCTTATTGACTTACCGAGTACATATGTATTCCATTTTGCGCTTATCACAAAATTAATGGACATAATGACAATGATGTTAGGTAAAACTTAGTTTACCTAAGTTAATTATTCATTTACCTTAGTTAATTATTAATTAGTGGTAAATTGGTATTAACCATTTATTATTTGTAATTGGGAATAGTATTCTTGTACAAGTATTTTATCTTTCTTGTATTTGTTATATGGTTATATTGTTTAAAAGTATATATTTGTAATTATATGTGCACATGTATGTGTTGTCCCAAATTCGCCCCCCCGACAAATTTGGTCAAGAAAACTCTTGCACATAAGGAAATTATGAAGGAAATGACATCAGACCCGTGAGCTCACATTCCAGGACGACAAACAAGGTTGCAGGGAGACTCTACAATGGAATGGTGGGGCCTGTGAAAGTTTAAATGACCCTGTGTGAGAAGAAAGAGAAGAAAATGACTTTGTCAAGCAAACCCGTACCTTAAATTCATCAAACAGGTTACAGGTGGGCTCGAAATGGAGGCCGAGTAGTGTCGTAGAGAAGCCAGGAGAAAGAAGGAGAAGAAACAGTGAAGATTCAAAGGCTTCGAGCTCAAAACCGTTCAGGAAAGAATCCAAAATCAACTAAGTATGGAAGAGCCAACAGAGGGAACCACATGTCCTAATGGCACTCCTCCAAAGGTGAATCCAAAAAAGAGAATCCCAAACAAGCACCGCATCTCCACATGTCTCAGGATGAAATGGAAGCAGGGGCAAATGGTCAAACAAAGTCAAAAGGCGGAGCAACAAGAGTTTTCTAGATTTTGTGACTCTCATGGAAAAGGGGAAAAGATAAATTCTGAACCCGCAAACCTGATTTTGCCCTAATTTGGCTGCCATGTGTCCCACATTATCAAAAGGGGACCCATTTTTCAAGTTGTTTTCCCGCCCTCCTATACAGGACCCGATACAAACTTCGAAGGGGCATATCTTTTGACTCAGGGCTCGAAATATTACAAATCGATGTCGTTGAAAGATATCAGCCTCACCCATGCCATAGAGGTCCGAGACTTTAATTTTTTGAGTGGGTTAGGTAAAGGAAAATGGAGGAAACATCTTCAGGCCTTCAATGTAGGATCCATCTGTCAACAACCGATGAGATTCGATCTGCTTTCTACCGTTTCCTCTTCTTTCAAGTAGGCGAATCAAGGAATCATGCGGTAAAAAGATGGATTTGGGGCATATTTTATCGAAGAATTAAAAATAGTGGTTGAGCTTCAACCCACTTTTCCTGCTTCCCTCTCTCTTTCTTCTCTCCGATCAAATCTATAAATATAGGGGCAGGATTCATTGTAAAGGGTTGTTCATTCTTCTTCCCTGCCACCCTCTCTCTTTCTTCTCCAGGGTTGAATGTGGAGTTTAAGCCTCCTCCCTTGGCTTTGTAATGACATTTTCTTGCCTCTTTCTGTTAATGGTGTATTGTGTGAACTCTTGGAGCAATAAAATTTGTTTCGTGATGCGTTTTGTCCATGCATTGCTCATTTTGTTGTCTCTTCTTGCCTCTCACCATTGTAGGGTATAATGTGCATATCTCTGATGTCCATTACAGGTTTTAGGAGCTATGTTTAAGGGGTTTGAAATGGTGTTCTGTGTGAACTTTATCTTTGGTCTGTGATGCATCTGTCCATCCTCTCCATTGCTCACCTCTCTCCATTTTAGGAAGTTGGGTTTGTGATCAACATTTCCCTTTTCTCGGTGCTATCACCTATGTAGTGTAGGATTCATTTATTTTCCTGCTCTCTCTCTCTCTCTCTCTCTCTCTCTCTCTCTCTCCCTTGGTCCCTTGGAATTGTTAGATTAGGAGTAGATAGTCACATTTCCTTCCTTAGAAGTAGTTTAGTGCTAGGATTAGGAAGAGGAACCAGCCTTCTCTGGAGGATCATTCCCATTTGCAAGTCCCACAGCTTGGGGAATGATCCAATGTTATAAATCACACCAAATGACCCTGCCTTAGAAAAGTAGATCCATAACTCATTTGGGGGTGCTTGTGATTTTACACTAACAAGATGTTTATTCTTTATTATTTTAACATCCTGTTTGTTTGCACATGGTTGTTCAATTCCTATAAGAATTACAACACTTCATTGTAAGATTGATTTGATTGAACATCAATACAATTACCAGGCTTCCGTCCCTATTCATCATTTTACATTTGGTACCATAGCAGGATAATTTGGACCTATGACAAAGAAGGTTGTAGAGAGAGAGAGTAGACAAGATTAAGGAGCTTAGAGAAGCATTTGCAGCAATTGAGAGCATGTGCAGCCTCCTGCAACTTCCCAACCCCATCCCTGCCTCACAACCTCCTAGTTGATCTCCACGTAAACGAATTTTTTTTTTTTTTTTTTTTGCCTTGGTGCCCTCTGCTCCAGGAAAATTTGCTTCCTGGAAGCTAATCATATTTAGGATATTTAATTTTTATTTATTTTAGAGGTCTTCCCACCCACCACTTAGTTATTCATCAACATTGGAGGATGGTGTGTTTGAAGGACCGAGCTCTCCATTCGAGCTCTTCATTGTAGATCGAGATGGTTGTTAATTGAGCCCCTATTCGAACCGAGATATGCATTGCCAAGGGCCGAGTTTTAGCTTGCAAAGGGGGTGAGCTAAAGACCGTTGTTCAAACCCTCACACCCATCGAGATGAGCCATCGCCGAGCCTCGCATTTAGGTTTATAACCCCTTGCCTTTGCACTATTCGATCACCGACCTCAACCAAACCATCATCGGGATAGAGTTAAGATTTGCAATGCATTAGCTGATTCGTTTGGGTGTATTGGGCCAAGTTGATCACTACCCACAATGAGTTTGCAATTGCAAATGAGTTGTGAATTAAACATGAGCCGCCGAGCCACATCCCCCATGCTCGAGCCAGAGAAAACTTTTTTCAAATGACCCCTTTGAGTTAGAACCCTACGAACAAGCCAAGCTCAGATTTGAGGAGGAAAACAAATCAACAAAACAAAGTGGTTGAGTTGCAAAGCATCCCTACCCGGCTCCCGTCGAGCCATCCCGAATCTCTTGAACCCTTCGCACTCGCAAATGATAGATTAATACAAACTACGCATATCAAAGCAAAAGCGGTGGAGGAAAACATCTGTGTAGATCCATTTTTGTGGGGAAGACCTAATCCCTCTCCCTCTCACCACGAACCATGTGGATCATCCATTCACCACGTCGGGTTTCAAACGGCTAGTCATTTTTTTGTATATTTTAAATACTATATGCTTTGTTTTTTAGCATAAGCGCTATAGGCGCTAAGTTGGTTAGAGGGATAGATTTGGGGAAGAGAGGTCGGGGTTTGACCCCCTCCCCATATGGTTTATTTTATAAATTTTAGATTTAGCGGTGAAATTGGAAAAAAACCATACTTAGAGGCTTAAAACACTACTAAACCCACTATCTGTCTCCAAAACCCCAACTAAAAATAGTAGAGAAAACCCTAAAATAGGGCAAAAACACTTTCTCCCAAATTGCTTATTTTTATTCTCGAGCTTTTTTTTGCTAAAGGAGGGCTACTCGAAAATAATATGTTGAGCCATTTTTTTACGTTTTTCACACAAAGAAGTTGTATGTGCTCTGAGGCCACTTGGGCCCAGAAAAACACAAAAAAATTGCTTGACATTCCTTTTTTTTTTTTTTTTTTCAAATTTTGAATGTAATTGCATATTTCAGTGTATTGTACTAATTTGTAGGTTATCATATTCAACCGCAAACCATTGTAACTACTATAAAACTGGAAGATTTTTGTACTCAAAAATAATAAAAATTTAGTTCTGAATCACTCACGAGATCTTCGGATCTCATTCGCAGGTTCGATATAAACAGTGCCTCTGGGAAGTGCTTACGGGTAAACACGCCGCGACTACTACTGCACTTAGTGCCTAATATAGTTGCAACAACGTTGTCTAGGAATTGACTCTTAAATTGACAGGGGAGTAATAAGGACACAGTGCACACACTTTGAGCCCTCTCATCCATCTGTGAATGATTGCTTGACTTAAATCTGAATGAAGAAATTATCCGAGTATATAGCGAAGTTACCCGTGCGTATGAGGATATTTCTTTGAGCTAGTGTCAATAATCACACAAACCCCTTTCAATACTATTTTGGTACCATGTATCAGATTCTTTCATGTATGTTAATGCCTCTTTAAGGTAATGCTGAGTATATAGAAAGGGCGAGCTTCTTCCACATATCGACGGGTATATTGGATTGATGGTATATAGATTGGGAGACCATACACTTGGAGTGATAAGAGCCTTAACCTTTGTCAGTGTATTCTGTAAAATGGGAACCAACGCCCCCAAGTTCTTTCTTCCAAATTCTCAAATTCTTAGAGGAAATAACTATGCAACATGCAAGAAAAAAATCAAGACACAACTTGAGTTTTAAGAAATTTGGACTGTTGTGAATGGTACTGTCACCTGATCAACAAATGATACAACACAACAGAAATAATTTGATAGATCCAATTAGAAGGCCAAGCTCATCATCTTGTTTGGAGTGTTTGAAGATGTGCAACCCCACATTCGAGATGCCAAAACAACCAAAGAAGCATGGGATAAGTTGAGCACAATGTATGAGGCCAAGAACAATAATGTCATACTGAATTTGCAAAGCCAGTTCCACACACACTGAAGTTTAAACAAAATGAAATAATAGAAGCTTTCTTGTGAAGAGTTATAGATTTGAGGGCTTCACTTCTAGCCCTAGGAGAGGAGGTCACTAATGACTCTCTCGTTCTCATAGTTCTGATAGCACTCCCTTCTTCATACCGCATTTTTGTGACAACACTCAACTTGTCAGATCAGACAGTCAATTTCGACAAGTTAGTGAACCTACTGCAATAAGAGGAAGTTATGTAAAATAAATATGATGAAGAGGAGCAGTAGTTTCTTCTCATTAGAAATGGAAAGGAAACAAAAAAGGAAAACCTAATTCCTATCAAAAGTCTCAAAATAGGCATCGACAGGGGATAAATAACAAAAGAAGAAATGTCCTATCTGCAAAAGAGGACATGAGTTGAAAGATTGTTGGTATAATACTTATAAGAAAGGTTCATCAAGCAACTCGGACCTCAAAATCAACAATATTATAAGGGAATTCTAACTACAATCAAGGGTAGAAGAAGGGGAACTGAAAAATAAAACCCCATCAGCAAGGAAATATTATTGAGCAAGAAGAACAATTCGACATCAAAGACTACTTGTACACTTTGCTCAATCAAATGAACCCTCTACATCATCTAGTGATGTCTGGTATGTTGATTCGAGAGCCACTCGACACATGACCGGCCACAGAGACTGGTTTACTTCAATGAGGGACACGCCTTCGAAAAACCATGTTTCATTAGGTGATGATTCTTCATACACAGTTCAAGGGATTGGGAACATTTCTCTACCCCTTGGTTCATGCAACTGTAGATTATTAGATGTACTATATGTCCCTAGGTTGAAAAAAATCTGTTATTAGTTAGTCAACTCCTAGATCACAACTTGAAAATTTACTTTGATAGTCATTCTGACAAGAAAATGTGTTTAATTCGAGACAAATCACGAGGCTCGAAAATAGTTGCAAAAGCCTCTAATGTGGGACGCATGTTCCAGCTTGATTTTATCCATGGAAATGATCGGAAAAATATGGTAAAAGGATTACCATCTCTCCAAAAGGATACATATAAGTGTCCTCATTGCCTAACAGGAAAACAACACAAATCTTCATTCCAGAAGAGTACTTATCGAACTCATGGTAAGCTTGATCTAGTTCATACCGATCTTTGCGGTCCGATCTGTTCGAGTCATTCTATATTTCAGTACTTCATGCTTTGTGTTGATGAATATTCGAGAAAAATATGGATTTTTGTCTTCGCAAGAAAATTGAAGCTTTTGAAACCTTTAAAAAGTTCAAAGTGGTTGTTGAGAATGAAACTGGTCATCACATCATAACTCTCCGTTCAGATCAAGGGTGGGAATTCACCAGTGATGAGTTCAAAGCCTACCTACAAGCTCATAGGATTCATCAATAAATGCCTCCTCCACACACACCACAACAAAATGGTGTTGTTGAGAGAAGAAATCATACTATCATGGAAATGGTGTGATGCATGATCGATGATTCTGACTAGCGAGGACATTCTAGGTAGAAGCAACAAAACAACAATTTATTTGTTGAACAGAGTGCCCACAGTTTCTCTTGACAGAGTAATGCCACATGAAGCATGGTCAAAGCGGAAACCATCTGTTACACACCTTAGAGTATTTGGGTGCAAAGAAAGTATGCACATACCCAATCGAATAGAAAGAAATTGGATATGAAATCACAAAAACTCATCTTCATTGGTACGGTGAAAAGAATATTGGGTATATATTGATGGATCCAAATTTTTTTTTTGAGAAGGAATTAGAGACTACTCCTATGGACTCACCTAATGTAGATTTTTCACTAGTTGTAAAAACATAAGTTGATGTTCCCACATGATGATGAAAGTGATGATGGGGATGATGGTGATGATAAGATATAACCATGACCCACATGAGTAGTTCAACGTATGCCCAAGTGGTATACTAGCATGTTACGAGATGCAAGAATGGATGCTCCACTGGATACATCCACCATTGGACCACAGACTCGCAATAAAGCAAGAGAAGAAGTAAACTTTGCTTTGATGAGTAGAGTTATTGAATCTGATGAGCCCTCTACATTCCAGAAGCCCTACAGTCAAAATCTTGGAAAGATGCCATGGATGTTGAGTATAACTCAATGATGAAAAATAACACTTGACAACTTGTCGATCTTCCACTAGGAAGAAACCCATTAGATGCAGATGGATATTCAAAACAAAGTACAAAGCAGATGGGACCATAGACAAGTAAAAAATGAGACTAGTAGCAAAGGGGTACACACAAAAAAGAAGGCATTGAATACTAAGAGACATTTTCTCCCATAGCTAAATCAAAACGATCAAGATGATCTTTTCTCTAGTTGTATAGTTTGGTTGGAAAGTCCATCAGATGGACGTAAAGAGTGCCTTTCTGAATGGAGATTTATAAGAAGAAGTCTACAGGACTCAACCTGAGGGATATATTGTACCTAGTCAAGAAGAAAAGGTATGCAGACTCAAGAAATATTTGTATGGCCTTAAATAGAAACCCCGGGCTTGGTACATCAAAATTAATGAGCATCTCGTATAACATGTATTTGTTAGGAATCCATACGATCCCAATCCCTACTAGAAAAAGTAAGGGGGGGAGATTGTGATTGTGGTTTTTATGTTGATGATCTAGTCATCACTGGAAGTTCAGTGAAGATGATCGATGCAACGAAGAAATATCTTAACTAATTGTTCGACATGACAGATCTCGGGATGATGCACTATTGTCTTGGATTAGAAGTATGGAAGAAAGAGAATCACATCTTTGTTTCTCAATTAAAGTATACCAAGACAATGCTTGAGAAATTTAGGATGATGGATTTCACACCTATTGCTACACCTATGGAGAATAGATTACAATTATCTCATTCAGATCCATCTCTTGTGGTAAATGCAACTCTCTATCGGCAGTTGATTGGGAGTCTCATTTACCCTACACTAGACCAGATATCAAATTTGTAGTGAGCTATCTATCCAGGTTCATGCAGGAACCTAGAGTTTTTCATTGTAAGACAACAAAGTGAATCTTGAGATATGTCAAGGGAATAGTGGATCTTGGTTTAAAATACAAGAAGAATGATAATTTCTTCTTGTCTAGATATTCAATTTAGATCATGCAGGCAATATTGATGACAAGAAATCCACTTCATGGTTTGTGTTCTTTATGGGATCTGGACCAATATCATGGGGAATCAAGAAACAACACTTTGTTTCTCGTTCTTCCACAGAAAGTATCATTCTGCAGGTGAAGTTGTCTGTGAAGCAATATGGCTATGTCACATACTTGAAGGACTTGGAATACCACAGACAAACCGACCACCTTGTATGTAGACAATGAAGGTGTTCTCAAACTTGTTTGCAATCCATTTTTTCATGAAAGAACAAAGCACATTGAGGTACAGGTACATTTCATACGCGAGCATGTCTTGAAACACAATATACAACTTCAATTTTGTCCAATAGCTGAACAACGAGCAAATATCTTCACAAAGTCACTTGCACGTGACAAATTTGAGTTGTTCAGAGAATTCCTCTCCTCATCCCTTGAGACAATGCAAAATTAAGGGGGGGAATGTTAGGTAAAACTTAGTTTACCTAAGTTAATTATGCATTTACCTTAGTTAATTATTAATTAGTGGTAAGTTGTTATTAACCATTTATTGTTTGTAATTGGGAATAGTATTCCTGTACAAGTCTTTTGTCTTTATTGTATTTGTTATATGGTTATATTGTTTAAAACCATATATTTGTAATTATATGTGCATGGGTATGTTTATTGTTTATTGTTTCAACATCCCGTTTATCTGCACATGGCTATTCAATTCCTATAAGAATTGTCGTAATTCATTGTAAGATTGATTTGATTTAACATCAATACAATTACCAGGCTTCTATCCTTGTTCATCATTCTACAAATGATTTTTATGCTTTAAAACGAAGAATTAAGCACCTTCAGATCAAGGTTTTATCTCATTTACTTCACAACATTCTGCTTCATGCTCATCTTTAATTGCTAAATCCCAATGGGCTCCTAAATCTGGTCCTTCCATCTCTACTGAGAATCATTCCATAGTTACTAATGTTCCTCCTTTGGTCACTCATGAACCTCTTGTCCAACCCATTCCAACTAAACAACTTCCTCTAAAATTAGTTCATCCCCTCCTCCTCTCAAGTCTTCTACAACACTACCCATTCCAACTAAGCAACCTCCTCTAAAAATCATTTCATCCCCTCCTCCTCTCAAGTCTTCTATAACATTACCAACTCCAACTAAGCAACCTCCTCTAAAAATAAGTCCATCCCCTCCTCCTCTCAAGTATTCTATGGTGTTACAAATTCCAAATCGGCAACCAATCTCTAAGTAAGACCAACAAACTCTAGATCACCTCTTTAGGCCTTCTCCTGTCAACCCAAAGTCCAACCTTGGTCCTACTCTTGCTCCTAACTACCATTTTGATGAAAAGTACTTTCTTACGATACATTTCAAACTCCTTTGCCACTGCAATATCTCACTAGCATCATCACATAAATTTCCATCACTATCACACTTGGGGGCATTGTAGCTTCCCCCCTTCATTAATATTAGATGTATATTACAATACTTTACACTCTACGTTTCGTGTCTAATATTTCTAAGAAATTTCAAACCCTTTGATACATGCATTGTCGTCATTACCCTATGACACACTCTAGTTCCACAATTCATACTTGATTGTTGAGGGTGTAAATTTGAAATAAACCTCGCCACATTAACTTTTCAAATTCTATACTTCATGATCTATATTTTTAGCACACATTCTCAAACCATTACCCTATGACGCACTCTAGTTCCATGGTTCATACTCAACTACTGAGGGTCTAAATTTGAAATGAACCTCATCGCATTCACTTTTCATGCTTCATTATCTTTCTAGCACATATTCTCAAACCATTTCCCGATGACACACTCTTGTTCTATGGTTCATTCTTGACTATTGAGGGCTCCTATAAATGAACCTCATCTCATACACATCCATTGGGGGCACACTGCTTTGCTCATATCCATCTTCACACATTGCATACCATCCCATCATACTCATTCACAACATTTGCATATATTGGTTGCACGTATTCTTGTTTGCTTATACTACTTACATGACACACTTTGCTCACCATGCTAGTCAAATACTCGAGATGTCATTATCTTTAAATATACACACATGCACATTCACTTGGTATTTTGGATTTAATGCATATCTCTTACACATTTTCACATGCTACAATGATGTCTGACACTGTATCCTTTTCCAATCCTACTGAGGCTCTTGGGGGTATCTACCTTTCCTACTCTCACACATTATAGGCACTATTGTTTCATCATTTACTGCCTCTTATTCTTACTAGCACACTACTTTCCATTGATACATACATGCCTTCACATACTTTATATCTTTCTAATATGCTAATAGGTTCTTCATGTGAAACATTTTCTTTGCAGGACTATATGCTACCATGGTTATATGATACATTTATCTTGTTAATGTTTGCTATTGTATGACATTGTTTGCGGGTTATGCCCTATGTCTTGTTTGATCACTGTTTGTATGCTTTTGGCCACTTCAGCCCTGATTGTCTTGTGACATTATGAGTGATGTCCCATGTTTGAAACCTACTTTTCACAATCCACTTTGTTTTTACACTTAATTGTTACATTGTATTATCTTGAAGAGGGGCGAAGAAGGGGTTTGAGGGTGGATAAGTGCAAGGGTGGGGAAACTAAAATGGGTCTAGAAAATTGAAGGCTTGACCCTCAAATAACCAGAGATGATATTTTTGTTAATGGTGTGAAATAGAAACGATGGGATGTTGAAGACATTGATGTAATCTGTTTGTGCGAGATATCTCCTAATGTAAGGAGAGGTTGAATGATAATGATGAACTATAATTTTTTATGATTTCATCTCTTGCATTTATTTAGTAGTTAGAATAGACATAAATGTAAGGAGAATATGAATGCACGTTTCATGGGACACAACAAAGATATGAAGTGTGGAGTGGACCCGATAGTGAGAGGTAGTGAATGCACACACATATTAGATTAGGTATTCTCTCTAGCTAAGACAACAATAAAAGGGTTATTCCTCAACAACAATCGTGATGACATCATCTATCAACAATCATTACCATAAATGACATAACAAGCACAACAAAAACATTCCGAAAACTAGAATACAACATATGTTGTTCCTTATTTGCAATCTAGAAATAAATGACACCCATATCCTTTGTGAAATCCAAAAGGGTAGGGGTGGAGGAATGTAGCGTTGAGGAGAGAAGGAAAGTAAACAATATGTTGTTGTGCAAACTTGATCAAGGTTTCCTTCATCAACAACCGTGATGGTGTCGTCATTCAATAAGCAAAGACAAAAAAAGGGGCATGCTCTATATGTGTGTGTGTGTGTGTGTGTGTGTGTGTAGGGTGTTGAATATTTTGTTTGGATGGTAGAAATTAATTGCTTGTAAGCCCTAAACTATTATGTGACTTAGATCATTCCTCCCCCAAAAAATATCTAGTATATGTGCTCAACTTTATACTTGTGATCTCACTTGGACTATGTACACGTGAACCCAAGGGGTCAAAAAATTGAGGGAATTCTAAAATTTCTTAGGTTCAAAACTCAAATGCAATTCTTGCTTTTTGTAGCAATTTGTAGCCCCCTTTTTAGGTGTTAATATGGTGAAAATTAAAAGGTGTGAATTAAATACTTGCATGTCCCACACCTATTTAATCGATAAGATAGTTCCTCCCCAAATATTATTTGTTATCCATACTATACTTAAGCATTTCAATCCCATAAAGAGGAAAAAAATATTAAAAATGGAAACTTGAAAAGGATCAGGGTTTAAAACTCATGCAAGAATGTTTATGTTTTGTAGCAATTTGTAGCCTTGCTTTCTAGTCGTAAGATGAAGTAATTGTAGGAAAATAGGTGGTGTGTAAACAACCATCGGTAATTGAGGCCCTCAAGCCATCAGACATATCAACAAAAGGTAGATTCTATCCGTCAATTAAGCTTGCTATTTTTTTTTATTTCATGGCACTAAGGATTTTGATTGGACAATGTTTAATTTGATAGGTAAGATGTAGACATGAAAGGAATGTTGGAAATTAAAAGGTGGAATTTAAATACTTGCATGTCCCACACTTATTCCACAGAGAAAATTGTTCCTACCCAAATAATATATGTTATTTGTGCTCCACTTATTTGTCTCAAACTCGTGCACATTATTCATGTGAGTGAAATGCGAGCTTAAAGGGGCCAATTTTTTTTTGGTGAGAATTCAATATGGGCCAAGTTCGAAACTCCACCATATTGGGTTCTTCTTGTAGCTCTTTGTAAACATGCTTTTCAGTTTCAAGCTCAAGTAATTATTGTAAAATAAGGCGATGCAGAACACTTATCAATAATTGAACCTCATTAGGGAATGTAAATATGAATGAAATGAAGATTTTATCCATCGATTGAGTTTTTTAATTTTTTAATTTTACTTTTTTATGATGTCATGTTTTTTTGAGCAAATTAAATTTAATTTGCTAGATGACGCAAAGACATGAACAAAAAATCAGAAATAAAAAGGTGGGAAATAAAACACTTTTTAATATGGAATTTAATGTACTAAATTTGATAGATCGGTTTAGTTCAATTAAAAAATGTTGAGAGGTGAAAAATCTTGGAAGATATTTTGACATGTATGTATGGCTTATTAAAATAGATTTCGAATTAAGGAGAAAATAAGGAGATAATCTTTTTGGGTCAAATATGATTAAATAAATATTGAGCAACATGCATCCACTAAATTAAAAAATGTGTTGCATGACGAATGACCTCGATCGGTGGTGACACCGAAAGAATGTGTTACGGGGCATTAAGAAAGACGGCGATTGCGACATTATTATGAAGGGGTTTCTCGGCCAGAGAAAAATGCCATTTTTGACGCTTTCGCATCTTCTTCTGTCAACGTCAACAAGGCCGACAACATGGCATTGTGTGAGCCGATCAAGGATTTCATTTCTCCGCCAATTGAAAACTTACATGCAGATGGTAGAGTTCAATTCGAAGTCATTGATACTGAGTTAAGATGCGAGATGGATGTGATCGATCTGATTGAATGACACACTATCAAAATGTGCTTCGTATTTCTACTTGTACAAACACATTTGGCATAATAATTTCACTTTATAAAATGAAAGTAAATAAATGATACTCACCGACAACCAATCTACCATTATGGGAAATAATAATTTGGGCATCTCTTACATGTTGAATGTGTATTCATCATAGCACCACGTATTTATGTTTAGCGAAAGAATGAAACGAAAACCTTCAAGAAAACCCCTACTTCTTGAAACTTTTGAATTCTTTAAATATAACATTTAACATATGAATAATTAAACTCAAATCTAAAATGGTATGTTCCAACAGGAAATCGTTTTGTCTTCCTGAAGCTTCGCTCACCATAATCATCTACTGGTTTCCAGAATGTTTTTGTTACATAGCTCTCCCTATAAATTATTTTGAATGGCAAGGTTAAAATCAATTTGGAATTCATTCAAGAAAGCAATTTTTGTAGTTTATCGTGAAAAATTATATGTTTATGTTGAAATTTGAAATTCAATTATGAGCGTATTATGTCAAAGGGTAAAGGAAAGATTGTGGGAATGGACTTGGGAATTGCATACAATTGTGTAGGTGTGTGACAACATGAACATGTCGAGATTATTACGAATGATCATGACAACTAAACGATGTCATCATATGTGGCCTTCACTAACACTTTGAGCACCTCATTGTCGACGTCGCCAAAAGCCATGTAACCATGATTCCCACCAACGTGTTGTTTAATGCTAAGCGACTCATCGACCCACGCCTTTTTGATCCTTTCATGTAGAGCAACATGAAGCTCTGCCCTTTCAAGGTCGTCACCATCGAAGAGAAGCCAATGATGAAAGTTCAATTCAAGGGCGAGGAGAAGGTTTTTGTGGTGGAGGAGATTTTGTCCATGGTGCTCATCAAAATGAAGGAAATCACCGACGCTTATTTGGGGGCAAATAGTGAAGACTGCTGTCATCGTCATAAGCTGTCTTGGAGTATTTTAACAAATTGTATATCTCCATCAATTGAAAATGTGCAAGTCCATGACAAAGATCGATTTGAGGTGTTTGCTATAGACTAAGGAGTTGTGGACGAGATCACAGATCACATGTGCCACCGACAATTTATCACAATTGCTCCGTGTTTCTACCGTAAACACCTTCAACATAATAAGATTTGACAAGCTTAACAATATAAAAAATGATATGTAATGCTACCATCCAATCCTCATTAATGTCCCCAACACGGACATGACCTTATAAAATTGACTTAAGAATAAAAATGTGTGGAAGAAATATCCACACGTTTTAGAGATGATTTCGAAGACATGTTATGATATATTTAGGTTAAACAAAGATATCTCTTGATAAAGACTACGAGTATGCAATGATTTTATAACAATTTATGGTTTTTGCAAGCATAAAAATGCACTCCTAAAATCAGGTTGTACCTACTTCGTATTTAGTCAAAGTAAGATTAATCTTGATGATCCATTCCTGTGGGCACTGAAAATTATATAAGACGAAAATGGCCATGAGGTCTATGCAATAAAAACTGGGATGCATATTGTTGCATCAACTATGATACCTTACTGAATTCATTGGCCACTTGCACCGGTATTAGTTAGACATGCATACTACATATATTGACAGATGGTGATTTCGCATGTTGGAAGAAGCCCTTCATTGCAAGCACAGTGGCAGAAGTGTCGTCTAAGCGAAACATTTGTTGCCTAATGGATCGACTCGATGTACTTGGGTCATAGTAATTTACATGTATGCAAGATATCCTGCGTTCTTTTACCTTTTAGTGGTTGGCCTCCACTTGCAGAGGAGCTTTCCAGCTGCGTGTCAAACCAACAACGAACAAATTATGTGCGGGTAGCAAGCTGGTAGCTTTTACGCTTTCCAGTTTCGTGTCAAACCCGCAACGAACAAATTTTGCGTATATACAAATTCTGCGTAGATAGTGCAAGCGACATCTTTTATGTTTCGATGGCTCATGCGAGGGAGCTTTTTTCAGTTGCGTGTAAAACTGACGAATGCTTTTTCTTTGGGCGATTCTACGTCATGCACGGGAGCTTTTTCAATTGCGGCTCTATATGGAGGATGAGCTTATTCATCAGACAAGTTTGCATAGTTTGAACCAGCGATGAGATTTGACGTCTGTCTCAGACGTTTTTGGCCTTTTCAAACGTATTTTACAGTTATTTGAAATCAATCAAGGATGCATTGTCTGGTTTTCAGAGTCTGCTAAAAGCCTGCATAGGGGAAGATAGATATCTAAACCTGCACATACACAACGACAAGAAGTCAGAGAATTTACCAAAGAAGAAGTCAAAAGAAATCAGAGTTCCATGGGAGAGAATATATTTTAAATTTGCATACAAAACCCAATAAGAAGTCCAAGCGCCTACGCAAAAGACAGAACAGTTATAAAAAGCGAAAGGACGAAGTAGCTGTTAAAGAGAGCTAGGCGCCTACAACAAAGAACCAAAATAATTGGAAAAGGTATGATTTTAATGAATTCTTTTAACATTTTCAGCCATGTGGGAAATATCGCCTACAACAAACAAGATAAAATCAGGAGAAAGGAGGTCAAGATCTGCACCAAATTCATTCAAAGAAGTTAATCCAACTCAGCACCCAACGAGGAAGATACAAATGAGAGGCATTTTAAAAGAACAGATAAAATAATCAGTAGTTAGCGCTGGAAAATGTGTTGAAGGAAGTAGTAAGCGTGCGTTAAACCCTGCACACCAGACAGAAGAAATTAGAAAATGACAAATAATACCTTTTCCAGAACCAAAGGAAGATAAAAACCAGTGAAGATAAAGAAATAATAGCAAGCGAGGGAAAGAGAAGTTTCTACCGACGTGAAGGCCAACCAAGAATTGTAGTCTATTTTCGAACCATTGATACCACATAGGAAAACAAGTAAGGACAAAGCCATAAGTTGAAGAAGAGCAAAAAGAAATCAAAGGATTTAATTTCTCCAAATTTGGGGAAACTTTTATTTTTATTTAAATAAAAATAAAAAACGTGGAGTGCCACAACTCATTTTGAGTAAGTTTTGAACAAATTGTAATTAAATGGAAAAATCATTATTATTTTTGCATGATTAAAATGGGTTGTGTTGAACCCTTGGTGTTGTCATTGATGTTAAGTGACATTGATGGCAAATGAGTGAGTGGTGAAGTGAGGCTCGGTTCGAGGATGGTTTCGGTGATCTGCAGGCTTGGTCAATGAGATAGGAGTCCATTGGAGGTATGGACATGGTTAGTAAACTTGGTACAAGTGTTCTACAGTCATACATGATGAGTCTAACATGAGAAAGAGCTTCTAGAGTAAGTAACAAGTCAAAGGTTTGGAATCACAAGTTGTAATTGGCTCATTTAGGCCTAGTTCTAGTGCCTAATGAGGTGTAAGAGCTAAATGCAGGTCATGACAAGACCAAGTAAGCATGGGAGGAGCCTAGGAATGTTGTCTAGGACATGTTTGAGCATCAACAAGGTTTATTTTAGCTCCTGGAGGCAAAATTCAAAGTTCATCAAAACTGCCCTTGAGGACTAACAATGAATTTTGAGGTAAATGAGATAGGTCTGAGATGTACAGAAAACCTATGGCTAACCAACATATGGAGAGTGTAGAGGGGTGTCTTGTAGTGCTTCATGTCAAATTTCATCAAATTTTGAAATGAGAATTTTAAGTTATTCGAGTTTTCCTAAAAGCTCGGTCTCATAAGGAATGCAAAGTGAGCACTCTAGATTTTTAGCATCCAAGAAAAATTTCTGAGCATTCTTCAAATAAATCATAGAAGGAATTTTTGAAGAGAACTCCGAGCATAAATTTTTGCAAAAAGTTTTAGGAAATTGGTTGAGAAACAAAGAAGTTATGAGCATTCTACTAGCAAGTTTTTCTCTCTCCTCAAGCTAATTTCTTGAAGCGATAGGTATGAAATGAATTTTTGGGTTTCAAATTAAACTTGTGAGGTGATTCAATTTCTCAAGATTGAACAAGGTTATCTCCATGCCAAAATAATGACAGTTATGGTATTCAAGCATATTCCTTCTAGTCTAGACCAACTCAACGCTGCAAGAGTATATCCATACAGCTTATGAGAAGTGAAAGGTACAATCATGATGACATTGCTCAAAGAAAATTTAGAGGTAGATAATGTTTCTAATTCTCTTATTCGGGTAATTTTGGAGTTTATGAAGCTATGGACGGGTTCTTGTGTCGAGCCTCAAGGTTCAAATCCCTTGCCTCTATATTGTCTAGTACTTCTTTTTCAAGAAAGATTGTATTCAAAGAGACAATGAACCCATATTTTAACTTGTCCTCTTATCATGCCAAGTATGTGGTAGTGGGTAATAAAAACCAAGGCAATAAGGGGTACAAAAAAATTCTCTTAAAGATTATGCTCCATGTGACAAATGGAGTATCTTACTTGTGAAATATGAGATGTAAAGACCGAGTGTGCACTTGAAGACAATTATGAATGAGTGTTTGAAACCGGGCATGTGTCCTAAATCATGTGATTAATATCTTCCATGTTATTCATGTGAATTGTTGGTATAGGTGTGAGTTCATTCTCTAAAGTGATATCATGGGCACACAAGTAAAGAAATGCTAGAAGGATGTAATTCAAGCAAAGTTGCTCTAAGTTGATCCTGCCATAGGTCCAAACTTGCATAGTTGCCATGTCCATACCTCATAAGTTGGTTATTTTTCTTGCTTTGATGGACATCTTAATGGAATAAGCATGTCATACAGTGTCTAGGTTGCCTTGAATAATATTTTTGTAATAGGAGAATTCTTTTCTCTAATAATAGTTTAGAACGATGTTACAGAGTCAAATTGAATAGTTTTCCTCTCTCAAATCATGAAGATGTCTAGCTCTTTATACTAAACAATGTATAAATCATTGTGACATTATTTGATAAAGACCACTCTAGAACTCAACTAACATGAAATTGGAAAATAGGGAAGTGAAATCTTTGTGATGCTTAGCTAGGGTTTGTATCTCCAAACCCTCACTACATATGTAGTGAATTCACCTTGATCAAATCATGAAGTTCTCTTTGAAATTAGTGCAATAGAAGACTAAGAAATTAGTGTGCAAACCTCGGGTGATGTGTGAATGCAATACATAGTCATTTTGGTGACAAGTGTGAAACCTAAGGTGGTATGAGGCATCATATGGTGAAGGGTTTGTCCCTAGAAACCCTACTTGGGAAGAACTTGAAGATGGAATGTGGAAACTCAATATTATACATGTAGTTCAAAGGTCATAGATTTTAATATCATGCTTCATAAGGATAATCAAGTTTTCACATCTTAACCAGTGAACAAGAAAGTTTGCAAGTTCTCAATCCTATACGAAGCACATAATGTGGAGGAACACTACCACAACTTCTAGTCAAATATCTTGAACAACTCTGTTAAGGCATATGAAGGAAAATTCATGCTTATTGTGTAAATTTTTCCCGCAAATACCAACAAGAATAACTTGATATTTTTGGTGACTTGTGATTGAAATTGTGAATCTCATATTGTGCTCCTAAAGCATTCATGTTTGCTCATCCGAAGACTCGAAGGAAAATATGCAAGAAATAAAGAGCACAAGTAATTGGCATAAAGTGAGTCCAAGCACATTGTAATGTGCAAATGGTTCTTACACTTGGTAACTTCAAAACACTTATCAAAGATCTGATAAGTTAAAATATTGATTATTACAATGTATGAATCAAAAAGGAAAATGATTGTTAGTGCCTTCAAACCCAAGTGGCATAAAAAGGAGTTCAAAAGTCTTATCTTGTATTATCGGACATAAAAGCACTTTAAAAATATTTGAAGCAATATGAAGAGTTGACTGAAATGTTATAGAGATCATGATGACCTTGAGAATCAATTATATAGATGATTATTTTTGGTACTGAAAATCTCAAATCAAGAAGGTAAAGAGACTTTTTTTGGTCAATCTTAGTGGTAAGTCTAAAAGACATGGCATTCAAAGAGTTGTGAGGTTAAAAAGATGTTAATCTCGAGAAAGAGAATGTATGATTGCAATGGGTGGAGTTGACGGTGAAGTAAAAAAACTAGACACCTTTGTTTTAGTGAAGTGAATATATATGATAAACTCGGTGAAGCAGTTGACTAGTGAATGGGTGTTAGATGAAGAGGTATTTGACAAGGTCTTAAAACTGCAATCCTTCTTTTGTATAAATTACGGGAAGATTATGAAAAAATGATTAGAAGTGTATGATTGATGAAGACATGACATAGTGCGAGAGAAAGGGTGACTGATTGATATTGAAGAGAGTAACTAATATGGGTTAATGATAAGTTTTGGAACCCAGAAGTAAAGATGGTGAAATGTATGAATGACTAGTTATATGCAATTACAATGAATATAGAGATTCCGAGTTGTAGATGTTCTAACTATTGAAGGTTTGAGAAGGCTAAAGGGTTGAACAATAGAATTGAACATGTATGTTGAAGCCTAGTAGAAAGATAGGACCGTGAGTTGTGAAGTTGAGTTGAAAAACTTGTTAAGAGTATATGATGCAAGTTTGAAACGGTAAAATAGTTATAGCATTGAGTAGACTACAAATGAATATGAGAATGCAATGATCTTGTTGAAGGGAGAGTATGGTTTGAGTAGAAGATGTGGTATGAATGAAAAGGTATTGCTAAGAAGGTTTAAGAAAGATGAAAAACATGTATTAGAGATGAAAAGAGTGTAGTAAGAAGAAGCAAGAGAATTGAAAAGTAGTGTTGAAACATTAACAAGGTGTTGATTAAGAAAAACATGTCGTGAGTTGATTGTTTCATTTGAATGAAGAATATTGTGCATGTGCATGGTGTGCTAGCATCAATGTATTGAAGATTCTTGAATCAAGAAACGAGAAGAGTCAAAGTCAAGATGATCATCGGAAAAAATTCTAGTATTAGACTAATATATGCTTTGAGAAAAAATATTGCCTAGGTAATTGAATAAAGGATGACATGATGTTTATAGGTACTTTGTTAGAGTGAAGAAGAAAAGGTACATGAAGGATAGGTGTAGATGTATAAAGGAGTGATGATCATTGAAGGGTAAGAGTATGTGAATAGCCTTACAGATCAAAATGTATGTATCAGATTGAAAGAGTGAAGTTTGACAAGAATTTTTGTTGAAATCAACCTTGTATGATAGAAAAAGTGTATTGAATTGATAAGAAGGAGAGAGGTTAGTTGGGAAGCAAAATTGAGTAGAAGAGTGTGCTAATTTAGTTATCATTATCAGTTGTAGGAGACAATAATCTCAATGTGAAAGAGATATTGAAGAAGTTTACGTTACAACTTAATAGGTGGGGAGTTGTAGCTTCCCTGTGAGTTGAAGCTCACTAAAGGTCAGTTGTAGCTGAACCAAATTTGGGAGTTGAGGCTTCCAGAAAGGTTAAAGCTTTTCAAATACTTATTGATAGCTTTGTTGAAATGTTGGAGTTGCAGCTCCAAGTTGAGTTGAAGCTCAACCACAAAATCATGTAACATTTAAAGAGCATTTTTGTCCTAAGCATAGTTCATGGTTTTAGTGGGTTTTTTCTCCCAGTTTGGGTTTCCCACATTAAATTTTGTGTCTCAATTTTACATTCTTTTGTAATTTTTGTGTGTGATTTTATATGCTCTTCATAACGAGATTAAGGAAATGAAAATGCTTGAAAAGTTTGATTAGACATTGATTCACCCACCATCTAAGTGTCCTAGGTTTCAACAAGTTGAAATTTATATCAAATACACAAATTTGATTAAAATTCTCATTTTCTTGTTATTGTGGCGAACTTGAAGATTGTGACTGACACAACAATTTTTTGTTGTTTTTGCTCATTTCCTTTGATTTTCACCGAAAATGTCAACTTCAAACAAATTGGTGTTAAATTATGAATTTCAAGGTATTTTACCCACATCTACTCTCTTTTTTTTATCATGGCCATATAAATGACACCAATTTGGGTCGGATTAATATGAGTCAATTTTGTGACAGAGATAAGTCTGAAGGCCATACATTGTTTTCTCAATGCTTGTATCGTAGTGGTTTACCACAAGCAACAACATTTCTAGTTTTCATTCAATGTCTAAAGTCCATCATTATTAGTGTTGAACACTATGATCTCAAGAAACAATGATTTTTAACAGTAACAACGGGCCCATCCTTCTGGTCACACCTGAACACATTCAATAATTGTTTAGAATTTGAGTCTACACAACAATATTGGGATGAAGATCCAGTGAGATGCTCTAAAGTGATGAATAAGAATTGGCTAGTCAACAAGAGATCACATGCCAATAGGCTTCCCAAAGAACTTCCCAACATTAAATTCCATGATGAGATTGGAGATATGATCACTTTGTTAAGTAGAGTATTTGACATCTCTTTTGCGCACTATTTTCAACCTTGGATGTATAAATTTATCTACGTTATTCTGGATCAAAGACTCCACATTGATTGGGCCACAATCATGAGTGATACTTTACACAAATAGTTGGTTGAAGTGAAGATGACCAATTATTTTTATATGAATTCCTACCTAGTTTATGCAGTGGCATGAAGATGGATTTTGTCGGTCTAGAGACTAGGGGCGCAGTGACACCCAGGAAAATAATGTTTTCCACTATTATCCACCACTTGAATTCAAAGCCAATATGCATCACTTTCTTTGTGTTGATGAAACTTTTCTCTTCTATGTCAACAAGATACTCATAGACAAACCACAAGAGAGATTCTCGTAGCAGGCCAAAGAGGTGATCTCATGATGGGGCTCATGGTTTATCCAGTTTTCTACTTTCTCATACATTCAAGTTGGTGGATATAATGGAGTTCCGTATAAGCTATCAAAGTATGTGAGTGGAAAATGGGCCCTCATGGAGCTTTCACGACAACTAGCATCAGTGAACCGCTTCTTAGCTAAAAACACATGCATAGTGTTTGTTTCTCTATCTCAATTGGCATATCTAAATGCCCATTCTTTCGCTCGACAGAGGCAATGGATAAGGAAATGAATGTCATGATGTTGCATCTATTTGTAAGGAAATTGAAATTTGATAAATGTGGGTTCATGGAAAGGATTCTTAGACCAAAATATAGACATCATCAAGAATTTGAAGACTATTGGAGTCTCATTTTACTGAGATGGATTTGAAGTTCAACACCATGACTACTCCATGATAACCTTAGATCAAATAGCTACATTTAGGTTGAAATATGTTCATCGTAGAGTCACTGATAATGGCCTTGATATGGTTGATTCTGAATATGATTTCATCACATCATCGCCTCTTCCTAAAATCAGCTAGTCTAGACAAGATGGCAAGTCACTTGATGATAGAATTCAACAAGTAATCAAGAGGAGTCTTGCTTGGTACGAGAAAGAGTTGGCCCAATGCATTGCAAATAAGAAAAATATACATGAAGACCAAAGGCCAATCAATCAAAGTGAGAAGAGAATTGTACAAGCTACTCATTCATCCTCTCACCTCACCACATAGGCTTCATCACATACACAAACAAGTAAGAAACAATGGAGGTCAAAATCAGCTCAAGATTAGCCTTCAACATCAAGAAAAATTAAGTAGGCGTAACAAAGTGGAGGAAGAAAACGATCATGTTTCGGGATATCACAATCAAATTTTCATTTGTCAACTCACAATAATTTCATTTCTCATGGGATGATTACAAATACCACTCTATAATTCATGATATTAGGTCGCACAATTCCCAATAATTGAAATCTCTAACTCACCTGAGCCTTCATATCTCAAGGATGTTTTGTAACGTTCTCCAATTCACCATGACGACATCATGACATCTCCTTGTCATCAACATGAACATTCTATGTTGGCACCTCCTAAACTTCTACCCTTTCCATCAACATTCAAACAACTTTCACCAAATGCAAGGGTCATATGCAACGAATTTAATGAAGAAATTCTCTCTTGGCTTCATGGGGAAATCAATAAGAGAAAGAGGATAGTTAACTCATTAATAATTGACCTTGAGGCCATTGGATTGATGGTTAATTCGTGTGTTCTCAAAAATCTCAAATTTAATTCCAAGGTTGTGATCAATGATTATGGGGTTTGATACACCGACATAGTGACACCAATGGTTGATAAAGGAAAAAGTGATATGATTTTTGACGACTATGAAGTTTCTAGTGTGATGCTTGGAAAATAAACAATAGAAAATGATGCAGCCCTTGCTCATGACTTGTTTGATATTGTTCTACGATAAATAGAGAAATATAAGTCTCAAACTATTCAACTCAAAGAGGAGAATCAACAACTAATTGCATATGTGCAACACCTAATCAATCCGATCTCTTCTATTATTTAAATCCCTACCACATGGGAAATGCCAAGCCAAGAGACTCTCATGATCAAATGCGATACACAATATGGGTCATGCAACTAAGGCATGGATCGACGTTGTATTAATACATGGTTTGAGAGTGATTGGTGAAGTATCAAGAATCTATTATAAGATTCATGCTTATCTAGATTCGATCCTACATTTTTAAGAGTCTCTCAAAGTCAAAACAAGAACTCTTGACAAAATTTCTCTAGATATTTGAGAACTCACACAAATGGGCTTCTCATCCCTTGTCGCAAGAATAGAATTTGGAAATTCAATCATCGTGGTCTTCATATCGAGTGGTTGAATTTTTCCAAGTATAGAAAGATGGTGTTTGATGATGTTCGAGCTCAATTTGATGATGTAAAAGACAAGGGAGAAATAATTATGTGTGTCATTTGGGATTTCATTGAAGAATTTCCTTGTAAATTCATCAACGAACACAATCTAACGAGTTCGGTGTAGTTCCTTAAGGAGTAATTATCCAATCTAGTAAAAATCAATATGCTTCCTCGTCAAGTTTTGGCATTGATTTCCTTAATAAACTTGTCAAAATTCACAACTTATTCACCAACATAAAAGAGATAATGGTGTAATTTCATGTAGTTCTTGATAGAATTCGAGAAGTGCAAGTCATCTGTGAGAGTTGTTTGCACCTCATTGTTTCCTTGAAGATCCGAAATTGATGGAATCACTCGAGAATTTCAAAAAATTCAAGCTAGTGAGATGCTTAGACCTAGGGTTTATGATACAATATTTTCAATGTTTTGTTGAGGTTTCCCTTAGTGATCAATGAGTTCATTTCTTGTACGATCAAGATAGGCAGACTCTTGGCCCAATGGGTAAGGCACTAATCCTAAGTGTCATGTTGGATCCATGTGTCAATATCTTGTTTATGTGTTGTCATGTCATTTTCTAAGTGGGGTCCACATGTACCCACTCTTTTGAGATATTTGAAATAATTTAATTAAGTCACTTGAATTATAAATTTATTTTAATAAAGTGACTCAAATTTATTAAAATTAAGTTAATTTATTAATATGACTTAATTTAGTCCTAATGTGATGTCATAAGAAACCCTAACTACTTTGTAACCAAATTTTGGGTTATAAAAGCAAGTTAGAGATCATTTGTAAAGGGACTTTTGGAAAAAGGAGAAAAACATTGTTTGTAGAGAGAAATAGTAAGAAACTTTGTGTTCTTGTTTGAAGATGAATAAAGGAGCATTTATGAAGAACTTTGTGTCTTGTATTTGTTTCTTTTCTTAAGCATTTGTTATTCTTATGTCTAATGAATGTGAAAACTCTTACTCTCTATAGATTTGGTATCTTCTATTCAATTGTCATTCACTATGATAGTTTCTAAAGTGCATATGAGTTTATGATCTGTATTTGCTTAATCTTGCATGCACCCTTTTCTTACTTCCTCATTCATTCTCTCTCACTCCCTTTTCGTTTCATCTTCCTTCTGTCATCCTATTTACTTCTCTTCTCAAAAACCTAAAAACCTCTAAAATATTATTTTAAATGTATAGTTGTACATAAAATTTTGGTTTTCAATAAGGGAAACCTCACCCATCATTGAGGAGGTACTTTGTCCCCTTTACATTGTTGTCATATTTTGCATATGCATAAAATCACATGCCAATAATACCCTATGATAAATTTGGTCTATATATATATATATGAAGATGATCCCTTGTGAAAAAAGAGTCATAATCCATCCCATATGATCTCTCCCGATAATGTTAGTGAGTTGTTTCACTAACTCATGTAACCATAAACTAATATTGCATTATCAAATATATGGAGCACTATTGTATAACAAATTATTATATTGCATTTACCATTTTAGATTACTGGTCTCAACTAACTCTTAACTGCCATGCACATTCTCCTTATGTCGATGTCGCACTCCAAATTATCCACTCTAGCGCCTTATTCTTGCAATCCATGCTCCTGGAGATATTCCAAGAATATTCTTTTGGGGATGAGGATTTTATGATTTTCCATGTGATCACACATGTCTCACTCCATATGGCTTATGAGCTACTCCCACAAAATACCTTGTTAATATGAATCACCTCTTTTATTTTATTTCTATCCTTCTTTCTCTCCCTTACCCTAAAAACAAGGTTATATTAAGTTGTTTTATGCATTAGATTATATTAGAACTAGTTGAATTTCGGGGTTTTCTAAAAGGTGCGATCCCAAATTGAGTAAACATCTTATTTACACCCTAGTTATATTTTAGAATGTTATTATATAACAACTAAGAAGGATGTAAGGGTTAGCAACAAGTAGACTATTATGATCTAATTAACTTCCAACATCAATTATACATGACTAGAATAATGCATTCAAACTTGAAAAGGTGATTGTGATTAATAAACGATAAATAAATTGATTAAAACATAAGAGGAGAGATAGACTTAGTTGTTTAGGTAATGATTTGGTTGTGTACAAAAGTGGAATAAGAATATCTAGGACTATGGATTATGCATTCAAGATTTTGGAACAATAAAATGAGAAGGTGTAGGATTGCACATATTCTTTACGGTTTAGGCAAGAGATGTATCACCTAGGACATGAGTTACATGGTTTCGGACCTTGAGATAATGTGAATTTACAACTTCATGTGTATTTTTCTTGCCTAGAAATTGTGCTCGTTATATTTATCTCTTGCTCACACAACTTCAGGATGACTTGTGATGACCTGTAACAATTTAGGAATCCTAGCGACCCGTAGAACCCTTCATCATAGCATTAGAAAAGAAAAGAGGAAAAACATGGGTGTGTTTATGTGTTTGAGGTTGGACCAACCTTTCCGATCGACTCCATCTGCTAAACTAAAATCAAGTATTGTACTACATATCCTTATTGTAAAAATCAAGCCTCATGTAGTTCTCCTAAGTGTTTGTGAAAGTGTGTATATCTAACCAACCCCTAGGGGTTGTCAACACAAATCCAACACTCATAATATTTCACTAAGAACTCCTCATGATATGATTGTTTTATAAATACACAACTTTTGGTTTGGTGGTATGAATTTGGAAACATAATAACATACACAACACAAGAGCACCATGGACTGAGTTATGAAGGCTTGAAAATAGAAATGAAATATAACCAATAATTATATTATTAGCAAGATATTATTACAATCTCACCCAAGAACTATTTCGAGTGTTACCACTTGCCTTTCCTATAATATTTTTAGGAGAAACTTCATAAATACACCTCTTGATAGCTTCTTTGACATGCCTACACAATGGTATGGACCCTTTATTACTTGCATGTACTATTCCTCATAGCCTTCTTATGTCCTAAATGAGGGGGTGTCATCTCTATTTATAACACTTTAGAGCTTATCCACCTATCTCTAAGATAGGATAAGAAATATCTTCTATCCAATCATATTACATATTTCAACTCTTATCTTTACATGTAGGCTTATACCTTAGGATAGGATAAACCTTATCATTTACACATGTAATTCCACCTCATCTAGACTTTATCTCTAAATAAAATATTCAAAATATTTATGGCATCACTCCTTTGTTGTTATTATAAATAAAATATTTCTAATATATGACCATATAGACCCTATTTACCATGACCTTTAAAATTTTAACATTACTATGACCATTTATGAAAAACGTTTACTTTTTATCATTGAATGTCACTTTCACAATATCCCCTAATGTAATTTGACTGTTACCATATAATATTTACTAGTTACATTCTACCTTGTGCGCACTAATTTATTGGTGGGTGTCATTAATTTCTAGTGGACGCTACTACCCTTAAAAATGTATTATTACAACATATACATTATTGAAATAGAAATCATGGAGGAAAATTATAGTGTGGATATCTTCACCCTCCCTAAATTCTACTTTGTCGTCGGAGTAGATTGTCACGCATAATCTGGATATGGTGCTTGGAAAATCTTTAACTTGTCATGGGTGACCCATGTTGTAATTGGAATACCGTATAATTCCTCATGTCAATACATTCCATTATCGTGCACTACTAGTACTCTATAGGGATCTATCCATTTAGGAATAAATTTTAGACACAAAATCATGCACTTGGATACATTTCTAGGTCCTAAATACATATTAGCATTCATATGATTCATAAGAAAGAAAACTAGTAATTGATGATTGTCTTTGGTCTTTGTCTTTATTTCTTGCTTTCTATTTAGCCTTTCATACCCCATAGCCTAGTCAAAACTTTACTTACCTATCTTTTATGGCTTCAGACACTAGCACCCAGTGCCCTCATCCCCTTTGGGTGCCCATGACCTCTTTCCATCTTAATCACTCTTTTTGGGATTCTTTTATCTTTTGGGCATCTTATTTTCTTTTGAGTCGGCCTTCCAGCTTGTCAATTATGAAATTCAACCAAAGGAATAATATCAATGCATAACCATGTGTTAAAAATAAAGGACCAAGCTCTAAAAATTATTACTATCACCTAATATTGCATCCAAAAGGCACCTAAATCACTTCAAAGCATCCATTTGACATCCATCCAGGGACAAGGGACTGCATTTTCTACATACACAACATAGGAAGGGGAGTTTCTTTATTCCATCCACACATCTATTTACATTGTTACATCTAGCTACAACCCACTATCAAGTGCACTTGCACAAGGGCATCCTAGGGCATGATTATTACACACACTCACAAGAACTAAATGGAGTATGAGATGTAGTGTAACACTTGGTTGTAATATCACTCACAGGTGACCACCGGGGTTAATTCGACTCCCATATTGTATCCTTGTATTTTGGATTTTGATGTGGTATTACAGGCTTTGCAAGTGAACTATGTCTTGTGGGTTACATGTACATCGGCGATCATATTGTGACACACAAGTGATCAACACAGAGTAATTGTGACACTTGTGTGACACTGTCAAAATCAGATTTTTACCATCTGTATAGTCACATGCACGCAATAGAGGTCTCAAGTGCCCAAGTGCCCTTGTCCAGCTCTATTCAATAGTTCCAGATTTTACAGTGCATGGATACAATGGTCTACCCTTCCTTTTCATCAGTTTTCCTAGTTTACACCAATCCCGGATCGGGCACAAATCAACTAAGTCCATTCTTATCTCTCTTGCACTTAGGGTTTCATATTTTGATATCTTATTGCATGTGTCAATATATATATCTTAGCATTTATTATCATATGTGACTCGAAATTAGAGTTTAACATTAAATCTAATTTTCTTAAATCAGTTGATGAACCCATTTCTTGAACCCAACCTAGCTTATAAACATATTATCATCTTCTTTACGTGGCTGAAATTTATCCTCCCTTTTCTGATGAAGACCTTCATGATCTCAATGCTCATATTGTTGAACATTTGTAATATTTAAATATGATTTTATTTGCTTCTTGTGAGGAAGTCACCAATCTAGCTAAGCTAAACCTTTCTACTTCTAATATTGCTTCTATTTCTATTATAACACAACCTGTTTCTTCTACCCTTCCACCTACTTCCATTATTCTCGTATGTTCCTACTCCTACTAACCACTTCACTCCACCTCTTATTTCTCACACTCAAAAATTCCCTTCTTCTAGTACATAAGACCTAGATTCTCCTTATTATGACTTACAAGTTAAAATCCATTAGTTGCAATAAGATACTTCCTGCTCCTCTCCATCTCTTGACTCCTCTTTACTCCTTCACACTCCTTTCAAACTTGCCATTTTGCTTACGCACTTCCTCCTAACTTTTTCACCCCTAGGCTACCCACTTTCAATGGCCATGGTGACCCTCAAGAGCATCTATGAGATTTTCATGTGGCATGTCTTGATTATGCGGACGATCATACATTATTAGAAAAATTAGAAAATTTATTTCCTAAAAGCCTTCGAGATTATGCTATGTGTTGGTTTTCCAATCTACTTATTCATTTAGTAATTTAGTTCATGCATTTAGCTTATGCTTTTCTTGCTAACTTTTTAATTAATATTGACACTAATATCTCTTATGCAAAACTCACAAAAATTAAGAAAATATATAATGAAAATTTATCTCGACCATGTATTACGCTATAAGAATAGTCTCTCTAAGATGACAAATGTACTCGCTGATTCTAAACTATGAGATCTATTTTTTAAAGTCTCTTACCACCACTATAGGAGAGTGTTATCTTTGAAACCTCTCCTTCTTTCAACCAACTATGTCATATGCTCAAAATGCGTGAAGTCAAACTACTCTCTATGGGAAAGCTCAAATATCAAGATTCTCGCTTCTTCTTCTTTTTCTTCTTCTTCTACTAAGTTACAATATAAGTCAACATTCAAACCTTCTCCAAAACCTATTGAAAGAAAGGCAATAATTAATGTCGTATCTCCTCCTGAAAAGCTTCAATGACAACCTCCAAAGCGTACATTCACTAAATTTCCATATGCACCTCGATTTATACTTCCTCAACTTATTGAAAGTAATATTATCACTCTTCCACCACCTCTCAATCTGATCCATCTCATTATTTTGTCCGCAATTATGAAAAAATTCTAAATGTGATTATCATCAATGTATTGGGCATCCCACCAATCATTGTTTCAAACTCAGACATCTTATACAAGATCTCATTGATAATAATTCATTGGAGCTCCCTCCTCCATCGTCTTCTTCTTCTCAACCAGTCAATAATAATAACAAGCTCAAAATATTTAATGACCCTTTGGCTAAGCAAAATGCGAGAAGCTATTGACGCTTTCGCTAATCATACCTATCACATTGTGCTACATCCTTCATCGAGGCCCCTTAATTTTCTTGTCGCTTTTACTAACGCATATCCACCACTCATTACATTTCAGATCATAATTATCATGCTACTTTCACATCTGATTCATTACACATCAATGATTTTATTGGTTCATACAATGTCAATAATATCATGATCTATCCATAGGATCCTATTTATGTGTGCTCTATTGCACTTATTTTGGCTATCAAATTTCCAATTTCTGTTATTTCATATCCCACTCCTAAATCTTTTTGCTACATTTAGATGTCCATTACGGGTGGGCCTCTCACGATGCTTGTGCCATTTGTTGTGGCATCTCGTAATAAAAGGTTGTGACATGTACTTAGGTCTCCATTGTCTCTGCGCCACTCAAGTTATTCCCTCTATGAATCATATGTGTCTTAAGTTCATACATAATAAAAAATTTGTCACTCTTAAAGGCATTCCACCACACACATTATTACCTTTACCTCTTCTTAATGACATTCTTCCATAAACTACGGTGTAAGGCCTCTGGGGCCTCTCAAATCTAAGGCACACTCAGCACCTAATTATCCTATTCACACACATCCTACTACACGATGTTTCATCCCCATAAGTCCACTAGTCCTTCACATAGGTGTCCATCACGTCCTTCACCTCATAGGTTATATTCATGTAGGTGTTCATCACCTTTTTAATCTCATAGGTCTTCTTCACATAGTTGCTCATCACCTCCTTCACATCATAGGTATTCTTCACATAGGTGCTCATCACCTCCTTCACCACATAGCCTTCCTTCACATGCACATCATCCTTTACATACACCACCAATCTTAGAGAAATATCACATGCCTTTATCTCCTTGAACATCGAGTGGAGGACCCTTGCCCTTCACTCTCATTGGATAACACAATTTTCATCACGCACTTGGGGGAATCTTGCTTTATTCCCCCTTCAATCATTACTATTTATTTCTAGTCTCTAAACATACACATTTCAATTTGTGCTTTACATCTAGTCTCTTTTATACATAATGATGCACAATTTCTATCTTCACTACCCTATGACGCACTCTAGCTCCATGGTTCATGCTCAACTGATGAGGGTCTAAATCTGAAATGAACCTCACCTTATTCACTCTTCACTCTCTATGATTCATTATCTCTCTTTCTAGTACATAGTTTTAAACCATTACCCTATGACGCACTCTATTTCCATGGTTCATACTCAACCTGTTGATGGCCTAAATATTAAATGAACCTCATCACATTCACCTTTTACACTCTCTACTTCATGAGTTATTTATCTAACACGCTTTCAAACCATTTCCCGATGACGCTCTCTTGTTCTATGGTTCATTCTTGATTGTTGAGGGGTATTTTAAAAATGAACCTCATTTCATACACATCTCATACACATTCACCGGGGGGGACACTACTCCTATCACATTCAAATTGTATATCATTCCATTACATTCATACTTTGTATATTACATGTCTTGGTTGCACATACATACTCTGCTTGCTTATACTAGTTACATGTTGCACTTTGCTTAATATTCTAGAATGATACTTAGTATGTCAACATCTTTTCTATATACACATGTGCATTTACTTGTTCTCTAGTTGTGAATGCATACTTCTTACAAGTCCTTACACGATGCAATGATGATCGGTACTATACCTCTTACTAGTCCTACCGAGGCTCCTAGGAGAATCTTCTATCTCGGACGTTACAGGTGCTATTATTTCATTATTTTACTACCTCTACTTCCTAAAAAATACTTTATATTGATACACATGCTTTGACATAATTTTTATCTTTCTAACATGCTAACGGTTGCTCCATGTGTAGTATTTTCCTCGCAGGAACTATTTTCCACCATAGTTTTCTGTTACACTTTGTTTGTCATTACTTTCTACTTGTATGCAATTGTTTGTGGGTTATGCCATATGTTTTGTTTGACCATTTCTTGTATGCTTTTGGCTACTTCAAACCTAATTGTCTTGTGACATTGTGAACGATGTCCCATGTTTGAAACCCACTTTTCATAGTCTACCTTATCTACACATTTTTTGGTTACATTGATCTTCTACGACATGTTTACTAGCTTTTTCTAGTAACACATGTATCTAGCCACTTTGTTTGCATGTGTGTTGGATTCCACCATGCACATTCCCCACCCTACAGGGGACATAGTTGAGTTCAACATCGGGTCCTCTCTTTAGGCCACATACTCCGAGTGATACCACATGCACCCCAAATGAGGGGGAATACATTAGGTGAACAAATCACCCCATTCATCATATTAGAGCTACAACAAAATACATTACAACAAATAATCAAAACAGAGCACAATTACAAAATGACCTAGAATCTGATTTGGGTCCTCAACATAAGACAACACGCACACCACACCGGCACTGGCTCATAAGAGCACGTGGATGCATGTGTCCTCCCCTAGGCACTAATGTTCTCAGGGTATATACAATAAGCTTCTCAGATCAAAATAATCCATAGCAGCTTTACAAAATAGTTTTATAGTATCAGGCATAGTCCTCCATTTTAATCGGAAGAAACAATACATTCGAACAAACTAGGAACAAAAAGAACAAATCAAGATCACACCATTTTCATTGGTGTATAATTAGGAAAATTCATGGAAGGAGAGTAACATTAGACCTCTCTAGCCAACACTTGCTCTTTGACATGAGATCGCCCAAAAAAAGCTCACATTTGGCGTGAGATCGACCAAAAAAATGCATTTGACCTGAGATCACCCAAAAAAACACTTGACATGAGATCTCCCAAAAAAATCACTCTCGGCGTGAGATCGCCAAAAAAGCTCACCCTTCATAGCATTACAATACATCTTTCTATCCTTTACACTCTTCTACGTCAAGTGCACACTTTTCTTTTACACACTTTGACCTATTTTTTGCATACTTTTGCATACTTGGATCAATTTTTTCATATACACGAATTTGACTACATTCTTGCTCTTCTTTTTTACATGTTTGTGCTTATAGGAAGCAAAATCATAAGCACAACAACAAACACAAAAATAGGTACACCATGATATAACACATACACATACATCCCTAGGGTCACTTTCCTTTCCTAGCTCCCACACTTCAATTTTACATTCATTCCACGCTTCACTTGTCCACTCGACATGTTCTTTGCCACACTCTCTACATGGTTATTAGGTACACATCTCTATCTAATTTATGTTATTGAGTATTCACTCAACATCATAAATTTGGCAAATGTAGACACAAAATCACACACTTGGGTACATTTCTAGGTCCTAAATACATACTAGCATTCATATGATTCCTAAGCAAGAAAACTAGTAATTGATGACTGTATTTGGCCTTTTGTCTTTGTTTCTTGCTTTCTATTTGGTCTTTTATACCTCATAGCCTAGTTAGATCTTTACCTACCTATATTTTATGGCTTCGACACCGGTTCTAGGTGCTCTTGTCCCCTTTGGGCGCCCTTAACCTCTTTCCACCTTACTCATTCTTTTTGGGCTTATTTTATCTTTTGAGCATCATATTTTCTTATGGGTCAACCTTCTAGTTGTCAATTAATAAATTCAACCAAATAAATCATATAAATAAATAGCTATGTGTTCAAATTAAAGGACAAAACTCTAAGCATTATTACTATAACCTAAGTTTGCATCTAAAAGGAACATAAAGCACTTCAAAGCATCCATTTGACATTCATTCAATGGAAAAAGGATTGTATTTTCTACATACTCAAAACATAGGAAGGGGAAGTTTCTTTATTCCATCCTCACATCTATTTACATTGGTACATCTATCTACAATTTTCTATCAAGTGCACTTGCACAAGGGCATCCTAGGGCATGATTATTACACACTCTCACAAGAACTACATGGAGTGCAACGCTTGGTTGTAAGCTCACTCTATCGGGTGACCATCGGGGTTAGTCCAACTCCCATATAACCTCTTTATTTTTTAGATTTTGATGTGGTATTGTGGGTTTTGTAGGTGAATTTTTCTTGCAGGTTATAAGTATATCGGCGATCATATTGTGACACATAAAGCGATCAACACAGAGTAATTGCGACACTTGTGTGACACTGCCAAAATAAAATTCCAGCCATTTGCACAGTCATAGACACCCAACAGAGGTCTCCAGCACCCAGTGTGCCCCTGTCTAGCCATGGATTCTCATGTCCAACTCTATCCAACAGGTTCCATATTTTACGGTATGCGGATACGATGATCTTCCCTTCCTTTTCATCGCTTTTCCCACTCATATCAAGATCAAATTATTTAAGTCCATCCTTCTCTCTCTTGCACTTAGGGTTTCATATTTTTATAGCTTATTTCTTATGTCAAATATATATCTCATCATTTATTATCATATATGACTCGAAATTAGGGTTTAACATTAAATCTATTTTTGTTAAATCGAAATTTACCGTTCTTCCTCTTTTTGTGTTGATAATCATATACTAGGACCAAGTCATTCACTTTAAATGGATACCAAAGGATATTATGATTAATATATGATCTAAAGGTCATATCATGCTTTAGATGTTCTTGAAACCTCTTAGGACCTATTTCTTATGAAAGAGCTTAGAGTAAATTTCAAGTACATTTTGAACGGGTCAAAACGAACATCATATGCATAAGATACCGGGCACACAAGATCCGATATAATGGGTATAAATGAGGGAAAAGTACAATAGTGTAATGAAACTTAATGAAATCACAAATGGTGATAAGAAAAATATCGGTAGAGCAAAAAGGAGCTGGACTTTTTTTTTCTTTTCCTTTGGTCTTCGATGGTTAGGAAAAACAACTACGGGGTCCAATTTTGTTTTATAAGGGGACTCATCTACCATTCTATATTTTGGTTTTCAATTACATCATGTTACATCATTGAGCTAGCAAGCGAGCCAATGGGGAAGCCACAAGTTGAGTTGAGCGAGCTAATGATCAAGCTCAATTTTCCAAGGGCGAGATGGAACTAGGCTATAGGATGAGCTCACGATTGATCTAGGGAGTGAGTCACCATATTCCCAACACTATCGAAGTCACAAATAAAATACCATGCCACGCTTCACATTCCATATCGATGGGATGGTTTAAAAATTTAATGCCAATTAAGCGGTCAAAGTCCACTAAGCGCATAAAGTGTCCTAAGCACATTTACTAAGTGGTGATATTGCCACAATCCAAAGTAATATAAGTGTCCAACCAACGGAAAATATCAAACCTCTAAAGGTGGTCCCCAATGAATGATTATGATCAATGGTCAAATCTTGTATTAAGGATTAAACATTCTCCACCCATCATATGTGGGATTTATCCCACCTAAAGCGTTATGTTTAAGCACTTATACTATGGTGGCGGTCAATACAAAAGAGAGGGGATTAATGCCTATCCATAAAGCGTTTAACAAAATGTGATATAACTAATTTAAATGGGGCCTAAACACAATGAAATGGGAGATGGGTCCATAAGCCATTAAGTTTTCTAAAACCATAAAAGGCTATTTTTATGGAAGCCCACATAGAATATGGAGGGGCTCCATGGAAGGTGACATTATATTATTTTGGTGGCATTATTTGGGATAATATTATCCCTATGCAAATATAATTTTCTTATCCATATACGAGATTTTTTATAAAGCCAAAGGGATAAATTATTTATACATGCATTTCAGGTCCATGGAGACTATAAAAGGCATTCTCATGCCCATTTGCAAACCAGTCCACTCCAAACAAACTTAAGCCAAGCCTCTCAAGCCACTCGAGGAGGAATGTAGAGGAGCTTGATGATCTTGAGGAGGAGAACAAGGTGATCATAGCTCATGAAGAGAATTTGGGAGTTGGCATCATAGAGCTCACGAATACTAGCTCGAAGAGTGCATGGAGTAACACATGAAGCTAGCATAATATCTCGTGAGCAGAGCTCATGGTGGAGTGCATGGAGAACTCATAGATGAAAATTTTAAGGCAATGCTCACAGAGAAGGGTAAGGATCTCATAAAATCTCGTGGAGTAGAGTTCGTGGTAGAACTAGTGGAATAGCTAATGGAGACAACACAAAGATCCCGCATGAGTTAAGATGGGGATTTTCTTAGAGTCAACTAATATAGAGCCTAAGAATGGAGATGACCACATGTAAATCCTAAGAATGGAAGTTATCACCCGAGTTTCCGATACGGGGTTATTTCTCATGGATCCCATTCAAGAGACATTATTGTTGTTTCAAATGGATATTCAAATTCATAAATGACAATATTGAGGTAGAGTACCTAAATTATCTTGTAATGACAAGATCCCATGTACCGGTCATCTTTTTTATTCAAAAAGGTCATTAAGAGGTTAGAACCCATTATTCAACATAGTGTCAGAGAGTCATTGACAAGCCAGTCGACATAGAGACCAGAGAGTTTGTTGACATCATTTCCAAGAGGCAGAGAGCCCAACATTTTGGTGACTTATTGTGAAGGATGATAACGAGCTGTAGATGTTGTCTTGCTGCCGACATCATTGTATCAAAGTCTAGAGTGTCATTTTAGACATATTATGCCACCATCAGAGAGATATGGCACATCCTTATTGTTGGTTAAGATGAAGGCTCGTATCATGGATCTAAGATTCACCAAGATAGACAATGTCGAGTTTGATCCATGTTGATTGACGCTACTAATCATAAGCAATATTTTGATGTAAGAATTTTTATTTTTGCATCATAATATATCAATTCATATTTTGAGTGATCCTGAAGATGTAGTCCATTTTGGGACAGGTCTCCATTATCATCCTGGTGTTTATAACTACTATGATTTTTGGTTTTTCTTTTCACTGCGTGTTTGAAATAAATGTAACCCATAATCACATAATCGATAAAAATTAAGGTATCCATGGAAGCAAGAAAATTTGAGTCGGTTTAAATAAGCCCCATTTTCAGATCAATAGACTCCTTTTACTTTTTCTTCTTCCTATATCTTGTCTCCTTTGTTGTTTCCATCATTTCCTCTAACAAATTAATATGTACCAACCTTTCCCTTACTAAATCACTTTCATTCATCCTTGTATTACTCATACATCTCACTTTCAAACTCAATAGAAAGAATGATATCAATGTCATAAGTCAACTAAAAGGGGGAGTATCTTGTTACTTAATTTGATGTAGCTTTATATACCTACAATGTTTCATGAATCCTTTTATCTCACTTATGCCTCTCAGTAAAATTGCATCCTTTTTTGAAATTTGACACAATATAAAAAAATTCTCTCCACTTTCCTATTTGTGCTTGGCTTTTAGGTTTTTTCCATCCTACAATGATGGAAAACCTATCCACCAAGGATTTCACCACCTCATTATAAAGTGGATTACTTTATTAGTTACAATCTCCAATGGGTAACCAAATCTAGTGACAATGCATTTATATATGAACCTAGCCACTTCATCCATTGAAGCTATGTTCAAGGGTCTAGCCTCAACTCACTTGGTTAAATAATCAGTGACAACTAAAATATACTTATTTTATTGTGGAGTGGGTGGAAGTGGACCTACAATATCTATTACTAATTTTTAAAAGGGAGAAAGTGGAAGAATATGACATAATAGTGCAGATGAAATATTACGATTCCTATGTGATTTAAAAATATAACATGTCTTACAATAATTAGAACAATCTCTAAAAATATTTCACCAATGATAACCTATATCCAAGATCCTCCTTGTTGTTAGTTGTCCAAATAAGTTTCCTCCGCACATACCATCACGAAACTATTCAATGAGATCCTTCCCCTTGTTACATCCAACTGGTCTCTTGTATCTCCCATGAAGTCCTATTTGAACAAGGCTCCATGCTTAATAAAACATGGATGAATTCCTTGGGTAATTTTCCGTTTAGTATTTACATTAGCACCATCAAGAAACTTGAAATCATTTATATAATTCAAAATATATACACTTATAAGGAATTATGTCAATAGATAACAATACTACATCTATAAACTCATCATCATAACAAGATGAACCCAAACCATCATAGGCTTGAGAAAGTGCATCTGCATTGACATGCTTCTTCTCTAGCCTATTCATAATAACACATTCAAATTCCTACAAAAAAATTATCCATATTGTTATCCTTGTTGATGGGTTAAGATTATTCATAATATATTTTAGATCTCGATTATCTATCAAAATTATAAATTTATGCCCTAGAGAACAATTTATAAACTTGTTTATAACAAAAATTATGGCTAGAGCCTCCTTTTTAGTTACAATGTAATTTACTTCAACATTGCTCACATGTCTAATCCCAAAGTAGATTTGATGATCATTTCCATTTCCATCCTTTTGGCTTAGAGTACTCCCTAGTGTTGTTTCCAAAGCATCCATATATACAATCAATGGTTTACTACAACTTGAAATTTGTAGAAAATGTGAAGTCATTACGGCTTCATTAAGCTACACAAAATATTCATGTACCTTCTTTTCTAACTCATAAGAAACATCCTTTTTTAAATTTGGGTCAATGGAAATGAAATCTTTAAAAATTCATGATGAACCTCCTATAGTAACCCACATGGCCTAAAAATTATCTCAACTTACTTCCATTCATAAGGAATGGTAATTGTTCAATTTTTGAATCTTTATGAGGATCAATATCAATACCATCTCTAGATACAACATACCCTAACAAGATACCTTTTGAACATCAAAAACACTATTTATAGGGTTTGGTGAGGCTCGTGCTTCATCTAACCTATAAAAGGCCTTCTTTATTTGGTGTAAGTGGCCCAATTTTCTGCCATAGATACAACATTCATCTCGTAACACTCGATGAAGATTCTAATATAGGGTTCAAATACCATATTCATTAGGCATAGGAATGTTGTTGGAGAATTACACAACCGGATGGAATGACTCTATAAGTAAACATTCCAAATGGAATGGCGAACGTATTCTTAAATTGATCTTTCTCAACTATTGGAACTTGTTTATACCCACTATAACCATCTGTAAAAAGCTATACAATTCCTTTTCGTCTACTTCATCCAAGATTTGGTTTGTGAATGAAATGGGGTAAAGATCCTTATTCGTTGCCTTATTGAGCTTCTTGTAATAAAAACAAATGTGTAGCTTCCATTATTTTTTATTTAGATGACGATGGGAGAGATCCATTCTAAACTTTGTTAAGCAAATATGAATTCTAAATCAAACAAATTATTTATTTCTTTTTTTTACAATTTTAGAGAAATTAGGATTCATTCTATATGGCATTTACTTTACTGGTTTAACACCATCTAGTGACTCAATATAATTATATACCCAACTTACTTGGTGGAGCTCATTATAATCAAAATTGAATAGGTGCCTATACCTTCAAAAGAGTTGGAGGTAGGCTTCCTTCTCTATTTCCACCACAACATCACCCAATTTTTTTGTTGGGAGACAATCTTCCATTTATTTCTCGGTGAATTGTTTGGGTCCATTAGTTGGTGTGATTGGAAAGATATCCATGATCAAAACGTCCACCTTACTCTCTTAATCATGAGTGTCCACCTCATTAATGCTAAAGTAGTATGAGGATGTCCAATGATCAGTCCTCATCACTTGAATCCATGGGTCATGCCATATGGTTTTGAGGGATCAAAGTTATTTTCACCCTATCTCTATCATGACTGAATGCCATGAATCCTTCATTCCAATAGTTTATTGCATGAAATCTCTTCAACCATGGCCTTCTCAACAACATTGGGTATGTAATAATACCATTCTTCATCACTTGACAGTCTACCACACATAAAACATCCATAACAAATATTTCTACATGTGAAACAACACCTTCTACTTTATTTCCCCCTTATTTAATGATTTTAGCATCAATGTTAAAGGATGACCAGTTTTAAAGCCAACATATTCATACAGATTCGGTCATTACATTAATTGTGTAACTCCTCCATCTACTAAAACATCATGAATTGAAATTCCATTACACACTACCTTGGATTACGGATCATAAGGGTTTGCCTTTGCTTCCAAAATAGAGACCTCAACCTCCTTCCTCTATTGAGAATTGGGTCCACTACACACGGCTCGACCTATTTTCATAAGACATACCAAGAAGTTAGCCATGGGTAATATTTACGTGACACTTGGAAAAATCTTCCAAGATGGAGTATGGTCCTTGTTCCTATGAAATTAGAAAATCCTACACACCTAATTTTCTTCTCCTATGTTTCTTTTCATTTTCTTATGATTTTTATCATCTTGGTTATCTTTTTTTTTTTTCCTTTTGGTGACAAAAACATATGCTTCATTATTTTTATTCGTATCTACTACTCCAAATGAATTCATGGGTGTTTTTCCTTTATCATTATCTCTTGTTACATATGTACATACAATATTTGGACAATTGTACTTATAATGACCCTTTTATAATAACCTTAACATACATCGTAAATATTTCTTTTTAGAACCCTATATCCTCCTTGGGAGGTTTAGGAACCAAATTCCTTTCTTTGAAGATGATTAAGAGCTAACTGGCCCATTTTCTTAAGGAAATCCTCATACTTAGTGGACATACTAGAGGGAAGAGACGTGCTCACCAAGAGTGGTTATGGTGCTTGGACCAAAAGTTTTGGTGTAGGATCCACCTTAGTAACAACTTATTTGGGCTCTTCTTCCATGATTTCTGTTATAGTCACAAAATTTGTAATGCCTTTGTTGTGTTGATATGTGGTTAGAAAACATTGGCATGTGATTTTGTTCTTGAGTTGATGTGCTCTGTTGAACTATTAAATCATGTTTGCTAGAATGATATCAAGTGCGTTTAAGATTTGGTTTATTAATCATTCTTATGGTAAAATTTGTACTTATGTTGTTGATCATGAAGTACATACTTAACTGGTTTTCGAAATGGACTTATTGATTCAACTTGTGGAAAGTGGAAATCAGGTTCTTAGAATAGTTAAGTGATTGATTAATCTGGTATGTTTTTGATGTCTTGATATAATTGGTACTTTTGTATCTATGGTGGATTAGGATAACACCTTGGATCGATTTCAGTGATCTAAGGTATTTTCCTAAATCGATATGCGATTATGAATTTAAATTTTATATGCTCGAGATCACGCGCACTATGAATCTAATTTAATTATTAGGTTGCACTACTAAATTGAAGGCATGCAATTGTTAAATCAAGTCTGGTTCATTCTTGATAAACTACTTAGTGGCCTTAAGAAGGTTAGTATGCAATAAGGTCTTGGTTGTTTTCATTTTTATTAGGTAACCTAAGCTAACCTATGCTAAGGTGATGTTTAAATTCCTAAGTGACTCTATGTGCATTTGATTAAATGTTGATAACCTAACCTAAGGTTGATATAGGCATGTTGATTTAAATAAATCCTAACCTATCTAAAGGATCTTATGACCTAACCCTAAAGACCTAACTATGGTTATCATTTATGAAAGGGGTTAGTGGAATGGTTAAGTGAGTTGGGCACCATCCCATACTCGTACTTGGTAAATTAATTGGTTTTAAGTGATGACCACCGCCACCCTTTGGCAGAGACCAAGTCAGACTTGGCCATGCACGCTAAATTCATGGCTAATGGTATAGTGAAGGCTTGATAAACTATTAGTGTGATTACTAATTTAAAATAGTGAGATGGCAGTTGGCGGGATTCATGGAGGTAACTGACAGTCCTACCTTGGCATTAATGGCATTGGGTGAACCAAAAACCACCTTGGGAAAACAATGATGGTTTTTGGAGAAAAGAAAGGGATTAGGTTTCATTGTTCATTTGGTCATTCGAGTTATTTTTCTCTACATGTCAATTTTCTATTTTTTGAACTCATAGTTCATTTTTGGATAAACATGAAGTTATCAATTACATGGTGGAGGAAATAGTGGAAAAATTAATGCAATGGCTATTAAATTGGAAAGATGGAGAAGGAAGGGTTTCATGGTGAAGCCATTTCATTTTCTCTATGGGATTTTTCATGAAATATTGGAGAATAACTTGGAGAGCTTAGAAAGGAATTACAAGAGCTCTACCAAGCATGATAGGCTCTAACTCTTTTAAATACCTTGCTCTATATTAATGGCTTCATGAAAATAACTTTGCTCTTTCTTGAAATGGATTTTATGGTTCTGGGTTTTTAATATTTGTCTTAAAATTTGATTATCTTGTTATGGCATGAAATTCTTGTTCCTCGATATCATTTTGATACGTCTTTATTACTTCGTAATGTGTAACCATTATTTTTCCCGTGGGTTATTCGAGTGACTACAAAAATGACAGTCTTATATTTAAACTCTTTCAAGGTTGTGTTTGTAAAACAAAAACCTTTAGTTGCACTTGTGTGCTATTGGGGATATGGTATTCTTGTTACTTATTGTTTCAAAGGGTTTTAATGTTTGTATTCTTAATAAATATTAAACATGGATGTGGATTTTGTTTGGATTTTGAATCCGTTGATTCTACTCTTGTGTACTCATCAACTCAAACTTGTAAGTGTTGGGTATTTACTTGTTGTTATTGTGAATTAATGCTCTTCTATTCAACCGTAATTATCATGTTGTTTTATCTTGCAACGATAGAATGATTTTTCTACAACTTAGGGTTAAATAGGTTTGATCAATCGAATCGAATCCCTTAATAGGTTCTTGATGTAGACACCTATAATTTGGTCAAAGCACTATTATTCCTAATATTGCACTAACTATTCTCCTTCTTACAAATTGACAATACCTCATCAACTTGAATCCTCTAACTCATCGTTTACAACATTCTTTTGGTTGTATTTCTCCTATAAACCAACTAATGGGGTTAATATAGTCCCTTATTGGCTAAACCATCTTCTCATCCTCTTCTATACCACTTTACTAACTTCCTAGACTATCAATCCATTTCATTGGATTGATTAGACCTCTCAAAACTCCCTCAAAACCATAATTCCTCTCTAAACAATATTAGCTAGCATAGACCTAGTTTAACTAGTCCTAACCATGATTAACCTCTTCTAAACCTAGTCAAAACTTACTTTGACTCAGTAATCAACTTGTTGATTCCTTTTAATCCCACATGCACCAAAAGGCTCCCATTTCTGAAATCGGTAAACTATAAATAGGACTAGACCCCCCTCTCATTTCTAAGAACTCTCCTTCTTCCTAACATAAACTATAACATTTTGCTTAGGGTTTGGAGCTTATTTCATTTCTTTTATTTGAGCTATTTCTTTTTCCATTGCACTACCCACCAATCATTAAGTAAATGGGAAGAACCATTGGCCTTGAAGCCATTAACAGTGATCTCTGATTCTCATAATCAGAAACTAATTGCTTAGAATCCTTACTAGGTTCATTTGTTAAAGCTTTCAAGAATAGAGGATTACTAAATATGTTAGGTTGCTTGTTTCTTTCAAGTTTAATGCATGCAAAGTGATGAATCCTTTTTTATTTCTTATCTGATGGTCCATTGACTAGTTTGTTAAGAGCCTTTGGGGTTTCTTTAGAGATTCTTACCCCATGTCCATGGATTTTGTAACTTTTCATTGAACACATTTGGCATGCCCGATGGGACATGAAGTCCATCCTCCATTAATGGAGTCATTTTAAAGCTTTTATTTCAGTTTCTAACTTTTTACATGTTTTTGTAGGGTTAAATATTTTGCCTTGGGCTTTTTAGCTAGGTTTTATGTAGTTAACCTTCATTTTCATGTTTCTTTGTTAAGTTTATGCTAGAAACTACATTTAATGGCTAAATTCTAACTTGTTGACACTTTTAAAATTTCATTTTCTGTGTTTTTGGTGGTTTTTTTAGGAAGGCACACATACACCTTTATGCTAGCGCAGTGTCTTGATGGACATCATTTTAGCAGAGGTGTGTAGGCACCCAAAACCACGCACATGTACCCGAAAGCATGTGCACACACCCATATCATGGATCACACGCCCTTCTACCAATGCAGACACCTGTAACATATCATTTTTACTAAATGTGCAAGCACCCAAACCCCACGCGTAAGCACCTTGTGTATTCTGGGCCCTCTATAAAATTTTTTTACCAGGTGTGCACACACCCAAATCGTGGTGCATACACCCATTTGCTGGTGCAAGAACCCCTCTGCCAGCCCACACACATTGTCATAACTTTTACCATTTTTCACTTTGATAGCGCATGCACCTATTCTTCGGCATAGGCACACTTATGCTAGCGCAGACATCTCTCGGGTGGCCCAAGCACCCTGCAGACCCACTAGATTTACAAAGAGGGGCACATAAACCATAAATCACATGCACATACCCAAAATGATGTGCATACACCTTGAAGGGTGTGCGGTATATTTGTTTGATCCGGATTTGTTCACATAATTTTTAGTGCTTCTAGTTTGGGTCATATCTTTTGACCCGTTGACCCGTTTTCAGAGTTTGAATAAGCATCAGAAAGGGAACAAAGTGAAATTTACGAGAGAAGTTACATAAATTAATATACCTCTAGTATCATTAATTCTATCATAAAACTCCCAAAGTGCCCTGGAGACCTCCAAAAATGCAAAATACTAAAAACCGTTGAAAAACTACTAAAAATAGATTTATGGAATTTCTTAATTTTTCTTGGTTTTCTAACTTGTTTGCAAGTTCTAACAAGTGATTGCAAGTTTATTTTTGTTTTATTTGACTAAGTTAGTTTAAGTGTTTCATTTTCTTAGTTAAAAGGGGATTTTCGAAGTGTGTATGCTCTTCCCTCGCACCTTCTAGGTGATCTTGGAAATAAAAACACTTCTAAAACCTCCTTGTCACTTTTAAAAACACTTACTTTACGTTTAAATAATTGGATTGATATTTCAAATTTGGCTAAAATGAACGCTACCTTTTGAAGTATTTTTCACAAAGACTTATTTTAGTAGAGTTTTCCACGTTGTGTATGCTCTTCCTTCACGCCTTTTTGGTGATCTTTGGAATAAAAAACAACGTGCAAACTCTCTTTCTTATTTGATGGAAAATTACTAATTCCTTACATGTAGGGCTTAACACTTGTCAAAGAAAGGAAGAGTCAAGACAAAACAAAAACTTCTAATATATGTTTTCATACAAGTTTCTAAATGGTGTGCTACTTAAAACCACATTAAGTTAAGCAAGATAAAAAACACACCACTTCATCACACTGTATTGCAGGTTTCGGAAAAGGGTACGTCCCTATCCACTCAATTGGAACATAACCCCTTTGACATAACGCCTTAAGCTAACAATGGTGGTGGTTCCAAGAAACCTAAAGTAATCCATCGTTGAGTAACCTCGTGTATGAAACAGAAGCGCTCCATTTATCCACTTGACTAGATTTTACATTGCAAGTTAGATTCAAAGTTGTCCATATTGTGACCCCAATGAGAATACACGTGAACGCACTAGTTTTTCATCGTATTCGAAGGGGGTAAATTAAATCCGAGATAATCCCAAATCGTTAGTGTGACTCTTTAGGCAACTCGATCTCGCTCTTAGAAAACTTGTGACACCTAGTTGAGAGATCTTATTAGGGAGGCCATTCTGTCTTGGAGCCCACTTTTCTAGTTCGTTATCACGTCAAGCCATCATGAAGTGACAACTCACTTAGAGTCTGAACCTTGTTTCTCGAACAAGGTAAATATCCCACGTAAGTTTGAGCTAAGTGTCTTTCATCATGGAATTAAACAACATCTCACTTAGCTTAGTTTTTGTCTCACCTTCGGACGAGGTGAAACTCTGCCCAAGTGGCACTTAGTTTATTTTTGATCTATACCCTTGCATTCTCGTCACTCATTTTTGGGGTGAGAAGGATGCATGCCTCACACGTTTTATCAAAGATAGTACTCACCACTTTTTTTTTTCCATTTACGCCCATCCATGTTTATGGATGGGTTGTTAAATGTCTAAAGTGCGCAAGTATGTTTTCATGTCTTTGATAGTTCTTTGATCTTGATTTTAAGATCGTCTTCAACGTTGCGATTTCGGTTCATCATTTATCTCTTCTTAAGTTGATATTTTTCTCACATTTTAGTCGCACAATTTTGGTACTTACATCGTGTTTTCAATTTCTTGAGAACTGGATATAAGTCCCTTTATTGCACGGATTACTGTTTTGTGCAACTAAAAACTTCTTGCTATACTCATACTTAGTTTCAATTTCAACGTCATCTAAGTCTTTTTAAGAGTGTCAATATTGCCTTATATATACTGAAATAACGTTGTCTTGATACTAACACCTTGTTTGCTCGGTTAATGTATTAGGATAGTGTTGTTATGCTATACATATTCACAACTTCTATTTTTCAGAAAACTTAGCTTTCATCGACATTTAAACTAGTTTTAGTATACCTCGTCGAGAGATTGCATCAATACCACTTTAATATTTAGGCCTTGTTAGAATTCTAACTTGACCTACGTATTGATACGATATTGTCACTATCTCATTTGACCCTTCACCGGAATCATAGTTAGGGTATAAGCTTGGAAAAATGACAATTTGAGTGACCATTTCATTTAAGTGTTCATGTGAGTGTTCTTTGAATCATAAAAATGACTATATAATATTACATCTAGAACACACTAGGTTATTTCAACATCACATCGAGTGACTTACACAAACATATGCCTAGGTTTCACGCAAAATTTGAAGCACATTTAGACGAAACCTTGTATAACTTTGACTAGTGATGCCTAGAATCACGAAGATGGCGTCCAAACCAAATGATCACAACTTAGGAGAAAATCCTTTTTGAGTCCTTCCCATTTAGTGGCAACAACTTAACACCTCTCTTTTCACAAGTTAAAGACACAGAGCCGTTGATTGATCATAGCAGAGAGGATTCTGACTCTTCTAAAGAACAACACCAATTAGACCTAGGTTGCTTTGACAAACTCCTTTATTACAACAAAGATCAAGTACTCACAAGAGTCTTGGAGTTAGGAGCCAAGATTCCATAAGAACATGAAGTAGAAACCAAGGTCATTAATCATAAAATAGAAGAACAAAGGTCCCTCTTAGACATGGATAACCCCTTTGACGTAGGGTATGCTTCTACTTCTGGGCAACATCACAACACCACTGAAGGAGACCCATCTAAGCCACTTGGTGATCCACGGCGACCATATTACAAAGCTTCACGTAAAGTGAAGATTAAGCGTAAAGCCTCACCACCTCCCAAGTTCGATGAGGAAGAGGGTCCCTTAGTTGAAGAAGGATCCTTTAAAAATAGATCTTGAAACTGAGCCAAAAATTAGCAAACTTAGGTTCTTCAAGTAGGAACGTATACAAAGACAAACTCAAAACAAAATCTAGCAAGTTCCACTTTGATCCATACAATGATACAACTTTTAAAATGGCTAAGGCACAATGTCTCCTACCAAAGAACAACTCATTGAACATGAATTACAATCAATGAAAGACATGCTTACTACATTATAAGAGGAAACGTAGGACATAGTAGGAAATATATGTATGAAGAATTATGCCCTTACCCATTTGATAAGGACATGTTACGGTAAACCTTCCCAAAGCATTTTACCGTTCCTAAATTCGATAAATATAAAAGCAAAGGTGATCCTCATGATCACATCAAAGACTTTTATATGGCTTGCCAAGAGGTCGCATACAACGATAACTTCTTAATACAACTCTTCCTTGCAGCCTAGGGGCACTGGGATTGGAATGGTTCTTTAGCATACCCAAGGGCTCCATTACAATGTGGCCCACATTAGCAGAAAAAATTGTACGACATTATTCCTACAACATGGAAAATGATATCACAATGAATGACCTCTGCAATGCAAAGTAGAATCCCAACGAGACCTTTGCAAGATTTTTACAATGATGGTGAGGGTTGGCAAGTCATTTCCCTTGTGCCTTGCCAGAAAAATAGCTAGTAAGCATATTTGTTCCTAACTTGAACCCAGAGATAGCCTTCCATTTGCAAATGCATTGTGGCTCTAACTTTGAAGAAGTTATAGAGAAGGGTAGTCAAATTGAAAAGGCCCTCATTGCAAAGGGAACACTTAAACTGGTTGTCAAAGACAAACATGAAGCAAAATCCTTAGATAAACTGAATTTCTTCAACAAAAACAAACATGTCGTTGGCGATGGCATTACGGACTCCAAAGAGTCCAAACCATGCAGACCGGTTCACTTTTAAAGCTCTCACAAGGACCTCGTCCCAAGGCACCCACTAAATGTACATTCACGCCATTAACAGAATCCCTATCTGCCATACTAAAACAATTAGATAATGTAAACATGGTGGAATACCCAACCATGATGGTACCATACCTAGAAAATGCTCCAAAACCCATTTGGTTCAAAGAGCATCGATCTTATGACTTCTACTTTTGTGTTAAAGGGCACAAGACAGATAAATGCTTGAGACTATGCCATTACATACAAGACCTCATTGAAGAGGGTAAAATTGTCATAGATTCTTCCCCTGACTCAAGAAAAGGTTCAAGTGAGAAAATGGGTATATTTAAAGAGCCCTTTCCTAACCATGTAGATAAAAAGAAAAGAAAGCTAGATCATAGACAAACTTCCAATGACTATCGGATTGTTGCTTATGTTTATCCCACTAATGATAGTCCCTTTGATTCCCTCATAGGATGTATCTGTTCATCTGATGAACAAGTCAATACTATTAGGATCTTAGAAAAGAGTTGTGTAGTAGGGATGCGACGCGCTCATTTGATCATACCAGATCCCCTACCTATCCCTCGGAAGGTCGGTGACAATCTAATATAACTATTAGAGAAGATGCTTGCTAGAATATCAATCTTAGATCTCCTCAAAATATCTATTGCCCATAAAAACATATTGTATAAAACATTGCAGAGTTCGGGAGTCTCCACCGATGTATATCCCATGCATCTCCAAGACATGATTGCGCACCTTGACTCCAACAATCATATCCCTTTTGATCTTACTACAATCCCATGTAACGAGCCAAAACATAACTTACCTTATATATAGAAGTAGTTGTTACCCATTGCAAGATCAAGAGGGTACTTGTGGATGGTGGATCTGGTCTAAATATTTGTACTTTAAAGTTGGTTAAGAAACTAGGCCACTCAGAAACATATCTAGGTGCCAAAACTATTACAATCATGTCCCGTAATAATGAGGAGCGAGATTCAACAGCACTATAGTAGTTCTAATGGAAGTAAGGCCGACTTGTCATGATATAATTTTCCATGTCCTTGACTTGGACCTACCATACAACATGCTCTTAGGACCCCCATGGATCCATGCCATGCAGGCCATTCCTTCAACTTTCCATCAATGTAATAGAATGTGCCATAAAGGACAGATAATCACCATTCAAGGTGATATAGAACCATTTACACATTGCAGAGCATTGCACAATTTTTCTCATGCAGCTTATGAATGCCCTTCTGCAGACATTGTTGTTCCTTTGCAAACAGAGGCTATCAAGGGACATATAGATCTAGATTCACTCACTCCTTGTAATCAAGACTTTCCTTCATTGGTCAACCCTTTTGCATCATGGGAGGCAATGTTGGTGAAATATGGTCTAGGTGAGCCATTCACTCTTGAACATGCCTTATTAATATCGTGATCTATTAGTGTCACTTAGGACACGTTGTAAACTGTAACATCCCAAAATTTCTTATAAGTTAAATTAACTATGGTTAAGTCTAAACAGATTAGATGAGATCATCATTAGTATTGCCTTTGTTTTATGGACTTGGTGATTTTCATTTGTTTGAATGTTTTATATAGAACATGGGAATTTGAATAATTATTACGATAACATATTGTTGGCAATATGTGGACTTATATTATGATGATTAATTTTACCATTAAAGTTAGGTATCAATTAAAATAAAAATTTAAAAAAATGCATTATTAATTTGTGAAATTATATTATTAAATCCTAAAATGATTTGGCATGTAAATCAAAAGTTAAAAAGAATAATAATAATAATATTTTAATATTTAAAATATGAGAGTTTTGAAAGGGACACGCCTTCATCTGACACCAAGAATGTGGCATGCATTGATGCAAGAAACAACATTGGGAAGCCTGAAAATTCTTCATTATAGTATAGTTTCTTCATTATATTTTCTTTTATTTCTCCTTTGTCTGTTTTCATTCTTCCCTTCTGGGATACCTGCGTGAGTTTTGGGAGGAAGGAAGGATTCAACTTGTTGAAGTTGGAAGAATAAGAGGTTGCTAATTTTGGGTTTATTTCAGGCATGAATATATTCTCCCTTCTCTGCAACATTATTTGTAAATAATGAGGAAATACACATTCTGTTTTAAATGGCAATTAAATGAATTTGTGGACAACTTCTGATTTAATTGCTTGGAAATGAAATCTAAAAAGGAAATTGATGGATTTTGTATTCTCTTAAGTTTCCTTTGTGTGGTTTTAGCTAAACCTAGAAAAACGCAGATGGGTGTTCCTAATCAATTTTTATTTTATTTTATTTTCTATTTAAATTTGATTTCTAGAAACCCAAATCGATTTCTGCCTCTGGGTTTTATTACAGTCAAACAATAATTTATTTGTATGAGCAAAGCGATTTATGGGTAGTGTGAAAAATGTTTTTACCATGTATTTCATCATTTTGCTTGATATATTTGCTTCTAGATTCTAATAATTTCTAAACAGAAAAGAAATTAATGCTGGAACGAACTAATTTGGATATGTACAAGTTGATTTGCTTGTAGGTATAATTTTATTACCTGATTGAAAAATAAATTAGTGTTAACAATCTATGTAAGATTTCGTTATTGGAAGTGTTAGAAACTTATTGTTGTTATTCTATGCAAATAGACTTCAAAATTATCATCCTATGGTATGTGGGTCAATTTGTTTTGTTGATCTGTTGGTTACCTAAAAGAACATGTTAAAATGATTTAATAGAGGTGTTTTTACACTGTTTAGTTGGATTGTTCCTATAAATATATATAAATGTATTTTGATTGTTTGAAATAAAGTTATTGTGCATTTTATAGAGCTGCTCATTACCTAGAGGGAATATGTCTAATTGGTATTTGGAAATGATGATTTCAGACAATTTTGTTAAGCTATTTGTTGATTGGAAGGTAAGAAAAATAATAGTTGAATCTGTACCATGTGAAGCATGATTTTCTTGTGGTTTAATCAGAATTTGGATGTTGAATGATTATGGTTTGATTATGTCTTGATCCTTGTGATTAGAGTGAAACATGATTGCTGAAATAGAAATTGGTTGTTCTATTTGTGTACATTCATAGTTGTATCTTGATGAAAAACATGTAATAATACATCCTCTATTGTATTACCATACGTTTGTTGATAAAATAACATGTATATTGTTTCATATTTTATTAAATAATTACATCAAAAAATGGAGGCAATATTCATGCCAGTTCATTTTGAACTGACAACATACCACTACTTTAGTCTTACGGACAATTAGGTCATCACGTTCGGATATGCGAAAACTCATGTCTTGTGAAGTTTTATCGTAGCATGGATCTAAATGAGATACTTGGATTTCAATTTGTAGAAGGATGATATCCTAGAATTTTGACTAAATTTATTGGGATCTTGGACCCATTGTTAATATTCAAACCTCACTATGTGAGAGTTACCGTAATAGTTATATATTTCACCTTAACGACATATGTAATTTATGATTTTAATAAAGAGATGATTACCTTGTATGTAATAATATCTCAATATGAGTAAATGATAAATACTAGAAGTAAGAAATCTTACTTATCATAAATTGTTAAATTTATTTATTTGATATTTGTCAATGTATGAAGCCGATAATTGGGCAATTATTGTAACAATCAATTGTCTTTAATTTCTAAATTAAATAAGCTATTTAGTGGTGTAGCTAATCGAAGGAATAATTAAATATACATTTTTAATATATATTTAATTCGGCCTTTCGGTAAACTTGGTATTAATATAATAAGATTGTAAATCCTGTTGTATAGAGAATGGAAGAATATTGTTGTAAAAGGTAATTTAAGGTTAAAAAAACCAAGCATCAAGAAAAGAGAAACTAAATGGGAAGATAAATAGATGAAAAGATCCATTAGGCATATTAAGGGATAAGTACATGCAAAATGCTGAAATAGATACATTTCAGCGTAACAAATGTAATTATCTCATGATGATCCTAGTTGGCCTTTTGCATTTATCTCCATATAAACTCTTGCAAGATAGGTTAAATGAGAAATAAAGTAAACACAAACTATAATATCTAGATAACTGTGAAAGGGATAGTTGTGAGGTGGCATAAGTAAACTCATAAGACTAGTGTGTTTTCTTGAGTTTAGCCGTAACTTGCACGGCAGAAAACTTTGGCCAAAGTAATGCATTAATGGTTGTGCATTGTATGATCACCTAGTCCTCTAATTAAATTAAAATTTCCAGTAACCTCATCATGGGAAGTTAAACATTGAACATGAGGTAGGCAATGGTCGGATACCGAAATACAAAGTTAGAGAACTAGCTTCATGGTAGACCCAAGGACTTTCACATGGTTCCCATGACCTGAAAAAGGTTGAGCCAAAATGCTAGTAAGCATTGTCACTCGAAGTAGTGGTGAAGGGAGATCATGGAGATCTAGATACACCCTTCTCAGCCACACATGGCTTACATGGATGTTATCAGATAGATGAAAAGAACAAATTTGATTTAAAGAATTTGATTAAATAAATGCATGCATTTATTAGCGGCTATTTAATCTATTTTTATGTCCCACCACGAACTTCTGCGTGAACCCTAGAAAATGGTCGCCACGCATGCCCATTCTACATAGAAACCAGCGAAATCGTCCCTGCACAAACACTAAGTGGGGCATTGACTCTGTCCATTTACATGGTGACGGTGGCGGTGGCGGCGGCGACCTCCAGGCACGATTCAGCAGTCAACTTGCAGTTGGAGGCGGCACGGCTTTGGGGGATGAGGACTCGGCCCTGTCCTGGATCAATCTTGCTTTCAATACCCGCGAAGGCTCCATTAATACTTCCTCTGAGGATGGCGGCACATTCACCGGTCAGGCTCCCTCTGTTCTTGACGGGACGGGCCATGGCGCACCTATTCACGGCCCCACTGTAACCTCGTTCAAAGATGCATTAAGGGGCAAGGATTCTCCTATGAAGCCTGCAGATTGTACCCCATGCATTACATTTGGGGAGGAGGTCATTTCAACTGAAAATTATTATAAGGAACATGCTCTCATCTGCAGATTCGGAGGACTTTGGCCGAGCCTTTCTGATCTTCACGCATGGATCTCCAAGCACTGGACTCCATTGATCGCTGGGAGGTTAGACTTATACCCGTGTGCTAAAGGTATTTTCATAGTAACTTTTTCTTCAATAGCTGACAAAGACTCCATTGCTTCCAAGCTTTGGGTTTGCCAATCTAAGCACCTAGTCATTAAATCCTGGTTCCCCTCTTTTAACCCGCTCACTGAGTCTTTTTCATGCAAACCTGTTTGGATCCGATTACCCCATTTACCCCTCCAATTCTGGAGTGGTGAATGTTTGAAATCTATTGGAAACACCTTGGGAACTACACTTTCTATAGATTCTCAAACATATGATTATACCCATACTACCTACGCTCGGATCTTGGTGGAACTAGACACGGCTAAAAACCTTCCTGCAACCATTGATCTCAGAGTGCAAAACAGAACTTGGTCACAACCTTCGGACTACGAAGGTCTTCCTTTCTCGATGCGTAAGATGTTTCGCATTTGTTGGTCACAATGTCTTCAATACACACTAGCGGAATTTGCGAGTCTAAGGCAAAGAAGGCCCTCCTAACTTGAACTGGTGTGATAGATCGGTCAGCAAGGATGATTGCTCGAAGGCTCCAATCAATATCGAGCTCTGGCGTGATTCGATCTATAGGTTGTGGAATACGTGGAAAATGACCCGGGATAGTTTCGTGTATTTCTCCGGACAAGGTCATATGGTGGATGGTAAATATAGCCAATTCTATGGACGATTCTCTGGCCTAGTCCAGAATTCCCTAGCTCTATTAGCTGCTTTGTGTCTAGCAAGGATAATTGTTTGATGATGATAGGTGGAAGTGGGTAGACCGGAATACTAGTGTGCGTAGGCCAGTGTCTATGTCTAATTCTCCTATGGATTCGTTGGGCTGCGGGATTTGTGGGTCACAACCGTAGATTCTTAGTTGTTGTGGACCTGTTATGGTCATGCGTGAAATCAAGTCCTAATCCCTAATATCCAGTAATCATATGCTTTCTCAGCTTCTATATTTAGGATCAATAACTGTGTGATTTTCTCAGAATACCCTACAGGCGTTCGTGCAACCTGGATTCTTAGGCCGGTATCTATATCTAGAAGAGTGTCTCCTGCATCTGGCTGTGGGACCAAAGGATCACAACCAAAGGTTTGTTCTCTTTCGAACCCTTCTACAGTCATATGAATGTTACCTAGGGTAATCTGTAGTTCGGTTGATTCGACCAAAACGTGTGTGCTTGGTCGTCTTCTATGTTTAGTCCGCTCAACTGGGAATTGATTTGTTGTAAGCTTACCGTTGTTCGGAAGACTTGAATCCTAAGATTTTGATCTATATCAGTTATCGCTGTGATGAGATTGGGTTGAGGCACGATTGGCTCGAATACGTATTCCCTGGGCTCTCTAGGTCCCATGATTGTCATACAAAAGCAACAAAGTAAAGTGAACTACAGTAAAATAAAATTTAACCTATGTGAAGTATATCTATAGCATATATAACTTCTCTATTTTTTTGTGTTTTCTGATGAGCTTTACGAATTTAAGAAAGCAACTATTTAAAATATCTAGAAATGACAACTAAAATAATCAATTTAAAACAAACAAAATAACCGAGTGTAGCTATTTTTCTGTGCAATTTGTAGATCTATTCTAAACAATGAAATAGCTTATCTAATCTATTTGCAAGACTCTCGATCCTACCTCAGAAGTGAGGAGTGAATCATAGTTTCTCAGAAACTATCAATCCCCACAGCTTCCCTGGCAATATCGAGAGTAGAATTAACTGAAATAAAGCAATTAACTACTCTATTTGATATGATTCTAACTAGAACTTTGAAAGCTAGAACTTGGATTCTGCAGAACAATGGCGAATCCGCTGGTGTGTGTGATCTTGTCCCCTCAGTGTGATCTCCTCATTCCTTCGTGTTCACGTGGATCTAGAAAAGTGTGTAATGCTAGCATCAACAGAAGTAGATATTGGGATAAAGGCAGCTCGAACACTGACTGAATACAAATGCGAGTAGGAGAGGGATAGCGCAAGAGTACAGAGCTTGGCTTATGCAATTCCTAGCGGGATCTATTGCGAGTCATGCAACATAAAGCGTCTAGAACCTGAAACTATCTTGTTTGAGGAGCAAAACCTGCAACTTTAATGGCTTCCTAAGCTATTCTACTCTAATGGATTGGATGAAATAACAACAGTGCTTGCACAAGATGGATATGTGGCTTACTAACAGTAAAACAATGCTAACTAAGCATGCAATGAAAGAAACTAAGCATTCTAAGCAAAAGGAAAACTAAATCTATTGCAAAGAGAAATCAGAGGCAAATTTTGAGGGGCCATTTGCTTGAGCACAAGCCAACTATTTATAGCATTTGCATTTACCCAAGGTAAAAGCCAAATAGAACTCTTAAACTATAAACAATGGCAAAACACTATTCCAGGGAACCAGAATCATAAATGCAAGCTTATGGCGGTGAAAGAAAGCTGGTAAAACGTTGAATTTACGTGAGTCGTGTTAAAAGAGCTTTCTGGAAAATGCGTAAAGGACCGCCACCTACTGGGACCGCCACCTGTTCGGGGGCGGTCACCTGAGCCGCCAGGGCAGTAGGCGGCGGTTTTGTCACTTGAAGAGAAAAAGGCCAAGAAAAGAGGGGAAAAGGAAAAAATAAAGCACGCGGGGGCTAAGCGGGGCATGCGGGATGTTAACGCACACTCGGAGAGCTTTTCCGGATCCCAAACACCTTGCGAGGAGACCTGTATCATCATTGGGGCACGTGTCACGTTGTTCTGGCAGTACAATACCTTACAATTTTGGGTACGTACATATTGCCCCCTCGGAGAAGCATTTTAGCCATGAAGAGGCGTAAAATGGTGGGTCCGAGTATGGCGGTCCCGAAATGGGAAGTTAGAAGTTATACCTGATACATCCATGTGTTGAAATGACGCCGTCCAAGATTCCCGCTACCTGCAAAATGAAAAGAGAACTCAAGTGCAGATAGACACAATAGTTTGAAAAATAAACGCTAAAATAATAGGGAAATGAGAACGTACCATTTGTGTGGGGATAGGAACTTACCTCCGTCGGCGCTCCAAACCTGTGAAAAGTCATTTAAAACAAATCCGGACACTATATATATGAAAGTGGGCCCATTTTCCTATTCATTTGTGCAAGTTGATTTGATTGATTTTGAGCTCTGGGACCCACGGTGACGGTTTCTTGCGTGAGTAGAGTCAAAACGTCCGTGACGAGATAGTGATCATGCCTCCACGTGTGGAACATCGACCCGTGAGATCACAGGTTAGTTTTCTTCAGTTTATCCTTTTTACCCCCTTAAATTTGAAATGCTAAATACTTTGTCATGGGGGGGTAATTTTTGAAAATGTTAGTGTTAAAAGGTCCACCTAGGGGGGGCGCCTACTGGGTAGGCTTTGTTTTTAGGTAAAATGGTCATTTTTTGCACTTTTTAGGCCTTTTAAATTTAAAAACCCGCGTGGGTTTTCGGACCACGACCGCCGCCCTGCCCAGGGTGGTGGTTACATGACCGCCGCCTGTTCAGGGTGGCGGTTACACGACCGCCACCCTTAAGGCGGCGGTTACAAAACCGCCTCCCTGCTCAGGGTGGCGGTTTTGCACAGAATGCAAAAGGAACATCTATTTGAGATTGTGTTTGTATTTTTAGCATTTCTACGTGCTTTCATGATTTTTCCAGTATTACTTGGATGCTAACTTGCTCTGTTTTGTGTGTTTTTGGGTGTATGCAGGTGAGAGAGGAGTATATCCGGTGGAGTCGAGAGAGGGAGTGTGATTGGCTCCCAGGGGTTCTAGATGCCCTCTCACAGGATGAGGAGGACACTCTTCAGTGGGCTGGGATACTACGCATTTCACGCGTGCCCCACGTTACACCATCTAGTCACATCCTTTGTGATTTGTTCTCATACTGGGATGCAGATCGGAACACCTTCCGATTGCCAGGGGTCCGCGGTGAGTGGACTATTACATTGGAGGACGTCTATCGTATTCTGGGGGTCCCGATCATCGGAGACGACTCACCCTAGAGACGGCAGGTTCACGGGCACAGATTGCACAGTGGGCCACATATATGGGAGATGCAGTCATCTCTACGGGGTCGAAGAAGGGGGTTAGAGTTTGATCCATTCCTTCTTTGCCCATCCCCTACTTCAGAGGCCATCATGGGGATCCTTGCCTCGAGACTGATCGGGGACAAGGGAGGAGATACATTACTATACTGCTGGTCCCCCATTATTGCACAGATAGAGGGGCACGGTCGGATATATGCCTGGGGAGCAGATATTCTTGGGACCACCTACCACGACTTATACAGGGTGGTCCGTTTACAGGGGCAGTCCTTGAGCCACCCGACCCTAGTCATGAGTTGGGTCTATGAGCATTTCATCCCTTATGGCAGGGGTGTGGAGGTGGCAGATCCTGGAGCTGTGAGGGCAGCCAGATGGACAGACATGTCGGTGCTCAGAGCACCTCATCAGCCAGTTGCCTCCCTGACTACTGCCGACATGGAGGCCACACCATACCAGACTATGGCAGGTATATGGGGCGAGGAGGCTCTTACCTTGATCTCCTGCTCCATGACAGGGCAGCTTATTGATAGAGTGGGGCGAGTGGAGATGCACCCCTTTGGCCGTGTTCCTCAGCAGTTTGGCTTACCATACATGGGTATGCTTCCCCCAGTGGCACCAGTATACAGATCAGTCTGAGAGGCCAGAGGGGGGCCTAGAGGCCGGGGTTGGACAGTGGTTACTCCTGGCATTCCTATTGCAGCCAGGAGGATAGTACGTGCCAGAGGGAGAGCCGGTGCACCTCAGGCACCTTTGCTTCAGTTTCTGCGGGTCCTGCCCATAGCAGCGATGACCCCATTGAGGTAGACTCTGAGTCTGAGGAGTTTACGGGGGAGAGACAGAGGAGGAGACCGAGGACAGTGATCCTGAGTGGCACGACACCCAGGATATCATGCAGGCGGAGAGGGCCGAGCAGAGTGCAGAGAGGGTGACTCTGGTTTTAGAGGAGCCACTCTCCCAGGGCCATGGGGAGGATGAGTCCATTGCGGGCGTTACGTTGCTCCAGCCACAGGAGCAGCCCCTCAGTCGGCAGCGGCATCCGTGGTGGGCGCTGATCCCATAGATCCATCTTGGAGGCCTGGTGATCCGAGTAAGTTACCCTCTCTCCCTTCTAGTGTTTGTTTAATTTAAGATCATTTTAGTTACTATCTCTCCTTGTGTTTTATCTTGGATTTCTAATCTCCTATTTGGTTTCTAATTTTTCTCCTTGGTTTGCAGAGACCGCCGATGAGTGGCGGGACTTGATTCGCAGGGTATGCACTGATACCCTGATGATCCCCATGGAGAGGACCCGCGCAGAGCTGTCCGTGGATGTTGGGGAGCCTTCAGCAGTCGCCGGTAAGACATACCGACGTCTTCGCTCCAGTCTGGCATGTGGCCAGGATGGTATCGACCCTTCGCACAGAGTTAGCGGGGTACAGGATGGCTGAGCGCTTGATGAGGAGCCATTCTCATGGTGAGACTGCGGCTGCCCCTCGGGATCCTGAGCCCTCCGTGCATTCAGAGCGCCGGCGTAGCCGGAGTCCTAGGCATGGGCGTGCACCTTCAGAGGGGTCTCGTAGGGATTGAGAAGCCACTTGGCTCTCGTAGATTTTGTACTATATATTCTTTTGTATATCCCGGGCTCTTTGAGCGTTTTGACCATGCTTAGTGCATGATGACATTGTATATAAACGTTGATCATTTATATATATGTATTCGTTCTGGATCAAAATCTTGGCATTCATGGCTTTCTTTCTATTTCCAGTTTCCTCATGTATGCTATGATGTATGTTTATATGTTTCTTTTTAGAATATATGCAATGGTGAACAAATGATGCAAGTGTTTTACTTTCCTTTTGTGTTTCATGATGCTGATATATGATAATGTAGATATAATGTGATTTTGAATCTTAGTTTCTGTAAGCAATTTTGGATACTTCATGTTTGTTTTGGCAAAGTGATGAAAATAAACCGGTACGATGAACAGATAAACCTGCCCCTACCCCCAACTCCACGCAACTAGTAAGATGCGAGGGCTTATCACCAAGAGTTGGGAAGGGCGCAAGTTATGAGGTGTAGTGAAATGATAGTGATGAAAGACAGACAAAGCTTTGGCGGAACCAAATTAGGACACCACAAGTCTACTCCACTCGAGTGACTTCATAGTTTTGGATGCAACTTGCTTTGCGGTTTATCCAGACTTAGACCCGTAGATGGCCACATAGTAGACAAAATCAGGTTTTTAGGATTTTAACTCTCTTGGGATTTTGAACATCTGATTCATTTGTTTTTGACTCAAAGTTTCAAAGTTTGAATTGTTTGTGTATGACCTTTTGCATTTATTTGTCAAGAGGACCCCCTACACTTTGCCCCATGCTACTAGTAAGAAGCGTGGGTTTATCACCGTGGGCAAAGCATAGGCGAGTAAGGGCATTTCCATCCTTTCCCAACCCTACGTCACTAGTAAGAGATGCAAGCTCATCACCAAAGGTTGGTGGGGCAAGGAAATGTGTAAAATTAAAATTTTCTGTTTGATCAATGTTTGACTTGTTTATTTGAGTAAAATGTCAGTATGTGTTTATTTCCAAAGAGATATACATATGGGATAGATGTGACACCATGAAGCTTCTAGAACAGACCATAGGCAAGACACCTACCCTAAGAAGAAACCAAAAGTGAGAATAAACTTGCAGATCTTGGTATGGTTACCGTTAAGACTTTGTCATGTCTAGCTTTATTTGATAAAATGATTCTGAGATAATTTGATGATATCATGAAAATGGAGAGTATGATTAGAAAGTTTATGCCAACAACATCATGAGTTTGTAATGAATTGCTTTGAGAATAGATTCCTTGATCACAATTTGTGTATGAAACAAGTGGACAATATGATCCTAATCTATATGAAAATGCAATGTAGATAGATATATAAATAGTGCTAGCTGCTTACGCGTAGAAACGCTTGAGGTGTAGGGAATTGACTGTTTCACCAAATTCCTCACCTTCTAGCATACATAAGAGGTATGCACCATTTCCATAGTCCTTCATGACTCGGTATGGGCCCAACCATTTAGGCCGAATTTCCTTCCTTCGCCGGTCTTCTTGTCGATCCGGTTGTCTAGTCTTAGAACTAGATCACCTTCATATATGTCGCGTTCATAGACTTTCTTGTTATATTGCCGGCACATCCGGTCGGCATAGACTCTATGTCGCTTTCACAGCATCTAACCTAGCTTCATCTAGGCTTTCTAATTGGGAGAGACGTGCTTCCCTGTAAGCATCTTCATCCAGAATCCCTTGTAATGAAATGTGGAGACTGGGTATTTCAACCTCGAGTGGGAGAACTGCCTCTGCCCCGAATACTAGTGAGAAAGGAGTTGCTCCCGTTGGTGTTCTTATTGAGGTTCGGTGGGCCCATAAGGCCGGATATAACTTTAAGTGCCAATCTCATTTGTTTTCTTTCACCGTTTTAAGGAGAATGGCTTTTAGTGTTTTATTCGTCGCTTCAGCCTGTCCATTGGCTTGAGGGTAATACAAGGAAGCCGTATGATGGCTTATTTTAAATTTATTGCATAGCTCGTGAACCTCTTCATTTTAAAAGAAGTTCCATTATCGGAGATAATGATTTGCGGGATCTGATACTGCAATGATTTGGTTCAAAATGAACTTGGCGATTACAGAACCAGGTACAGTAGTAAGAGGCATAGCCTCTACCCATTTGGTAAAATATTCGGTGGCCGTGATTATAAAATTATGGCCATCTGTGGACGAGGGAGAGAATTTCCCTATTAAATCTAGGCCCCATGTAGAAAAGGGCCATGGAGTAGCGATTGGTTGTAGAGTTTGTGCTGGCATGTGGATCTCATGGGAGAACTCTTGGCACTTATGACACTGTGTCTCGTCTGAAACTCTCTTTGCGTCGTGTTCTAGAGTGGGCCAGAAATAGCCCATTCGATGTATTTTACGAGCGGTGGCATGGCCACCAAAGTGGCCTCCACACATTCCACTGTGAGATTCATGGAGAATCTTCTTGGATTCTTCTATGTCGACACATCTTAGGAGCATTCCATCGAACGCTTTCCGATAGAGCACTTGCTCTATAATGATGTATTTAGCTACGATAATACGTAACCGCCTTCTTTGTTGCGGTGTAGCTCCTTCTGGATACGTATGGTCCATGATATAATTAATGATATCAGTGTACCAGGGACACTCAGAGATAGAAGGTCGGGTTTCGATGTAGTATACGCACTCATCTGGAAAATCTAAATCTACTAGATCGCCTCCATCTAATGGGTTATCAACTAACCAATCCACGATGATTTTTCCTTTAACTGACTTCTGATTTACAAATGTTAATTCGAATTCTCCCATTAAGGTTATAAAATGTCCAGCCTTTTTAGATAAGGACCCTTGTGTGAGGAAAGTTCGTAAATGGTCATTTTTACCATGACCCTTGTTTCTTGATTTAGCATATAATGTCTTAGGCGTTTGGTTGCAAAGACTATGGCGAGGCATTCTCGTTCTGCTTGTGTATAACGTGTTTCATAGTCGAGCAACGTTCGGCTAATGAAATAAATCACGCGTTCTCTCTTGTCATCATCTTCTTGAGCCAGCATGCAGGCTAGCGAGACATTGGTAGCTCGTGAGTATAAATTAATGGGTGATCTAGCTTAGGTGGCATTAGCGTAGGTGGTGATAACAGGAAACGCTTAACTGCATCAAAAGCTTCATTGCAATCTTCAGTCCAATCAATGCTATAATCTTTCTTGAGTAAATTGTTGATTGGATGAATGGCGAAACTTAAGTCTGGGATGAATCTTCGGATTGCACCCAACTTTCCGAGAAATGACCTGATTCCAGATTCATCCGAAGGTGGAACCATTTCGAGGACAGCCCAAATTTTGGTTGGGTCAACATCTATCCCTCATGATGATATGATGTAACCTAGGAGCTTCCCTCCTGTTACACCAAAGACACATTTTTCTGGATTTAGCGTGACTCCGTATTCTATCAGACGTGAGAGAATGATGCGGAGTACTTCCGGATGGTCACAACACTTCTTGGCCTTAGCCAACAAGTCATCTACGTAGGATTCCATGATTTTATGAATTAAATCATGAAATATATATGTCATAGCTCACTGGTATGTAGCACCAGCATTCTTGAGACCAAATGGCATGACAACATAGCAATAAGTTCCCCAAGGAGTTATAAATGTGGTTTTAGCTTGATCTTGTTCAGATATTTTGATTTGATTGTATCCCGAGAATCCATCCATGAGAGACAAAAGTTCAAACCCAGTTGTTGCATCAACAATGACATCAATGGATGGCAATGGGAAGTCGTCTTTAGGACACGCTTTGTTGATGTCTCGGAAATCTATGCAGATGCGTATCTTTCCATTCTTCTTGAGAATGGGAATGATATTAGATACCCATTGGGAGTAATCGACTGGCTTGATGAATCCTACTTGGAGGAGTTTTATTACCTCCTCTTTTACCATGAGAGCTACCTTGGGTTTCATGGGTCTTGATTTTTGTTTAACTGGCTTTGCATCAGATTTAGTGACGAGGTTGTGCACCGCGATGTGGGGTGTAACTCCTGTCATTTCCTTATAATTAAATGCAAACACCTTCTGATGTTCTTTGAGGATCCGAGTGTGTATTTCTACTTCCTCTGGGGTTAACGAGGACCCTAGTTTCAATATCCTTGGTTCGTCTTCCATTCCGATGTTAATATCAATTGTTTCTTCGATCAAAGAGGCGTTACCCTCTTCAAACTCAGGTGGTGCTGGAGGTAAATCCAAATCATCCCCATTTTCTACTGTGCATATGCTAGGTTCCATTTGTGAGGGAAGATCCATCATGGGATTTCCGAAGTAGGAAGACGAATGTGGGATTAAGGACAAATCTATCATATGATAGGAGAGATGTAGTGCCGCATAGGCGTTTAAGTAATCCAAAGTGGCCATATCACTATCAACATGGTCTAGGATAGTAGATTCATTTCCGTTTAAAAGAGAATTTGTCATTGTCTTTATCAATGGTTCATCACGAAGGGATACCATGAAACGGGTATCCTCTAACTCATTGCTTGGAGTAAAACGTGATGCTGAAGTTGCTATTGAATCGGTGAGAATATTTTTCTCTCGTGGGATTGCTTCAATTGATATGAAGTCAAACTCCTTGCTTAAATCTAATACAACTTTTTGTAAAGTTGTAAGTGCTCGGCTTTGGTTTCATATATCTCAGAGACTTGGTTTGCTACTAATTGCGAGTCTCCTAAGACTCTGATGTTATCAACACCAATTCTCTTAGCTAAGATGAGGCCAAGGAGGAGGGCTTCGTACTCAGCGCCATTGTTTGTGCACTCAAAATTTAGTTTAAAGGCAAAAGGTAAGACTTTTCCTTCAGGGGAAGTAAAGATTATACCTGCCCCCGCTCAGTAATGGCATCTAGCTCCATCAAAATGGAGTGTCCAATATTTAACTGGGAATATGGATGGTGGGATATCTGTTGTGTTTGCATATTCTACTTCCACCATACAGAGATCCTCTGCTGGAAGAGAGCCAATGCCTAGGGAATATCCTATGCCTACTGAATCGAATGGTAAGAATATTGGTAGATCATTTTCTAGCAATTCAATGATCTTTGTAGTAGTTCCTAATGATACTGCTTTCTACAGTGTTAGCCTCATCTTTGGGGGTTGGGGTTACTTTGGCTAGGCTCATAGTTTCAAGATCTATCGTAGGTACCAACTTTTCTTTTGTTTTTGCATCGGTAGGTTTATTAAGTTGGTTTGTTGGGAGTTCAAACTCCGAGTGTACACCTGGTCTTTTCTTTAAGTCAGCTAGGTGTACATCAAATGGTTTTGGATCACCTTTGGCCACGAATACCTTTCCTAAATGTAAAAACCTTACTTCTTGAAATAGTGTAGAAGGGATTGCCTTCATGCGGTGTATCCATGGTCGGCCGAGGATCATATTATAGTTAGTTTCCCGATCTATAATATAAAACTCAGTCAAGATGGTTTTGGGTCCTAAGGTGACCGGTAATATTATAGTTCCAACCGAGGTGGCTTTAAGACTATCATAGCCCCTTAGTGTATTTCGAGTTGTGGAACAATTGGTTTCTCCATACCCTAGCTTTTGGAGGAAAGAGAAGGGGACTATGTTAACTGCCACCCCATCATCAACCATTGCACACTTTACATAGTTGTTATAAACCCATACTTGCAAATGTAAGGTTGGATCACCTCGGCGTGTGATCTCAGCATCTGTCGGCATTTTGTTTATCTCGAATATGAATTCGACATCCCTATCTGCTTGCCTGGAGGATGAACATCAAAGTCCACATGATTTACCTATGTTTCAGGTGGTGGAGTGATGTTAATTAGATGACCTAAACCTAATGCTTCTAAAAGAGCAGCCCTATGGGCAGGAGAGTTCTTTAGTAAGTCTAAGAATGAAATGTGCGAGAAGGTTTTTGTTAGGTCGTTAATTAAATCATAGGCACCCACAGGTTTTACTACGATTTGTTGGATGTCATCCGCCTCTGGCAGGTGGCTTGGACTTGGCTGAGAGAAATACTCTCGCGTCCTTGTTATAGCTTCGATGGGTAGCTCAGCGTCTAACTCCACTAAACCGACTACCTTAGGTCGTGGCTGACTTCCTAGTTGTGGCGCAACTAATGGATTTAGCGAGGTCGAGGCTTCATGATCATTGTTTCCTGTCATTACACCCTTGTTCGTCCTAGTTAGATTTAGCCTGTTGTTATCATGATTTGGGAGTGGATCATTAAAGATCTTCAGGGGTGCGTTTTGAGGGGAAACTACCCCTGAAAAGGTATTTGACGTTGGTGACGTAGGATCTGCTAAGAACATATCCATGAAAAGTTGTTTTTGTTCATCTGGCAAGCGTTGCATGAATTTATTGTAGTCACGGCACGTTCTAGTGTCATGGCCCCAAATTTTGTGGAAACCACAATACGAATTAGGATTGTAATTCCTAGTTTGTTGGTTTGATGTGTATTGTGGCCCAAAATTTTGATCAAACCGTTGTCTATTAAAATTTTGCGTTTGTTGTTTTTGGTTTGAATTCTAGTTTTGGTACCTAGTTGAATTTTGGCTTGGACCCTGTATAGGATTTTGCCATTGTTGTTGTTGTTGTGGATGGTTAAAATCCACTGTATTGATTGTTGGGGTAAAGTTGTTGTTTCGTTGGTTGTTTATTTGTGATGGAGTATTGACAACATTTACCTTCTTAGGCTGGTCGGTTACTCCATCTGTTGTTACACCCCGATTTTTGTTAAGGATTTTAGGTCCTTGATTGACGTTCGTGGTAGTAGGATAAGTTGTAGTGTTTTGGTTGGGGCGATTAACCTCCCATTTGCTCCATATGTTTTGTGACCACTATCAATTGCCGCTTGATCTATTCGAAGAGCGCTCTCAAGTACTTCATCGTAAGTTCTTAATGGGAACTTCTGGACTTCTTCCTTCACTTCTCTGCTAAGCGAATGAAGGAATAAATCACATAGTTCCATTTGATCCATGTTTGGAGCACTTGCCGAAGAATAAAGAACTGTATGCCACCTTTGAATGAAATGGGTGACAGATTCGTTGTGTTCTTGTTTGATGTGTAAGAACTCTCTGATTCCTGTTCTTAATAATTTGTTCATGTCGAAGGCCTTGATGAACTCTGACACGAGTTGTTTGAATGAATGTATGGAAGCCTCAGGTATTCTATAATACCAATCGAGAGCGATGCCTTCCAAGGTTTTTGGGAATATTTTAGCAACAACCCCATCCCATGGGAGTAGTTCTCGAATGGTTGTAGCGTAAGCTTTGATATGTGCATTTGGATCTCCCTCGCCTTTGTATTTGGGAAAATCGGGAGAGGTCTTGGAAGCATGACGCTTCGTATGGTGAAATCCAAGGGCTCTTTCAAATATTCTGAGTAAGTCCCTATCGCATATGTTTCGACCATAGATGGTGCCTGTTGAGGGAGCGGTGGTGGAATGGGTTGTTGGTATGGCACAGCGTATGCATTGGTTGGTAGGGGCATAAGGAAGCCCCTGTGTTTGAGAAAACATGCCGGGAGAGGAGAACATATCCCCTTGTGGTGATTTGGAGTACATGTTTAAGTATGACGGGGTACTGTCCATGAATGGATTGTTTTGTACTAGACCGGGAGGAACAGTGCTAGAGATGGTGGGTCTAGTTGGCGTTTGTTGTGAATACTGAGGAGTCATGCCTAACGTGCCTACTCCTGTGAGGAGATCTACTTGGCTAGGATGGTGTGGAGGATTGGAACTTCCTGTTTGCATGAATTGCAATTTTGACTTGCTTGGGCAAGTTCTAACCCTCTAACCTTTTCTATTACCAACGTTGAAATGACTTCATTTGGTGAAGTCACGATATTCTGCCTTGGTGGCATTTGTTGTATATCATGGTGTTGTATAGGTCTATGATACCCCGCTATGAACTGATCACTGCCCTGCCAAGTTTCTCAGGGCATTTCCTATATGTAATGGGATGGAAGTGTTTTCTTGAAAAGAGACCTCGGGTTGTGTTTGTAGACCTCCTATGGGTGGGTACATACTTCGAGAGCGTTGTTCATTCCTGGCATAATATACCGAATGTTTATCATCTAAACTTTGGTATGGGTCTGATTGCCTACTAATTTGTGGTCTAAGTAGTACCTGAGGAGATGAACCAGATTCTCCGGTGAACGTCATATTGTTCGAGCCTGAAGGCTCCGTTTGTTGCGTTTGAGCGAGTTGTTCCAACTCCTCTGTTTGGAAGGATGAGCTATATCTGATCCTTGGAGTTTGTGTTGATAATTGGTTATTTGAATAGTTGTCACCCCATACTGAGAGTGAGGGTGATGATTGTCTATTTTGTTGGGCGTAATATGCCTCAAGACCCAAGAGGGGTCTGCCATATGCATCGAATCCCGACATATTCGGGGGTATATGAATACCCGCAGAATAATGGGAAGGAGCGAAAGTGATGGTGAAATGAGAATGACTAAAGATGGAAAAGGTGAAAAGTTGTTAATTTGGAAGAACACGTAATAATTGACTCGAAATGAAGTTCATGTGAAGGCCGATTTTGTTAAAGGTGAAAAAAATTGTCGAAGGTTCACGTCGGGTTCACCAATTTTGTACGACGGAAAAGTGACATGCGAGCATGGGAATCTACAAGTGACTCTTCCTCGCACCCGACCTCCCGAGGTCATGCCGAGACAGCCGGTGGGTATGGAATATGTGTGAGATGCAGACAAACTAGTTAGGCAATCTAATGTCTTCAATACGCACTAGCGGAATTTGCGAGTCTAAGGCAAAGAAGGCCCTCCTAACTTGAACTGGTGTGATAGATCGGTCAGCAAGGATGACTGCTCGAAGGCTCCAATCAATATCGAGCTCTGGCGTGATTCGATCTATAGGTTGTGGAATACGTGGAAAATGACCGGGATAGTTTCGTGTATTTCTCCGGACAGGGTCATATGGTGGATGGTAAATATAGTCAATTCTATGGACGATTCTCTGGCCTAGTCTAGAATTCCCTAGCTCTGTTAGCTGCTTGTGTCTAGCAAGGATAATTGTTCGATGATGATAGGTGGAAGTGGGGTAGACCAGAATACTAGTGTGCGTAGGCCAGTGTCTATGTCTAATTCTCCTATGGATTCGTTGGGCTGCGGGATTTGTGGGTCACAACCGTAGATTCTTAGTTGTTGTGGACCTGTTATGGTCATGCGTGAAATCAAGTCCTAATCCCTAATATCCAGTAATCATATGCTTTCTCAGCTTCTATATTTAGGATCAATAACTGTGTGATTTTCTCAGAATACCCTACAGGCGTTCGTGTAACCTGGATTCTTAGGCCGGTATCTATATCTAGAAGAGTGTCTCCTGCATCTGGCTGTGGGACCAAAGGATCACAACCAAAGGTTTGTTCTCTTTTGAACCCTTCTACAGTCATATGAATGTTACCTAGGGTAATCTGTAGTTCGGTTGATTCGACCAAAACGTGTGTGCTTGGTCGTCTTCTATGTTTAGTCCGCTCAATTGGGAATTGATTTGTTGCAAGCTTACCGTTGTTCGGAAGACTTGAATCCTAAGATTTTGATCTATATCAGTTATCACTATGATGAGATTGGGCTGAGGCACGATTGGCTCGAATACGTATTCCCTGGGCTCTCTAGGTCCCGTGATTGTCATACAAAAGCAACAAAGTAAAGCGAACTACAGTAAAATAAAATTTACCTATGTGAAGTATATCTATAGCATATATAACTTCTCTATTTTTTTGTGTTTTCTGATGAGCTTTACGAATTTAAGAAAGCAGCTATTTAAAATATCTAGAAATGACAACTAAAATAATCAATTTAAAACAAACAAAATAACCGAGTGTAGCTATTTGTCTGTGTAATTTGTAGATCTATTCTAAACAATGAAATAGCTTATCTAATCTATTTGCAAGACTCTCGATCCTACCTCAGAAGTGAGGAGTGAATCATAGTTTCTCAGAAACTATCAATCCCCATAGCTTCCTTGGCAATATCGAGAGTAGAATTAACTAAAATAAAGCAATTAACTACTCTATTTGATATGATTCTAACTAGAACTTTGAAAGCTAGAACCTGGATTCTGCAGAATAGTGGCGAATCTGATGGTGTGTGTGATCTTGTCCCCTCAGTGTGATCTCCTCATTCCTTCGTGTTCACGTGGATCCAGAAAAGCATGTAATGCTAGCATCAACAGAAGTAGATATTGGGATAAAGGCAGCTCAGAACACTGACTGAATACAATGTGAGTAGGAGAGGGATAGCGCAAGAGTACAGAGCTTGGCTTATGCAATTCCTAGCGGGATCTATTGCGAGTCATGCAACATAAAGCGTCCAGAACCTGAAACTATCCTGTTTGAGGAGCAAAACTTGCAACTTTAATGGCTTCCTAAGCTATTCTACTCCAATGGATTGGATGAAATAATAGCAGTACTTGCACAAGATGGATATGTGGCTTACTAACAGTAAAACAATGCTAACTAAGCATGCAATGAAAGAAACTAAGCATTCTAAGCAAAAGGAAAACTAAATCTATTGCAAAGAGAAATCAGAGGCAAATTTTGAGGGGCCATTTGCTTGAGCACAAGCCAACTATTTATAGCATTTGCATTTACCCAAGGTAAAAGCCAAATAGAACTCTTAAACTATAAACAATGGCAAAACACTATTCCAGGGAACCAGAATCATAAATGCAAGCTTATGGCGGTGAAAGAAAGCTGGTAAAATGTTGAATTTATGTGAGTCGTGTTAAAAGAGCTTTCTGGAAAATGCGTAAAGGACCGCCCTCTATTCAGGTGGTGGTGGAAACATGGACCGCCCCCACACCAAGAGAAAAAGGCTAAGAAAAGAGGGGAAAAGGAAAAAATAAAGCACGCGGGGGCTAAGCGGGGCATGTGGGATGTTAACACACACTCGGAGAGCCTGCTTGAACACCTTGCGAGAGACTCAGTATCATCATTAGGCACGTGTCACGTTGTCCTTGAAGAGAAAACAATTTTGGCTAAGAAAAGAGGGAAAATGGGGAAAAACACCACGGAAAGATGCCCTCCCGGAACACTTGGTTTTCGGTACAAAAGAGGACCTAAAATCAAATTCAAATGCTGAGGCTGAATCTGATTTAGTCCCTGAAACCCCTTTATCGGAAAATCCTATTGCCGACAGCAAGGAAGATGCAACAAATTTATCTCATTTAGTTGTTGACAACAAGGAAAAATCATCTCATGAAAACAATGATGTTGTTTCAGTTGGTACTATTGCAACTATGGAAAATACTCCTTCTTCTAACCCTCCATTCGTGGAGGCATCATCAGGTTGGGTAACTGTTCGAAAAAGAAAAAGTTTATTTTAAAGAATGCCACTTCTCCGCCTCGATGATTTGTCTCTCTTTTGTTGTTCGGTTGTTCTTCATTGTCCATTGTCTTTTCCGAACAATGGTTTTTGGATCTGCCATGGTGCTACGGTCTTTGTTGCAGACTGGTTGTTGTTTTTCAAGTTGCTTTTTTTCTTTGAAATGATGCTGGGTGTTGGTACTTTTGCTGAGCAGATTGTTTTCTGCTGTTGGGCTTCAATGATTCAATCTTGGCTTTTGAGCCTTCCTGTACAAGGGTATAGTCCCTTTCAAAAAACTATTTGCCAATAATAATAAAAAAATCTATTTTATGTATGTTTTTAAAAAAATCCTCATTTTCCAGTTCTAGTAATTTTGAGCGTTACATTTTGGTATCAGAGCCAGAGGCTCAGACACTTGGACATTAATGGGACACACGTTCTAATAAAAAGTATCCTCTTTTATAAAAATAGGAAACTTTGGCTAGGCCGGCAACAAGAGCTAATATGGCGAGTGACAATGGGGTAAATAATGATGATGTGTTAGATAATACGGCTGCTAAGTTAGAAGAAATCCTCAACCTTTTGAATGACACCAAACCGAGTTGCTGCCATAGAACAACAAGGTCAGGGTGGTGAAGAAGATGAGGATCATAGGGATGATGAGCAACATGATGATCAATTCAAGCACCTGAATGAAAGGGAAAATAAGAAAGCAAGGTTGGCTGTTGAGTTAGTGAGGGACATTAAAAGAATATCCCCACCTAAATTTGATGGTACAACTCTTGGGGATGGCACTAAAATCGGCTATCCAAAATGGAAAAGTATTTTGAGATTAGGGACTTTTTAGAGGAGACAAAAGCAGTATGGGGAGCCTACCAATTGTCCTGTGAAGCATATTCCTAGTGGGATAACTGAAAAATGGAACTAGGAATTGATTCTTGTATGATCATGTGGGAGAAGTTCAAGGCCTACTTCCATCAAATATGGATACCTCAACTATACTTTGACCAAAATATGGCATAATTCCAAAATCTGACTCAAGGAAAGTACTCAGTTACAGAATATTGGGAATGTTTCACTCGATTGTTGAAATATGTTCCTATGTATCAAAAGGATGAGAAGTTTAGAGTGAGAAAATTTATAATGGGATTGAATCCTAGCATTGGTGGTGAGGTAGATGTTCATGGACCTACCTCGATGGAAACAGTGTTTGAAAAAGCTATCAAGCAAGAACAAAAGTTGCGAAGTATTTATGCCTCTAAAGAGGAAAATAGAAGGAAAATAGCAGTTTTCAAACACCAACCGCAAGTAAACCAACATGGAAAAGGGAAACAACAAGTTCAGGCCTATCAATAAAAGAGGAATAGCGGGTAGAACTATTGTGAATAATAAAAATAATGGGCAACAAGGAACAAGTTTCAGCCAGAATAAGATTGAGAGAAAAGGACCTCTGGGTGGATGTTTTAAGTGCGGTGGCGATCATTTCGCTAACTTTGTCCATAAAGAGGACAATGGAATAACCAGAAGGGATCTACTGCAGTAAATAAAGAGGGGCAACAACATAAGATTTATGCTGTAGTCCATAATAAGCAAGCAGAAAAGTAAATGACTCCCATTGAAACCTCAAGTAAGCTTTTTGGAGAACCTGTTTCTGTTTTATTTGATTCCAGTTCAACAAAATGTTTTGTTTCATCTAAAGTAGCTGATAAACTCAAAATAAGAGCTGGGTACATGGAACACACTTGGAATGTCCAAAGTATGGAAATAATGTTGTACATAGAGTGAAGCAGTGTTTGTTTGAGGCACCACTAGAATTACCTGAGTTCACAACAAGATTAAACTTGTATGTGGCACCTCTTGGATCCTATGATGTTGTCATAGGTATAAATTGGTTAAGTCAACATAATGTAACCTTGGATTGCTTAGGAAAATGTGTAACCTATTGTGATGATCAACAGAAAACAACAAGTGTTCAGGGTGTTAAAAGAGAGTTTGTCACTAGGCAGATTTCTGCCATGTAGCTGAAAAAGGCAAAGTGAAAGAGCTATCATCTATATGCTGTAAAAATATCAAATTTGGGATAGGAAATTGAGCCTGAAATTGAAGCATTTCCCATCCTAAGGGAATTTAGAGATGTGTTTCCAAATGAGTTTCCCAGGACTTCCACCTAAGCGTGAATTTGACTTCATAATAGAGGTCAAACCAACAATGAACCAATTTCCAAGGCATCGTACAGAATGAAAACAACCGAATTAGTTGAATCAAAAGATAAATTACATGATTTGTTGTCCTTAGGTTTGATTAGACCAAGTATATCACCATGGGGTGCACCAGTTATCTTCGTAAAAAGAAGGATGGGACCCTCAGACTTTGTATTGATTACCGAATGCTCAACAAGGTAACAATGAAGAATCGGTACCCACTGCCCCAATTGATGATCTATTTGATCAAATGGGGGCGTAAATTGTTTTCCAAGATAGATCTCAGATCCGGTTATCATCAACTACGAATCAAGGATGAAGATATCCATAAAACCACTTTTAGAACAAGGTATGGGCATTACGAGTTTACAGTTTTGCCCTTTGGTCTAACAAATGCACCTACCGCTTTCATGAACTTGATGAACAATGTGTTTAGGGAATACTTAGACCAATTTGTACTTATCTTTCTTGATGATATATTAATATACTCCAAGAATGAGGAAGAACATGATGAACATTTAAAGATTGTGCTAGGAATTCTCAAAAAACATAAATTATATGGAAAATTATCTAAGTGTGCTTTCTATCAATACAAAGTACAATACTTAGGCCACATAATAAATAAAGAGGGAATCTCGGTGGACCCTTCAAAGATTAGTGCCATCATGGAATGGCCAACACCAAAGGATGTGCATGAAGTGAGAAGTTTTATGGGTCTAGCAGGCTACTATCGAAGTTCGTAAAGGACTTTTCTAAGTTAGTGGGACCTATCACTTCTTTGCAAAAGAAGGGTAAGAAATTTGTTTGGGACATCAAGTGTGAAGAAGCCTTTAAGGAGTTAAAAGGTAGACTCACAAGTGCTCGTGTTGAAGATTTTGGATCCAAACGGGAACTTCTCGGTGGTAACCGATGCTTTAGGGGAAGGTTTGGGCAGAGTACTACTACAAGATGGGCACATGGTAGCTTTTGAAAGTAGGAAGTTGAGGGTGCATGAAGTAAATTATGCACCACATGATCTTGAGCTTGTTGTAATTGTTCATGCACTACAAGTATGGAGGCACTATTTTCTTGGGAAACCTTTTGAACTCAAAACATATCATCTTGGGCTCAAGTACATCTTTACACAACCGAATCTAAATGCAAGGCAACGAAGATGGCTAGAGTTCCTAGAAAATTATGACTTTGATATAAATTACATTAAAGGAAAAGAGAATAGGGTGGTTGATGCCTTAAGTCACAGAAAGTATATTGCTGCTATAATTACATTAAGAACCCAATTCAAAGATGAAGTCAAAAATGAGTTAACCAATGACCCCTACTACAATCATGTTAAAACAACTTTAGAAAAAGATCCGAGAGACAAAAGGTATGATGGTTTCAAGTTGGAAATAGATGGGATTCTACATTATAACAACGATAATATATGTACTAGAGGGTAAAGAGCTTAGAAATAAAGTTATGAGAGAATTTCATGATGTTCCCTACTCGGACATCCAGGAGTAACAAAAATGATGGCGAACATCAAAAAGCAATACTTCTGGAAAAAGATGAAAAGTGATGTGATTCTTTATGTCTCACAATGCTTGGAATGTCAGCAAGTAAAGGCTGAACATTCACATCTAGCAGATTATTATATCCTCACAACATGCCAGAATATAAGTGGCAAGTTATAAGTATGGATTTTGTCCAAGGTCTACCTATGTCCCAAAATAAACATGATGTTATACTTGTAGTTGTAGACAAGTTAACTAAAGTGGCACATTTTATAGCAAGTAATTTAAAGGATAATTCACCCATACTGGCAAAAAGGTTTGTGCAAGAAGTTTTCTCGATTACATGGAGTTCCAGAAATAATAATTTCAGACAGGGACTCAAGGATGATGCCCGATTTTGGTAGAATTTGATGTCATTTTAGGGAAAAAATTGAACATAAGTTCTGCCTACCATCCTAAAACTGATGGTCAAACTGAAAGAGTAAATCAAGTGTTGGAAGATTTACTAAGAATGTATTGCATGGATCAGCAATACAAATGGGAAGAGTATCTTCCTTGGTTGAATTTACCTATAATAACACCTACCATTCTTCCATTCATATTGCTCCTTTTGAGGCCTTATATGGTCGTAGGTGTAGAACACCAATAAGTTGGGATAATCCTAAAGATAGAGTACTAATTGGACTTGAAATGCTATTGGAAATGGAAAAATAGGTTAAATTAATCTAAGAAAGATTGAAAGAGGCCATAAATAGACAAAAAAGTTATGCAGATTTAAAAAGAATTGACATAAAATTTAACATGGGAGATAAAGTTTTCTTAGGGTCAAACCTAAAAAGAGTTCCATTTCGTTTGACAGGTCATCCAAACTATCTCCTAGGTTTGTAGGACCATTTGAAGTCCTAGAGGTCGTTGGACTAGTAGCCTACAAGCTAGCACTGCCTCCCACTCTATCCAGGATGCACAATGTATTTCATGTTTCCTTGCTTAAGAAATATGTACCTAATTTAACACATGTACTTAATTGGGATTCATTGCAGTTTGGATCCAGGGGTAATCGCGGTTGAGCCTATAAGGATACTAGAAACCCACAAGTTGCACTTGAAAAACCGTGAGGTTTCACAATGTAAGGTCTAGTGGGACCAATATTATGAAGAAAGTGCCACTTGGGAGAATCTGGAAGATATCCAGACTACTTTTCCACATTTGTTTGACTGATTTTAAGAATATATTTTTTTATAGTGTTAAATTCAGTTTTTTTCTGAAAAGAGGTAGATAAGAAAATCATGTAGATAAGCTTACAACTGAATATTAGAACTAAGGTACTTTTTGATGAGTAGTTACTGTTGAAGATTTTGTAATGAACCTGGAAAATATGTCGTTTAAGCAGTAATGTGTTATGTCTACAGATTATGTGACTGATTTTCTAGATATATAAGGAATGTTGTGACCTTTATGATTCAGCTGAAATGATATTGATACAAATTTTAAGCTGATTTGAAATATATTAATGCAACAAATGAATGATGGGTTTAGTTTATCTATTTATCCTGAAATCATCGAGACGATGATTATTCTAAGGGGTGGAGTATGTAACATCCCAAAATTTCTTGTAAGTTAAATTAACTACGGTTAAGTCTAAACAGGATTAGACGAGATCATCATTGGGTGTAAAATTCATTTGGTTCGTCGTATCATGACCCACAACTTCTGCTTGCATGGGGCATGACATTGCGGAACAAATAACCCCGCACCCACCTTGATGATCCTTCCTAAAACATGATTAGGCCTTAATCATAGGTAAAATGGTTCATAAATGATAGTGAATCTTTCGGTTATTTGTATTCCGGTTACTTTATTTTAATCGGTTTGGTCGTCTTTTGTTTTGTTCGACTTTTGCAATGACCGTGATGAATACTGCCTCTGTTTTATTTGACAATGCTATATCAAACCAACTTTATGAGAATATTCAAATTATTATTTATGGACTTGGTGATTTTCATTTGTTTGAATGTTTTATATGGAACATGGGAATTCGAATAATTATTACGATAACATATTGTTGGCAATATGTGGACTTATATTATGATGATTAATTTTACCATTAAAGTTAGGTATCAATTAAAATAAAAATTAAAAAAATGCATTATTAATTTGTGAAATTATATATTTAAATCCTAAAAGGATTTGGCATGTAAATCAAAAGTTAAAAAATAATAATAATAATAATATTTTAATATTTAAAATCTGAGAGTTTTGAAAGGGACACGCCTTCATCTGACACCAAGTATGTGGCATGCATTGACGCATGAAGCAACATTGGGAAGCCCAAAATTCTCCATTATAGTATAGTTTCTTCATTATATTTTCTTTTATTTCTCCTTTGTTTGTTTTCATTCTTCTCTTCTGGGATACCTACGTGAGTTTTGGGAGGAAGGAAGGATTCAACTTGTTGGAGTTGGAAGAGTAAGAGGTTGCTGATTTTGGGTTTACTTCAGGCATGAATATCTTCTCCCTTCTCTGTAGCATTATTTGTAAATAATGAGGAAATACACATTCTGTTTTAAATGGCAATTAAATGAATTTGTGGACAACTTCTGATTTAATTGCTTGGAAATGAAATCTAAAAAGGAAATTGATGGATTATGTATTCTCTTAAGTTTCCTTTGTGTGGTTTTAGCTAAACCTAGAAAAAACGCAGATGGGTGTTCCTAATCAATTTTTATTTTATTTTATTTTCTATTTAAATTTGATTTCTAGAAACCCAAATCGATTCCTGCCTCTGGGTTTTATTACAGTCAAACAATAATTTATTTGTATGAGCAAAGCGATTTCTGGGTAGTGTGAAAAATGTTTTTACTAGGTATTTCATCATTTTGCCTGATATATTTGCTTCCGGATTCTAATAATTTCTAAACAGAAAAGAAATTAATGTTGGAACGAACTGATTTGGATATGTACAAGTTGATTTGCATGTAGGTATAATTTTATTACCTGATTGAAAAATAAATTAGTGTTAATAGTCTATGTAAGATGACTTAGTTTTTCTCAAAGGATTTCGTTACTGGAAGTGTTAGAAACTTATTGTTGTTATTCTATGCAAATAGACTTCAAAATTATCATCCTGTGGTATGTGGGTCAATTTGTTTTGTTGATCTGTCGGTTACCTGAAAGAACATGTTAAAATGATTTAATAGAGGTGTTTTTACACTGTTTAGTTGGACTGTTCCTATAAATATATATAAATGTATTTTGATTGTTTGAAATAAAGTTATTGTGCGTTTTATAGAGTTGCTCATTACCTAGAGGGAATATGTCTAATTGGTATTTGGAAATGATGATTTCAGACAATTTTGTTAAGTTGTTTGTTGATTGGAAGGTAAGAAAAATAATAGTTGAATCTGTACCATGTGAAGCATGATTTGCTTGTGGTTTAATCAAAATTCGGATGTTGAATGATTATGGTTTGATTATGTCTTGATCCTTGTGATTAGAGTGAAACATGATTGCTGAAATAGAAATTGGTTGTTCTATTTGTGTACATTCATAGTTGTATCTTGATGAAAAACATGTAATAATACATCTCCGTTGTATTACCATATGTTTGTTGATAAAATAACATGTATATCGTTTCATATTTTATTAAATAATTGCATCAAAAATGGAGGCAATATTCATGCCAGTTCATTTTGAACTGACAACATACCACTACTCTAGTCTTGCAGGACAATTAGCCGTCACGTTCGGATATGCGGAAACTCATGTCTTGTGAAGTTTTATCATAGCATGGATCTAAATGAGATACTTGGATTTCAATTTGTAGAAGGATGATATCCCAAAATTTTGACTAAATTTATTGGGATCTTGGACCCATTGTTAATATTCAAACCTCACTATGTGAGAGTTACCATAATAGTTATATATTTCACCTTAACGACATATGTAATTTATGATTTTAATAAAGAGATGATTACCTTGTATGTAATAATATCTCAATATGAGTAAATGATAAATACTAGAAGTAAGAAATCTTACTTATCATAAATTGTTAAATTTATTTATTTGATATTTGTCAATGTATGAAGCCGATAATTGGGTAATTATTGTAACAATCAATTGTCTTTAATTTCTAAATTAAATAAGCTATTTAGTGGTGTAGCTAATCGAAGGAATAATTAAATATACATGTTTTAATATATATTTAATTCGGCCTTTCGGTAAACTTGGTATTAATATGATAAGATTGTAAATCCTGTTGTATAGAGAATGGAAGAGTATCGTTGTAAAAGGTAATTTAAGGTTAAAAACCAAGCATCAGGAAAAGAGAAACTAAATGGGAAGATAAATAGATGAAAAGATCCATTAGGCATATTAAGGGATAAGTACATGCAAAATGTTGAAATAGATACATTTCAACGTAACAAATGTACTTATCTCATGATGATCCTAGTTGGCCTTTGGCATTTATCTCGATATAAACTCTTGCAAGATAGGTTAAATGAGAAATAAAGTAAATACAAACTATAAGATCTAGATAATTGTGAAAGGGATAGTTGTGAGGTGGCGGAAGACTTAAACTCATAAGACTAGTGTGTTGTCTTGAGTTTAGCCATAACCTGCACGGCGGAAAACTTTGGCCAAAGTAATGCATTGATGGTTGTGCATTGTTTGATCACCTAGTCCTCCAATTAAATTAAAATTTCCAGTAACTTGATCATGGGAAGTTAAACACTTGAACATGAGGTAGGCAATGGTTAGATATCGAAATACGAAGTCGAAAAACTAGCTTCGTGGTAGACCCAAGGACTTTCACATGGTTCCCATGACCTGAAAAAGGTTGAGCCAAAATGCTAGTAAGCATTGTCACTCAAAGTAGTGGTGAAGGGAGATCATGGAGATTTGGATACACCCTTCTCAGCCGCACATGGCTTACACGGATGTTATCAGATAGATCAAAAGAACAAATTTGATTTAAAGAATTTGATTAAATAAATTTGTACGATCATAAAATGTAATCTATTTTTATGTATGTAATCTATTTTTATGTATGTTTTAAAAAAATATCCTCATTTTCCAGTTCTAGTAATTTTTAGTTGATAAACCATAAGAAGTTCATTCCTAGTGGTTTCTTATCCAAGGAAAGGGTGTGAAGATCCCACCGTTACATTAAGGTTATGGCTTCCTCGCCATCAAGCCTCGCTTATAAGCTATGGGTTATGATGGATTTGGATGTGGAATCAATGCACAAGGGAGATTAGAACCCATTCCTATCCCTTGCTTCAAATCAAACAAGCATGGTCTTGGAATAAGACCACATGATGATCCACCCTTTGAGATTGATGCCACCTCTTTCGAACGTGAGGACGACTCATCTCATTCTGATAGCGATGTGGATTCCCAATATAGCCTCTACGAGGATCTTTCCTCCACTAACCTATTCCCTGATTCAGCTTTTCCTTACCTTATCTAATCCAATCCTCAAACCAATTACCAAGTAACCCTTGTATATCCCAAACTTGTAGATTGGGATCAACAATTTCACGTGTCAATCGATTTCTTTGAGAATGATGAGGCATTTGTGAATTCATGGGTCTCAGGATTCTATTCCTGGGGATCACAAGAAAGGCTTTGCAATTCAAATAGATGCCTACGCATACTTTGGAGAAGAGGCAGAGATGTGTGGAAGGTTAAATAGGAAATTCATAAACAAGAGTAAGAATACTTCAAAGAAACCTTGTGAAAGGAATAAATATAATTCTCATAAATGACAATTTTTTGAAGCACTTGTGGAAAAACAAAACGAAGAACCTATGGAGAAGATGACATATCCGTTCAAGGATGATGATGAGCCACCTAAGGAGGTTGACCTTACTCTTCCCCCTGATCCTACATGGATGGAAGATACCTCTAAGATTCTTGTGGAAGAAACCATCAGTGTTAACATTGGCTCAGAAAAGGAACCTAGAATGATAAAGTTGGGAGCTTAAACATCTCGTTTATCAAGAGTAGAAGATTTTTGTAGAGTTGTTAAGAGAATATGAAGATATATTTGCATGGTCATACGTTGATATGTCTAGTTTGGACCCATACTTGGTTATGCGCAACCTCATTGTGCACCTTGATGCCAAACCCATCAAACAAAAGTTGAGAAAGATGCACCCTAAAATTGTACTCCTTGTCAAAGAAGAACTTGAAAAGTTATCAGTTGTGGATTTCATTAAGCCCATTAAATATTCAGATTGGATATATAACATTGTCCCTGTTTAGAAGAAACCTATTGGCATAAGGATCTAGCATCGATTTCCATGACATCAATAAAGCATGTCCCAAGGATGACTTCCCCTTACCTAATATTGACATGATCATTGATTCCACTGCTGGTTATGAAATGTTGTCCTTAATGGATGGTTTTTTAGTTATAACCAAATTAGGATTGCAGAGGAGGATCAACATAAAATAACTTTCATCACCCCTTGGGGAACATTTTGTTACAAGGTCATGCCTTTCAAACTCAAAAACTTCTTTTTATTAGCGTGCAATGACCATCATCTTCCATGACATGACGAATGACATCATGGAGGATTATGTTGATGATATCTTAGCTAAGTGAAAAATCAAAGGAGAGCACCCTAAAGTGCTGAGACGTATTTTCCAACATCTCTAGGATTACAAGGTTCGCTTGAATCCTAAGAAGTGTGTCTTTGGTGTTTTGTTAGGAAAACTCCTAGATTTCATTGTGTCACAAAGAGGGATAGAGGTAGATCCTAAAGAAGGTTACAACTATCACATAAATGCCTCCACCTACAAATCTCAAAAAATTGAGAAGTTTACAAGGGAAGTGTTAGTGCGAAATCACAACACCCCCAAATGAGTTCTAAAAATCTGCTTTTCTAAGGTAGAATCATCT